>CAJINU010000005.1:37300-100425 GCA_905178165.1 Amoebophrya sp. A25 | reverse complement strand
GGAAAGGGCTTAAAATCAAAAATTTTAGGATCTTAACGCTTCAAACTCAACCACAAAACGACGACAAAACGTGGAAAATTTTCGAAATTTGAAAACGCGAATCCAAGGAATTAAATTTCAGCGAAAGGGCTTAAAATCAAAAATTTTGGGATCTTAGCCTTTCAAAGTCAATCGATTCACTCTGAAAATGACGAAAAAGGTGGAAAACTTTCGAAATTTGAAAAACGCGGAGCCAAGAGGCTGAATCTCAGGGAGAGGGCTTAAAATCAAAAATTTTGGGATCTCAACACTTCAAACTCACGAGTCGCAATCTCAAAACGACGAAAAAACGGGGAGAATTTTCGAAATTTGAAAAACGCGAAGCCAAGGCATTAAATTCCAGCAAAAGGGCTTAAAATCAAAAATTTTGGGATCTTAGCACTTCAAACTCACGGGATTCACTCCCAAAACGACGAAAATCGTGGAAAATTATCGAAATTGGAAAAACGCGAAGCCAAGAGGTTGAATCTCAGGGAGAGGGCTTAAAATCAAAAACTTTGGGACTTTAGCACTTCAAACGCACAGAATTCAACCCCAAACGGCGCCAAAATGTGGAAAATTTTCGAAATTTGAAAAATGCAAATCCAAGAAACTGAATCGCAGGGAAAGGGCTGAAATTCAAAAACTTTGGGACTTTAGCGCTTCAAACGCACGAAATTCAATCCCAGAACGACCATAAAACGCGGAGAATTTTCGAAATTTGAAGAACGCAAATTCAAGAAGTTGAATTTCAGCGGAACGGCTTAAAGTCAAAAAGTTTCGGGATCTTAGCCCTTGACTTCAAACGCACGAGGCCCAATCCTCAAACGATGGCAAAACGTGGAAAATTTTCGAAATTTGAAAACGCATATCGCAAACATCTTTGCCTTGCTTGGTTTCTTATTTTGGGGAGGAGGGGGACCCTAGTGGGAGGGATGTTATCGGACGCTCCAAGCTAGTAATCAATTATGGAAGTGTATCATCGGATGAAATCAGGATCGCACCAGTAACAGTCCTCACGTCAACCACAACACCTGGAAAACTTCTGAAACCAAGCGTACAACTGGGGTCATGGATTCTACCTGCCAGAAGCCTCGAAGCATGTTGTGGATGCAAGACTGATGGGCCACGACGATGTCCTGAGAGATCGCGGAAGCCATTGTAATTACTAGTAGCAAGCCGATCTTTTTCCCACTGCTCCCGAGTCCTCGGGGAAAAAACGTATGACGGGGTCGCGGATTGTGGGCTCATTGGTGGATCATTCTGATCCGACAAACGATGAATAGCAGGCACAGGCTGCGAAGAAGCCACTGACATCCTAGTTGGTTGCAGTGTCGCGGAGGATCCTGCTGATACTCTCGTAGCGGGTTGCTCGATTGACGCCGCTGACGCTCTGGTGGTGGGCTCCTCCATCGGCACCCCCGCTGATTGTCTTGACGACTGTTCCCCCGGTTCCGCTGATCTCCGGTGCGGCTGCGCGATCGGCGCCGATGATATCCAAGTCGGTTCCTCCATCGCAGCCGTTGAGTTTCTGATCCTTTCTTGTTCCATTTCTTGCGATCAGCTGTGATCGACTTAACGAACCAGCAAAGAACGCCGCATAATTGCGCTTGCGGCACGAGCCCTTCGCCTCCTCAACGATAGACTATCTTTTTTCCAGGAGCAAAAAGCCACTTGATATTTTCAAATAGAACTCATCATATGAAGCCTTTTCTCTCCTTCTATCGCAGCGTAGGCAGTATGATGTCCATTACCGTGGACCGTTCTTGGAAAACATTATTTCGATATTCGTCGTAAGTGTTGACAGAGCATGTGCACCGAGGACGAATAGCACGAGCACAAAATAAGCAAGCAATCGACAACTGGTACTCACTTTCTCCAAAAGCACCAACTACGCTACGTCAGACTGAAGTACAAGAAGCAAGGTAAAGTTCAGCAACTCAATCAAAATATGCTAAATGCGTTCTTCATCTTGCGAGGTCTCTCACCCTAATCTCGACTTGACCGAGGCTTCTTGGATGTGCAGTTCCAACCGATGTCGTTGTCTAGATCTCGACTATCCTCCTACGTTGTGTCCCTCTTTGTCGATAGTGTCTCTTGTCGGACACTCTCCGGCAAGCTCACGATCCTGTGCGACCGACCTTTTCACAATCACAACATCTCTCGAGCTTGTATATACTTTGGATATAGGCCACGCTGTTTCTCTTTCACACCAAAATATCCCTAATGTCTTTTTTACGGTATTAAGTCCTCACCGTATGTGCGACGCACAGAGTACAACAACACTTCAGGCGGACATCCAGACGAAGATTCTCGCGAAGCACAACAACTCTCTGGTATGCAATTGTTTTGAGAAAATGTTGAGCAGGGTTACTAAACATTTTGGTTCGTTGCTAAAAAACGATCAGCATTGCAGCTGCGAGGAGTTGTATAAAAGTAGAAAATCCAGGACGAAGATACTTGACATCATCAATTGAACCGTGTCTCCCAACTGAGTTATAAGCCGCCCCAAAAGTCATTGCCCTTAGACACTGCTGCAGTCTGCGTGGTCGCAAGGTCAATGATTTTGTTCTTAGTCTTCTTGCGCTTCTTCGCATTCTTTTTTGCCTCTACGTTCATCTCGGCTTTCGGATTCGTGATTTCCTTTAAGACTTGGCCAAAATTCCAGAATTGAACTACGCCATCATGTCCACATGATGCCACGACATCGGCATCCCATGGGCTCTGGGCCAATACCTCAATCGGCATTACAGCACTAGGCGCAGCGATTTCATCGTCTTCTTCCGCATCGACGTCTGGGTTGTTGTCGTCGTCTTCATTCATCCCCCTATTTGTGGCGCCTTCAGAAAGCTCGTGTCCAATCGCGCTACGCCCACGACGAGAGCCGCCGCCGTGATATCCTAGCTTGGCCACGACGCGATTACCGTGAAGCTGAGAATGCACTGCGACCAAGCGAATGGCTCCATCCGAACCTCCACACAGTAGATAGTCGTCTTTGTCTCCGACATTGCAAAGACTGTCCGCTGAAACGCGTTCCACCGCCAGGGTGGAATCACCACGACGGGAACCACCCTTTTTCTTCGTAGAAACCGTGGCTGCGCCAGCATTAGCGTGACTGCCGAAGATCTCCAGCGCCGCACCGGTGTTGCTCCCCTTATTTCGTCGGCCGCTCCCGTCCGCGATGATATCGAGGACGATGCGGTCCTTGCAGTCGCCGTAATCGTCGAGAGTGAAGATCTTCAGATCACCTTCCTGCGCACCGCACACGATTTTCGAACCCTGTCTACAGCGACCAAGAGACATCAACTCGTCGTCTTGCGGATCCGACAAGGCAAATAGCTTGCGCCGACGCCAATCGTATACACCCAAAGTCCCATCTCCAGACGTAGCGCAGACGTGACCTTTCTCAGGCAGCAGCAGCAAATCTGAAATGAAATCCTCTTGCTCGCGGAAAAAAGTAGGTCTTCTATCTATTTTTGGTCGATGTTGCACTCCTCCCGAACCCGCACATGTTTCTGTATCCTCTTTAGCAGTAGCGCCAGTGCGCTCCCTTATGTCAACGAAGTGCAGACTCCCATCGTCCAGGCCACATAGGAGGACGTTTCCATCCTCGCCCAAGTAGCGTACTACATTGACAGCACTCTCAAAGGCTGTTCGCAGAATCCGCTGGTTCGTTTCCGTATCCGACACCAACGCCGTTTGATCTGATGACACCGAGACCCACTGACTACCACAACCAGGTGCAAACGCGAGACCGCGCACACCACCTTTATGCCGCTTTCGACGCGACACACAGGAGGCTGCGTCATTTGATGTCCCATCCAAAGGTAGTTTCCAGAAATCAACGCATCCCGTGATTGACGCAGTCGCAAACAGGTTCGAGTCTCTGCTTGGGTGCCAGGCGCAATCGAAAATAGGATCCTCGGAGTTTAGAGAGAAAAGACTCGAGGAAATAGCGGTGCTGGAAGTTCTGCGTACACTGCTTCGCTTTTTCGTGGCGGAAGCACCTTCCATGGAATCTGGCTCGCTGTCGCTCATTTTTGCGTAAACTCTTTACTTTAAGAAGGTAATTAAGACACCCCAACGTGGAAAAAATACATCTGACGATAGTGTGATAACAATCGACGCGCACCACCTGTTGCGAAAATCATGAATAAATCGAATGTGAATTCGCATGAACACGACTCGAGATCCCGATCGTTTGCGCTGCGTCGCTTGATCTTATCCATGTTTTTCCTACATCAGATCTCGAAAAAAGCAAGAATAGATCCTGTGTGTAGATCAGGCTCGATCCTGCTAAAATATTTTCATCTAGAACCCATTCCCACCTAATCGCCTATGGTACGTGAGATCTCTAAATAGAATCGTTCTGTTTCATCGTGTGGGATCTGCTGCATTCGAATTGTCTGATCAATGCTTTATTCAGGTCTGTCCAGGAAGCTGAGCTCTACTTGGTACAACAGTGAAGACATCATGTATTCTTACGCCCTCTTCGCGAGAGAAGAGGTATATCAGTTTCCTGTTCCGTGTCTGTTCACGCTTGAAACGTTATAGGTGCAAAAAAAATATCTCCCGGTCCCGTTACGCACGTTCGATGAGTTACTTGACAATCTATACAAGGCGCAGACGCAGCCACAACCAGTACAAGACAATGAAAATCTTAACTTTTCCGGAAGAGATGAGGAAATTTCCCAGCTTTTGATCTTCGATCGGACAAGTGAAAAGTTGTCACGGTCTTGACAAGCAACTCGGTGCGAACTACATCCTTAGCCCATACAAAAGTGTAGCCAGCGGCCATACAGCAACAAGAAAGAGCGTCAGATCGTACTCACCCCAGAACGCCTTGTGGAGGAGGGCTACCACAAACGGCCCCAAGGCACTAGCAGCAACGAGAAAAGAGTTCGCCATGCCTTGAATTTTCCCGTTGTGTCTCCGTCCAAATTTCACTGCATACACCGTGTTGTGAACAGTGGTCATAATGCCGTTACAAGCTCCCTGCAGTGCTCCGCAGAGCGCCAACCACACTCTGATCTTGAATCGGCGTAGATGCATGTGCAGTAGTCGAAAACTTTGCGCCATTTGCTCTTGGCTCATTTTTCCGATAGCACCAAACAGCAGCGATCGCCGAGGACCTGAATCTGGGACTACGGGATAATCTTCACTTGATGATGTCCCAAGAACGTCTATGCTACTTCCTGAGGCACCACTTATTTGGTGCCGCGTTTCCAGCACACTGCTCGATAGCTCTAGTGAGTACACATCTTCAGTAGATGTCCTCACAGGTTCCTCCAATTTTCGCCTGTTACCTCCGGTCATAACCATTGGCGTGGTGAAGCCACTACTTCTAGGCGGACCCAGCTGAGGAGCACGGAAAGGCATATTGCGAGTACCTGAGACACCGATACCCGCACCAGGGACTATTCGACTACCCGATGTTCGTTCTCCAAAAATACGGTTTCTCGTTGCTATAGACAGAGTATGGGCGCGCTTCTCTTCCTCTTCAAGGTCGTCCAGCTTCAAATATCGCAAACCGAGCCCGTAGAAGATACACATAAGCGTGAGACAAACACACATCACCGCGACCATGCTCTCATAGCGGCACCAACTTTTATCTGCAGCTATGCCGCATAAAATACTGCTGAGTCCAGCAGAAATTGCAGCGCTAATGTAGACAGTCAAAACTAGGTCGGTCGGAACACCTTTCAAGATATTGTCCAGGTGGAACCACAAAGCAGTCAAAATTGCAGCTTGCAAAACCATCGCATGGACGAAGAACCAAAACAGCCCTGTTCGAATCGCTTCTGGGAGCGTAATCACAAGTTCATCTAGGTCGCGTTCATGATCTTCAGTGGAGGTATCGGTACAAACTTTTCCCATTCCAACCAAGTTGCTCTGGTTTTTTCCCCCTGGCGAAGATGAGCCCGTTGGCGATTCCACGTCGCTCTCCTGTCCTCCTTGCTTCTCGTAGTCTACTCGGGGATCATCAGCAGAAAGCCTTTCCCCGCCGCTTTCATCATGATTCTCTTTGTTCTGTCCTCTCTCTCCTTCGCTAACTTCATCTTCTTGCTTTGTGTCGTCCTCGTCTGAAATGTCCTCATCAGCCTGATGAACGCCTCGCGCTATACCAGTTTGTCCACGACGTGCGTAGTCTGGGACGCTGCTAATTCCGTTGCCAATCCTAGCTGGTGGCACAACGAGCTCGATGGCGCTAGCACTTGCTTCTTCCCTAGAAGTTGCATCCATTTCCTCTCTCCCGACAGCAGCATACTTCGGCGACTTCTTACCACCGGCCCATGCCATGAGTCGACGACCGCTCCTACTCCCTGGGGGTGATCTACGAATCGGAGATGGACTGTCTAAGACCAAATCTGCATCTGCTATGTGGTCTATGTGGTCTGCATTATCAGCAGCATCTTCAGGATTCGTCATTTTGTGAGCAGGTGTGCCGGAGGGTGTTAATCTTCGAGTCTTGCGTTGTTGCGTTTGCGCTCTTCCCCCGATTAGGACCGTACGAGTACTATATGTTTTTCTTCCATTACTATTTTGTGGAAATGAATCAAGAACCTTCTGTAATTTTATTTCCGTTCGGTCCAAGTCTGGCAGCAAGCCGTACGTCTCGGGTGCGTTGGCCGCGAACAGCAGCCCCAAAGGCACCAAGACGCACAGCTCTACCATTCCAACTCGAATGTAACTTCCACGCCACCCCAAAGAGTCGCAGAGTGCTTTCACAATAGATGAGAAGATTCCGGTCAGCGCGAAGGAGACAAAAACAGATACCACACCCATCATTCGCGCACGCATGGCAACAAACCAGCAGTTAATCATGTTCGTGCTGACCAGAAATAATGCTCCTTGCCCGAAGAGCCGAAGTAAGTAGTACGCGATTCCAAGCACAATTGGCCCCTTACACAGGCTTGGCGAGCTGTAAAGAAAACAGCTCAAAGACAATCCCAAGGCCGCCGAAGGAAATACAATTCGAGGTCCAAGCACGTCGACAAGCATCCCGACCAAAGGGAGGGTTAGTGCGCTGCCCAGCGTGGCAGCGAGATAAAGACCGGAGACCAGCGTGCGCGACAGATGCAGCTCTGCGATTACAGGGGTGATAGTAGTACCAATAGACGGGGTCTGTCCAGGCCCCGTAAAAATCATACCCATCGTCCCGAGGCACAACACGACATAGCCGTAGTGCCACTGGCAACGCGACAGTGACTTCATCATGCTGGTCATTTCTGTTTCATTTTCTGTACAATGATTTCTGGTGAATTTCTTACGGGATAACAAATTCTTTACTTCAAAAACAAACTTAAGAAGTAGCCGACATCCTACAAATCCCCTCTGTCGCTCGATAAAACTTGAAGTAGCGCTGTGAACGAGCTGCAGGCAGCCTGCCAAACGCCATCTCAGAAATGAGCGAGGAACATGCGAAGAAAACCCTTCATTTGTCAATTTTGGTCCGCGGGCTAGAATTGTTTACCTTCGCGTGCTTCCCACAAACCCTGTTCTTCCGAGACGCATTGCGCTGTTTGTCTACTGAGGTTTTTCTGTATTCGCAAAAGTAATATTACGAAAATCATGCCACAGAAGCACCATCAATGGCTTCAGTCAACATCAACTCAATAATCCGGTGAAAAAAGATAATAGTAATGTCCAGAAGCGCGTTATTGATATTGGTTAATTTGATCCATTTCTGAGGAATGGAATCCGTATCTACGTCCAGTGAAGCTGAATGTAGCGACAAACATCATAAGCTTCTCTTGCCCCGCTGCTGAATGACGTTCATCTTGTCGTCGAATGCTCGCCTACAACGACAGGGAAGCCATAGCGTCTACAAAACTATGGCATGGCAGAGCCAGCATCGAAGCTACAAGAAGACCATATCTTCATTACAGGTGACCTCTACCGCTACCTCGCATCTACACCAGGAAGAAAGGCCGATCACGTTCATGCTCGATCTTCTCCCACATTCTGCAGGAGCAAATCGCAGTATAATGTAAAATCTTCAGCACCCTACTTTCATCTATCATTTACTCCTTGAGCGATTTCAGGAAGGGTTCAATGTTGAGCTCGACAACGGAGCAGGGGGACTTTACAGACCACGGGGCAGTGACGCGCGCACGGTTCTCGCCCTCTCCAACGTATTCTGCTGGAGGATCCAAAACATCAGGCCTCAAAACACCTGCCACACCAATTCGAAGGCCGTCGACCAAAATATGTCCGCACATTCCTGGGAGGAACTCCGGCTCATCAGCGTGGACCTGTGGCAAAGAGGAAGATGGCAGGTAATTTATAATCAATTGCGATACTCAGTCAAAAAAAAAAATTGACGAAGATAAAAGAATTTCACATCTAATGATAAATAAGCTCCATGCCGCACCCATTTCTTTTCTATTCAGGATGAAATTCTGTCCAAAAATAGATTGTCAATTGTGTACAACTACTTATGTACCAGCTCATAGACTTTGCCCTTCCACCGCTTGGCTTTCGTTCCTGCTGGAAGAGCAGCGTTGCGCGCCTCCATCTCCTTTACTTCAACTTTGCTGCGTACTTTGAGTTTGTACATGATGTGGTCCAAGAGACCGTGAATGTCTTCGAAGGAACTAGTGCGGTTGCACATGATGGCAGCAGCTCTTCTTTGATTTCGCGACCCGGTCTCCTCCCGCAAGTCCTGTACTGCAACGTCTGCGACCTCGAACAACCGCAGAGGAAGCGGATTCTTTCGGTTGTAATTAAGCATTTTCAAGAGACCAGGGATCAAACTCGTTCGGACTGTGTTGTATTCCTTTGTCTTGGCGTTGCGGAGTACAACAGCTGGCAGCTTCGGCTCGTAGCTGTGCACTGGCGGTTGGCTCTTCAAAACTGCCGCGCTAGCCTCACGCCGCATCCACTTGAAGCAGTCATCCCGGGAACACTGTTGGGAGAGAAATAAAACAATCAAATTCAAAATTACAGAAACGCAATAGAAATGTGAAAAGAATCCAAAAAACATGCCCGAAAGAAAACTAAGTTTCTTGTAAGACTCAATATCAAATCACAAAGTGACGTACTAGATTTACCAGCACGAAGGTGAGTCCCTCGCTGTATCCTGCACCTGCAAACTCGTATCTAAGCATGTCCGTCAATCGGCCGATCTTCTGGTCCTTAATTTCTGCGATAACTTCTGGTACGCGCGCTTTCAGGTTGTTGTAGCCGTAGGAGATGGCCAGATCCTCGATCAAATCGACTTCGTGCATGATGTCTGGTCGTGTGCACGGTACTCGCACTTGAAGCTTGTCTCCGTCTGCGGAGGCTTCGGATGGCAACATCATTTTTGTGAGGCATTTTTGGACTTCTGGCGTCGACAGGTGCTGGAGCTCGAGCCAGTCTTTCATCTCTGGGACAGAAGCTTCGAAGGTCTTCTCCTCCATCGTTGGGTAGAACTTTTTGGATCCTGGTTTGATGAAGGGGACGCCGCTGGGGTAGTCATTCTCGATAATCATCTCCACCTGCTCAACTTCGAAGGGGGTGTCGCAGTGGCACGAGAACATAGCGCACAACTGGTCTAGTACAATGTTGCACTTGGTGTAGTCGAGGCCCGTTACATCGAGGAGGACGTTGCGAGTGTCGAGCGTTATTCTTGAGTGCCAACTATTGATGATAGGCGGCATAGAGCACACGGTGCGGTTGCTATCGTAGATCACCGGATATCGCTCCTTCTCGTAGATGAGAGGCACCTGCATGTTGGTAGAGGAAAATTGTAAAAAAGCAATCAACAGCTTGTTGTACGTGACTGCACTAGATTCCACATAGGACAACAACACACTATAGCCTCCACAAGCATAAAGTACGTATGCTCGAAGCTGCGGGTGAGCCTGGTATCCGGTGAGCAGAGTCTTTGCGTCGTAAGACTCAGTGCCGTCCTTTGCGACGTCATGCGGATCCTTCAAAGGGATAAAATTGATATCCTTTGCTGGCAACGCCTCGTACGTAAACGGACCCTCTAGTTTGTCCAAATCGTGGGTTCCCATGCTTACCAACTCACGTCGTCGACCTGTTGACGTGAATGTGAACATGCATGAAAAATATAGAGGTGTGCAAGAAAAAGAGGTGAAAAATGAATGAAGCCAAGGCAAATCGAACTCGAAAGTGCGTGAAAATAGAGAAGTTTCAAGCATAAGATAGTACCAATATTTTGATGGAGCTTATCCTGAAGGTCAATGAAGGATTCATAGCTTGCTTGCGTGAATTTGATATTTCGCAATACTGCCATCACGAAATAAGGACGCACTTGTGCGACCTCCTTCTTCACGAAGCACTGAAGGGGCTTCTGAGGTCTCTTCAGAGTGTACTGCACTGGCTCCATCTGCCCTCGGTAGCATTGCAGAGACCGGGTGAGACCTGTTGTGAAGGATTTTTGACTGGTGGACACTAACCAATTAATGCTGTGTGTAGGACATTGTAGTAGTAAAAGAACGATTTATCTTCATGCATTGTTGATGAAACCAAGGAGGAATAAGTCCCTCGAACTTTTTTTAGACAAATAGCTCCAAGTACCTTCAAGGCAGAGCAAGTCGTAACGGTTGGCGGGAATGTCGACCTTCCAGATCGTTCGCATGGTGTCTTTTCCCTTCTCTGCCGCTTCTTTTCTAGCTTTTTCAGCGGCCTCCACGCCTTTTTCCTTCTCTACCATTTCATATTCGCAGGTAACCTAAAAAATTGGTTACAGGTGAATGCGTCTGCCTTGATAGGTTTAAGCTAGAAGCACGACCACGAGGACGGAAAATCAGATGCAAAGATACTTCTTAGTAGATGTTCTTGAAAACGCTAATGCCATAAAGCCAAAACATCAAGCGTCCTTGATGTCTTTCTCACTAGTACCTCATCGAGTTCTAGGCCGTACGCGAAGCAGAGAGAATTGAACTCCTTTTCGCTCTTCTGCTTGATCTCCTTGTCCTGGTCACTGTACTTAATGTCCAGTGATCGGCACAGGTCATCCGCGAAGACACCGAGAGTCGGCATTTTGCCTTGTGACTGGCGGACCGGAACAAGGCAATAAATGACGAACTTCTAACAAGAAAAGTTGTTACTTAGAAATGAGAGAGACAATTAATGAATTAGTTGTCTCTTACCCCAGGTACTTTCTTTGTTACGACGGAATCAAGAAAAGTCAATTGGTAGGTGTCTCACGTCTCACTGAAACGAGTAACAATGCAGAAGAAACTCAGAGACAACCGTCACGACAAAGAGAATGAAGACGGAAAGCCAGAAGCTCTCTTACCAAAATTTGAACATAGACACTGTGTCGAGTATATTTTCCAAAGTTGTCGTTGTTGATCACATGTTAGTAGTTACAACATCTATTATGATAACGTGGAGCGTCAGATCAAAATCTTCTTGGTGATCACAAAGTAGACTGACTGTCCATAAACATCAAAGATCCATTTCAAAAAACCGAATCTCTGATCGAATCATCCACGCAACAGCCGTGATCCGTTTCCACATTCAATTCTAATGAGATCTGGAACGGCGTCGCCACATGTTAGAATGATCTCGGAAGGATAGAGGAGTTAGTTTTTGATCGATTATGGTCTGCGTGGTTCGCGTGATTGATCTTATTTTCCTCAGTGCATCGGGATCTGGGATCTCATCTTCGCACATAGCGGATGTAGCAATTCTCGAATTCATCCTTTGAGAAACAGTTGGACGAACACCTTTGCGCTTTTTATAGTACTCCCAGGACTAACAGGGGCCAAGAAGTAATGCTCTTTAGTTTGTTATAGCAGATAATAATTTGCGCATAACAATGCTGATTTCCATCTTTAAAAGGCAATGTCGAGGGTTCAGCAGTAATACACTAAAGTAGGTTCCTATATCTTTAAAGGACGTTTCATTCATCAGAGACCTGCGGGTTTTCAGGCCTTAGATTTCTTCACCACTTTTCTCTTTTTCTTCCTTCCTTCTCCAGTCATTTTTGTTGCACTTGTCTCGCCCGCCAACTCTGCTTCAGAGCCTGCAGGCCTCTTGTTACTTACTGCTGCATCGTCTTGGAGGCTTTCGCTGATCGTTTCTGCAACTTCTAGCAGTGCAGTCCTCGGCGTGGCTTCAACATCATTATCTGCAGATAATGTCGTGGTGTTCGTCGCAATGGTGTCTTCATTGTTCCTATCTTTCTCCGTCCCGGAAGAGGAGGAAGATGAACTAGTGCTCTTAGTTGCATCGGGGAGGAGGCCGGCTCGTTTTTTGCTGACTTTTTTAGTTGTTCGGAACTCGCCATCGACCAGGACCGTTGAGCGATGTTTTAGGTCTTCCAAGTAGAATTCCATAGCTGCTGCGTTGACACCAACATTTTGGATGTGCCGCTGCACGAATTGACGAATACCGTCACGCAGGCGCATCAAAATTTCCGCATACTCTGCGTTTTGGCCTAACTGACGGGCATGCACGTGGATCAAGATCAAAGCTGCGCGAATCGTGGTCTCGGTAATCAGCGAGTATGGGCAGTTGTTCATCTGACGTTCTGAAGACGTTGCTGACGCATCGATGCCAGCGAGCTTTGCTGTATTCTTTTTATGCAAAACGAACTCCAACAAGGTCGAAACAGTTTCGAGTACGTCGAGACTGTAATTAAACGGCAAAGCCAGAAGCACCTCGTAGATGTTCGCGGGCAAAAGCGAGTTTAAACTCTTGACAATGCAGGTTTGTCTAGTCTTGTCCAGCCCCATCTTTACGTTATCTTCAGCACGGTCAATCACATCCATAAGTCGATCTGTCGTCTTGATGACCTCTAGATTTTTACGCGTGGGCCTCAAATTTTCTACGGTATTGCCGGCTCCGAAGTCGTTGCGCACTGCGTCTTGCTCCATCTGCTCTTCTAGCTCTTTTTCTCGCTCCTCGCGAGTAAAAAACTGCTGCTCCGTACGCCGCCATACTCGCAAGGCGCGGTCGGCACCACCGGTTACAATGAAAGCACCGTCGTACCTGTTGGGCAATGAAATTGAGAAAGTCACAACGAACAATCGGTGAAAACGTTCAAGGTTGCAGCAGGAATGAGGATGGCTGATAAATCTAAGATCTAGTAAGCAATGACTAGTCCTGAGGAAAATTGGTTCGTCTTTTTTGCTGTGAATCTCGACAATAATGAAGTTTCAGCAGAGAAAATTCACAAGTTCATAATGAAGTACGATAGTCCCATGCCCCAGATCTCGCCCTGGTGGTAACCGAGGTTAGAAATGAGTTCGTAGGTGTCGCAGTCCCATGTTTTCACTGCCTTGTCTTTGCCGCACGTGACCAGGTAGTGCGTTTCTCGCACGAATTTACAGCACATAACACTGTCTTCATGGGCGCGCAAACTCTTCAGGCAGTTTCCGAAGCGCGTGCTCCACAGCTTGATTGTTTTGTCAGCTGAGCCACTTGCCACCATCTGCTGGTCGGTGCTGATGTCTAAACACAGGACCGGGAGCTTGTGGCCGTAGAGAGACAAATTGTGCTTCAACGAGTCGGCATAGTAGACCGAGACATTGTGATCAAGCATACCAACAGCAATCCATTCTGCTGAATGCGCTATAGCCATGACATCGTCCGAAAGCTCAATCGGTGCACGCTCGGCGGCGCGTCGAAACCTCAAAGTCTTTCCGGTAATCTCACTGCCACCATCCGTTCCGATCTTCTTGCCAGCAGCAGCCTTGTTTTTGCTGCCTTTCTTCGACTTCTTCGCGTTGCCCTCTCCATCATCAACGCCAGTCGTTGCCGCGACAGTGATCCACTCGAAGAACGTGACCGTCTTGTCGGCACCGCCCACGCAAAAGCCTGTTTCGTCGGGAGTAGGGACGAGGGCATAGAGTTCCTGGCCCTTGCCTGCCGCGTCCCCTGCACCGTCCGCAATTCCTGCGAGTGCATCCGTAACTGGGGTGCACTGTACCAAAGTTCCGGTACCTAGATCGTAGAGTTCGACGTCGCCAGTTTTAGTTCCGATGACGACATGCGTGTTTCCCGGTAAGAAGTAGCCACAGGTTCCGTAGCCAGAAGGAATGGTCTGCAAGCACTTGCGCGTTTGCGTAGACCATAGCTTGATGCACTCGGCTGACAAACTGAGGATCATCATATCATCGGGAGAAACCGCAACTGCGCGAATCGTGTTTCGGTGTCCCGGTCGCTCGATGGACAGTAGCTGCAAACTTTGTTGCTGCGCTGCTGCTCTACTCTTACCGAGATTTCCCAGCCGGCCCTGGTCCTCCGTATCGCTCTCTTGCTCTGCTTCTGCCGCAAGGCTGCAGCTGGATCGCATCTCCAAGGGCGCTTCGTCGCCCTCCGGGATCTCCACTTCATCCAGGATTTCGATAGCGTTGCTGTTCAAGCCCAATGCACAGCGGTTGCCTGCCCAAGCCATGCCGTGAAGCTTGGCCTTGACCCGATGTGGAGGAAGTCGCGTGAACGCGTCTGTTGGCTGATAAAACGCGTCTCCAGCCGCTCCACCAGCGGCCAAGTTGTTGTAGGCGGTTCCGTCTCCGGAAACCACCAGTTTGCTCACTTCAGCGCCGTTCTCGATCGCTCGCTGAATGGCCTCTTCCGTTGCTGAGACCGCGCCTCCCTTCTTTTTAAGCTTCTCCGCAGCACGTTTTCGTCGTCGCTTGCGCTTTTTGTCCGTCTCACGCGAATCGTGCACTCTAAAGGGCTCCACCGTCTTGGCACTGCTCTGGCAAACGAGGAGCTTGCCGTCACATGCCAATTGCAGGTCGGTTGCTGCTGCATTTTGCACGGTTCTCTGGAGCGAACCTGCAGATTCGAATCGTCGATCCATAGGATTCGCGACACTGCCGTCTTCGACGTAGACACGCAGTAAGTGATCTGACGCACCCACAATGATTGCACAAGGCGGAGGCCTTTGTTCTGTAGATTCTGATTCATTTACTGAGGCCTTTCCGTTCTTGTTTCCAGCATTTTCTATAGCTTTGTTGGGATTTGCTTTGCCCCAGATCGAGTCGGCATCTAGCGCCACCACGCTCCACAGCTCCACGCGCTCTGCTAACGTTTGCAGGCACACCTGCGTTGCGATGGACCACAGCTTAATAGTGCGATCCTTTCCAACAGAGAGTACGCGCTCTGCATCCGGCAAGATTTGCACACCGGTGACTCGATCTCGGTGTCCGCGCAATCGACACACACCACTTTCGCCTACTGCGTCCCAGATCACGATGTCAGTATCATAGCCGCCACTAGCAAGCAAGCTGCTCCCTTGAACACTTGTTGATCCCGAGGAGAGTTGCATGTCTGAAGAAATGCTATTGCTTGGCGAAGCACCAAGAGTAGAAGGCAAAATCTTATTTCCCTGCCTCGTTGCAGGTTCAGTCGAGGACCGCGCAGCATTTTTGCAGAAACCCAGGCACGAAACATGGTTCTTGTGACCATGGAAAGTGACTTTCAGCTTAGGTGGTTTCAGGTCAAAAACGTCGTAGTCACGCAGCGCCGCTCCTTGTGGCGTATTCGTAGAGAACTCCCACAAACGGACTGTGCCATCAGCATAGCCGACTGCCATCGTGCTGCCAACGCGCAACCAACCCAATTGGGTCACAGGGACGAGAAGCTGTGTTGATTCGATTTCAATAAGTAGAGTGCACGTGTTGCATCAACTGAGGATTGAATTTAAAACCGATTTTACGTCCAAAGGCAATCCATGATTCAAGCCAAAAATAAAATCGAACGATATGCAATGCATGCGATCACTCACACTAGAACAAAAAGGTACCTTGACATCGTCTGAGGTGGACGCGTCGAAGTGGAAGAGACACTCATTCCGCTTGAGTGACCAGCATGCGACTGCCTCGTTACAGCAAGTGAAAACGTATTTTCCGCAACCTGAGAGGACCAGGTTACAATTTGGGCTCTGAATGGTCCCGAACTGCCCTGCGGCCTCATATCGCAGGTACGCTTTACCCAACTGCACCATGATGTTGATCGCCGGGGTAAAACTTACTGTGTATGTCTATCGCTGATGCATGGAACCAAACGGGGAAGTGGTTCTAGTTTTAACACACTAGGCATTCAAGAAATGATAGTAACGATTGTGTGTCGTCGCGTCAGATCTAATAGCAGGCAAATTAAATCACCGCATCTCGAAAACAAGCTATACGGTATGAATTAAACATGAAGGATGCAAAATGATTTAGCGACACCATGCACTCCTGCTTGACGAAAAGTGAAATGGAAATTGTAAGATATGTCAAAGCAGAAATCAAGTTGATGTTTGTTATATCGAAGGATCAAGAAGACCGGCTTAAGAAAACAGAACATCATCACATCAGGGAAAGACCTGATCCCCTAGAGATCCTTGCTTTGTCTTGGAGGATTGAGGTCTGTCCAATAGATCGTTTGTGTTTGTTTGACCGAGATCCCCATGCTTGTTGTAAAAAATCTCAAGGATAGACGATGGATCTTCTCGTAGCTTCTTTGACGGTCTAGATCTTGTGATCTCGTATAAATATCATCATTAGATCTTCAAGAACTTCTTCTATCTTCATTGGGATCACGAAACTGACTTTTCACGCAGCAACTTTACTACTCCTCGATGGGGCCCGGCAGCGATTGCTACAGCGCATTAGCTTTCCATGCTGGTAGAAGTATGCTCTGATATCAACAACAACATGAAGAAGAATTATGCAACATTGGAATGTGTAGAGGGACACGACTCTTACATAATCGGTTTTTCAGGGGTCGCAACGCGTAACATTGCGTATTTGAATACCACACACCTTTGGTGCGATTTCCAAGGATTGATCAAAAAGGTCAAGGATAATGAGCCTTCAGTACTCAACCAAGGTCATCAATTATGGAAAAGATAAAGCCGGCTAGCTTCTACATGAATATCGTTAGGTGTGTTAAGAAGTTCTTGGATCAACTGTCCGTGATTGCAAACTGCCGTGTGTATAAGAAAGAAAACTACGATATGAGAGAAAATTGCGCTATGCTTCCGTCATCGGATCGCGTCGCGAAGTTGTTTCAGTACCATAGTCGCCATGAATACCGTGTTTTGTTCACTTGCTTAGAGATCGTCATCGATTTCCATCTTATCGAGTCTCGCTACGACGTCCTTGATGTTCTCGACGCACGAGTCAATTCCCGCTTGTTGCACTGCGAAAGTTGCACCACTTCGCAGCACCACCTTTCCTGGCTTCATACGGCAGTATGGAAGTCCCTTGGCGTTCGCTGGGTAGGCGCACGTGTCGGGGAAATCGCGGACCAAACAGGTGGCGCTCTGCTGAAAGACCTGAAGTGACGGCGCACCCGCGTGGTGGAACAGCGGACTGTATTCAGTCTGTACAGCAAGTTGATACAACTTGTTGTTCAGGGCGGCGATCATCTCCGCAGTCACTTTCGGAGTGGTAAAACTGCCCAAGTCCGACGGCGTAAGCTTATACACTTGGAGCTTGTTCCACACGATCATCTGAATCTTACCTGTCTTTGGAGTAACGTTTTGAATTTGATGTGAATAAGGTAAACGCAATAATAGTCGATGTGAGAGTAGAAAAAGAACCGAGTTAGAGTTTTTTGTGTTGTAAATGACCATCAACAACCAGAAACAAAAGGGATCAAGTACATCTCATTTCGCCATCGTTCCACAGCGCTGCCATCATTGCAAACATCGGTTGCAATCGTTGGAAATCGGATTCGTCTGGCTGCAATGGGATAATACAGAGATCGGCAAGCGCGTACGCCAATCGCGTCGACGGCGATGGCCTGCGATCGCCGTCTGTATCGATAAAGATTTTCCAGGTATCTGCTGTTTTTTCCAGAGATTCTCGCAAAGCGTTTGCGATGCGAACAGTGTCATCACGGGTGCGATGCTGCTCGTCTTGATGCGATGCCCCGCTAGAGATCAGGTACACGTTCTCCGGCACGGCTTCGTTCCAACGAGACGGCTGCACCGCGTTGCCCACAGTGTCGACCACCGCAGGCGCGGAGTTTCCGCCTCGACCAAACAAACTGCCCAGCATACTGCCGAAGCCCATCCCGAAGCCGGACGAAGAACTGGATGAGCCATTGCCCTCCGCCGCCGCTGCTTCGCGCTGTGCCTCCTCGGCTGCTTGTTGGGTAGCCACATTCACGATATCAAAAATCTTGCCGCAGTTCTGCTCGATAATGCGAGGATCCTGGGAACTGCCACCGAGACACCGCTTCGACGCGTCACCTAATTCGGTCATGTCCATGATTAGTACTTTCGTGGCAGGGTTATCCTCCGCGTACTGGCACGCAGACTGAAAGCAGAGCTGGGTTTTGCCAGTGCCGCCCTTATGGGAGGCAAAGACGTGAATCTCACGAGGGATCGGCATTTTGGTCTCTGGAGGATGAAGGAAAAGGAACTGACTTAAAGGTGACTTAGAAGTTCGAGGATAGTCGGATCTTAAACAAGGCTTCAGACACTTGAATACCGTTTTAGAATCGAAAAAGATTAGTAGGAAGTTAAATTCTTCTGATTGACTTTCTTGCCGACCATAATACGCTAAAAAAACTTTGTTTTTGACTTCAGGGGAAAAACCTGTTTTTGTTGATTTTTGCGAGCTTTGTTTTGCCACAAAAGTCTAGTCTCTCTTTCTCTCTCAATGCAACAGCTCACGCATTCTCCAGTCAAAGCAAAATTATCCGATCTTGACAGTGTCGGAGCTTCGGAGAAATTATTGTTGTTGATGGGAGGATCTGGATCTCATTCCTATTCCAGAATGCTCATGATAAGAAATGGCCCTGCTTTCGTTGGGTTGTAGATTCGGATATCTGAAACAGTTTCTTTGCGTGTGATTTGATTTTGATCTTTCGTAAACATGAAGTGATCATGGAAATGAGGCAGTACCGCGGCGGCCAGACTCTTCGTGACTATCACCACTCCGAGAAACTTTCTTTTCTAAACGGTCTTAGCGACTCCCCATGCAAAGATTAGGAGATGCGAGGCAAAGCGCCGTCAACATGAAAAAATTTGAATTCTGTGTTCGGATCTAGCCGCGTAGTTTTGACCTTTCAGAATTAACAAGTTTCTCTGCGTGTGTCATTTTGACAACAACGCAGGTGTATGTAGCTCACTTTCTACCATGGTACGCGCAGCCGTAGAAAGCGAAGACGGGGAGCAGCATGCGACAACATGGAAATCTTGCGATAAAACTGTTCAACCATTCACCATGATTCAAGAATCGCGTTATGTTGTGACAATCATCTTCATGTTGCTCTTGCAGCTCTCCAAGAGTTGCACAGTCGCCCGGAAGAGATCGCTGGAATGGTCCGCAGGGAAGCGAAGGGATTGGAGGCATGTTGTCCAACATCGAGCACCGCATTGTCGGGTAAAATGGATGTGCGTTATGTCAGAACCGTGGCGAGGTGCGCTCGGGAGAGAAGCGCTCTATGAATGATTCAAAAAAAGTAAACAGGGTCTCGGCGAAGCGAATTCGCTATAGTGAAGTGCAGCACTGGTTGTTCTTCTGCGCGGTCTTGTAAAACTGTATACTGGTAGCCGACAAATCTCCCGATTTCTGCATCAAGCTATCCAGGTTCTCCCCCCTCTTCAATATATCATCCATGCTTTTGATAACGGTCGCTTTTACCTAATGTTCAAGGAGAAGAAGCGACATCAATCGGTAGGAATTATATCTTGATTTGATGAAGAATTTGAATGCTTCATGAAAGAATGAATGTATTTGGGATTGGCATAAGAACATTAACGACTTGCGTATGAAACCATGTGCATGTCATGAAAACTAGATAAATAATATTAATATTTTTTCTCATTACAGTAGTTGAAAAAACATACCTACACACATGCTTTCATAAAAGTACCTCGTCCAACTCCCGTTCTATCTTCGTTATCTTGTCTGCTTCGTCAGGATTTTGGAACTTGTCGAACATCGCTTGCCCTTCAGGGAACGGCATAGTTGTGTCTGCCATTTGCCTGCTAGCTTCACCATTTGGGTACTGTTTCAAGAATGCGCCGAGAGCTTCTGATATAAGGGTGTAGGCCACTCGCAGTGGATACTCGTTGTCAGTAACGCACGTACATGCTAGTCCGCTTGGATGGATCCAAGTGTGGCAGTATCCTGTAGAGAAAAATTAAAAGGTGATTCTTACTTTGTTATTAGTAAACGCGAAAACTCCCAATTTCTGTCCTTATAACCTGCAAAATAAATAAGCGATACCCGTAAAAAGTACCTACATCGCCTTCGAGCTTCACTGTCTGTCGCTTGCCTGGTTCCGTGTGGTTTACTATCGTTCTACTATGGAATTGTAGCTGCTCTCGCGCGACACCCCTCTGAAAATAGTTTATGAAGCTCAGGTTCTCGAAGTCGGCAACCTGCACCGAGTTCCCTTCCTGGTACTTCCATACTTTCAGTGATATCAGTCTCATTTTTTAGGACTTTGACAGAAGCCTAGAAGTGGCAAGATCGATGGTAACTCAAACTACTAGTGTAAAAATCTATACTATAATAGTATGATACGATGTTACTCTTACTTGATCGAATAATTGTCAAAACTTAATCGAGTGTACTCTAGCATGTCGCAGAAGTCTATCTATCCCCAAGCCTAAATCTGTATGAGTAAAAGTCAAAATGAGAGGTCTCGTTCCATCTCTCGTCAAGTACTTGTTATCAAACTCGGGGTACCAGTACAGTGATGTGCCTTTTCATTCACAGTTTGTATAATATTGCGCCAACAGCTACATGTGATGAGTCCATGTCCTACGCCGCATACAATACAGTACAACTTACCTCGCACAAAGTTCAGTGCAGACTGCCTAATTACGATTCTGTTTTTGATAGAACGATATCATACCTAGACCAATTCGGCGCTGAAGAACGCCGCGACTAAATTTCGATTCGAAAATGGTGTCCCTCGTTGTCGAACGGAAATTAATATTCGAAATGTAGTGATTATGATTGAGAACACGAGGTGCTCAGACACATGACAAATGCGAGAAGGTTGAATCTCTCTCGTGCGTTTGCAGAATTCCTAGAAAACTGGTGGATGCTGCTCTGATCATTACAACATTCGTCTGTCGCCTTCTTTGAGGGTCTCGTTTGTGGATTTAATGCAAGATAACTGTGACAGTTCGATCCGCCGTAACTTTTCGTCTTACAAGAAGTTTCATCTCCGGTATGTCACAGATGGAGTCCACAATAATCCCCCAAATATTGTATTTGCTTCATCGGTTTCTACCTCCCAAAATTATTTTCTTGTCGCATTTATTGCGCTCGGTTTCCCCTAAACAAAAAGATATTCTGCACTATCGTGTAACAACGATTTCTTCATGTAAGGAAACTGCAGTCTGCAAAACGACAGCAGGAAAAATACTCCAGTTCTAATTGTTCGTGAGAACGCTCGTGTAGAAAACAAGGTACTGCCCACTGTACTGCATGTTGGTTCGCCACAACAAGGGCTCCAATATCGATGCTCTCTTCGCTTTCGAGTGGCCTTCTTGTTCAGGCGAATCAGTTAAATAGACCCAAAGGCCGGAAGGGGCAGCTTCTCAATTTCCGTGGAATGTAAAACCCATTGGAAGACTGAATATCCATCACGGATTGACATTGCTCTGATCTTTGCACACAACCCCGAGAATTTGTAGTCAAGTTCGATCCTGAATAGAAAGGCTCGTCCAAACTGGACCGGTTGATAATCCCGAAGAATATGCCTGTCTGAATCCGTTCTGTCCGACTCCCGAGCACGCAGGAGCATGTCTCCATGTTGCAAATTAATCATTATGACAGGCGCAAAAGAAAATGCTACGGTACACACGCGATCTTGTGTACGCGTCGCCCGCAGTCTGAGGCCGTCATAACTCGCGTTGAGCCAAAAGCCAGCATCGTCCCTGCTCCTATGTAATTGCAAGTCATAACCTGCGAAGTTTCTGAGGACGGAGTCTTTCGCCTCATATGGCAATTCCGTGAGAAAGTCGAACGCATGCTCGCTCGAGACATCACCGACCACGCCTTCAGGAATGTGCGACTGCAGTACCAATGCAGCATGTTCCAACTCTTTCGTTAGCCCGAGCGTCAAGGAATCCGCTACTGGCCTGCTGACCCCAATCCCAATGCGTACTCGCTCGCCATCTCCTCGACAAGCTGCTCTACCACCGCTGTGAACCCCCGTGCAATAGGATTGCCAAAAGTGGCGCTCAAAGCGAGGCTCCCATCTTCTACGTGCGGGTCTAGCATATCGGATTCCCAACTTTGCCGAGTATCTGGGTGCAGAAGCTGAGCGAGGTTGACTCGCAAAAGCTGCTTCAGCGCAGAAGAAAAACAGACAAACGTGAAGGTCCTTCCATGCTTCTGCAAATCTATCACGTCATCCAGGCCTAGCGGCTACACGCCGGCCCCAGGTTCTGCTGGTAATATCTTGAAATTGTCGGGTGACGGGTGGAACTCTGTCCTGCAAGCTGTTCTAAGGTCTCGCTGCTGATACCAGGCTGGTATTTGACTTCGGCTATCTCCTCGCCACTGAACGCTGCTACGATTGTGAGCATTGCGTCGGCATCTTCCGATCTTTCCATGGCAGCTAGCGTGACTGCGCTACCGCCAATAGCCGCCATTCCTCCTCCGCTATGCAGCAATACTGCACCGACAAGGCAGAACGCCCTGAAACAACCCCGCAGAAGCAGGTTGGCAAACTTCATTTTCGAGTCGGTAGCCATTTCACTTGAATCTTCACTGGACAAGACCTTGCTATATTTGTTTTTCAAAAGCTTCAACCCTCTAGACAGAAGACGACGTAGGACTTATTTGTAGTAACTATTAGTGGTTGTGTTCTAAAAACCATGTAATAGGTACGAAAACCTGGCACCAACTCGTAAGCAGATGGTCTTGAGCTTGAAGATCTAGCCAGACTCAGGGGACGAGGAGATCGCGACTTCGTCAAGATTTTCAAAGGGATCTTGTTTCTCGGAATCGCCATACTTATAGTGTATTGACACCTACCGTATCATACTCATTCAGATTCTTTCAGCTGCTCATGTCAGATCAGCTGGCCTCGTCAGAGTTTTGCCGATTCGTTCAAACTCACATTCTTGTTGCGTCCTTCAAGGTATTTTCATGCGCGTCGTCCTGCGCTTCTTCATGCGAGAGTGCACTCGCATCGTGATGCTTTTCAATTGAGCTGTTTATTTGGGTTTGGGAATTGTTCCTTTTCTGTGCAAAGATCTACCGTAGTTGCAACAAATGTGGTACATTTCTAACCAAATCTCTGTAGGATTATATTAGCCAGATGAAGCCGCCGTGATAGCGCCCTAAGACGAGTCGAGAAGATCCTGAAAATTTTTCTGAATAGGAACTAAGGATATCCGGACCTCATGATTATCTGTCGAATCAACGAACGACAAGATTGATTCTTTATTCGCCTCATTAGTAGTGCATCAAGGGACGCACCAAGCAGCATGCTTCTCCCACCCATGCGATGGCTTTTTCCTGCTCACCATCAATGTCTAAGTAATTAAAACCTCGAACAATATGGAAGACAAGTACTTAGATGCAAGCTGTTCATCAATGACGCTAAAAACAATCATTGTTTAAGTCGGGACTGGTCTAAGCGAAAATTTACACGGATGAGGACAATTTCTAAAAATATGAAGGTCATTTCAAACGCCTTTCCCTGCTACATTTTGGAGGTGTGATATTAATTGAGGAAGCCAATAAGTTACAAAAGTGCTCTATTGCTTATGATCAAGTTGCATGTTTATTGATTTAATGTTGCTAATCATGTTATCAAATACACTTCTATGCGATCATCCCACGACCTGAGCAAATATATATTCAAGAAAGTCGTGGAGTGCCCTTCCCGCGGCTTGCGATCATTCTTGATGTAGATATCCATCATCTCCAATACAAAATGAACCCAAGAAACGCAGGCCAAGCGGCCACAACTAGGTGGACTATACAAAGATACAACAACAATTCGTGATGTATATAATGATGGTGAAGGAGTAACAAAGCTGATATGTTATCTGGACTATTCAGTAGAAGTAAGTAGCATGCACCTGTATGCGCTATATGTTGAAGAATTCAGAACAAGAGCAGCTGGTGAGATGAAGTATCGTTATAAACTTGAAAAACGAGCTCCAGTTTTGTTGATTTAGTACTCTACGGGACTAAGTTACACACTCGAAATCATCGGGCTTTTGAACATGATCGGAGTAGGAGCTCCCGCTCTCGCTCTATGCCAGTCATCCGCTCCTGCTCTCGCTGGTGACAGTACTCCTGAAGATGAGATGGCACTCACGTTCCGAGGAACGACTTGCGGCAAGAGCTCGCATGTGCTTCTCATGGGCGGCGAAGACTTAGTCCTCTGCATGGGGAAAGCGCCTTTGTTCTCGCCCAAGGAGCCCAACGAGTGCACGGATGGTCGTCGTACTTCATCTAGTAGTGTTCCTCCAAGTTGTCCGCCAGGATCGCCAAAGAGCGCGCCAAACACGGCTGCAAAGCCATTTCTCGCTTCTTCCTCTTCTGCCGCCCGCTTCGTCTCCTCAACATAGGCTATCACCGTCGGTTTCGTTAGCATTTTCATGTTCTTACTCTATACTGTGATTCATCCTGTGAGATGGTGAGCCTATCTTTCCTCCAGTTGCAATCACAACAAGTGGAATGTTGATACTGCAAGATCGTACCTACAACTACAACCTAGAAGCAAAATAAGAAACAGGGAAAGAGAACGACATGAATCGAAGATATTACAGGAATCCGGAATGTCTAAAATGCCTGAAGCTGATTATGAAGTGTTCTTGTGAGCAGCCCTAATTTCCGAAGCGTCCCCAGAAACGTGCCTGCCTCGTCCACAACAGCCGCATGACTCAGTCCTAACTTGCGAAACAAAGCAACCACTTCAGATATGGGTGTGCATGGCAACATTCGCACAACATTCCTTTCAATCGCTTTCGTAGGTATTCGCAACTTCCTCGTCTCGGATGAGGTGCTACCACTATCCCTACCAGCATCACTGGCCGATTCTACTGGTGGGTTCGCAGAACATTTGCTTTCGATGCCGTGGCTCGAAGAGTCGTCTTTTCGGTCGAGCGCTGCTTGCAGGGCATGCCGCGAGACATGGCCAACTAGAAGGCGCCTCTGGTAATTCGAGGGCTCCATGCCATGCACGACTGCGAAGTGTTGCCTTCCTCGACAACTCGCGAGCACAGCCTTTGCCGCGGCTGCTCTCACAAAAATATGACCGCCGTCTTCGAGCGAAAAAGGCGCTCCTCCTCTCCCATGTTGATGTTGATTTCGATTTGGTGCTGCAGGTACAATAAGTGCTCCCCCGCCGTCCTCTGTTTCAAAGCCTCGCGACGAGCTCCTTGAGTTGTCTACACTGGAACTTCGCGGCATTGCTATCCTACCCGCCGCCCCCTCCGAGGAAAAGCCACCTATTCTAGCACTGCCGACTGTACTAGACGAACAACTGGCACTGCCACCTGCGTCGGATTCCGCGGTCGAGCTTCCTCCACCTAGTGCAAGGGATAAGTCATTACCGCCACCAGTTTCCGTGCTATCCTTACTGCATTGTCGCAGCTTGACGGTGGCCGTACCTACAGGATGTTCGAAGTTCTGGCTATCGTTGCCGTGCTCGTCGCTATGCTCAGACTGAGTTCTACTCAACTCAGGTCTGGGCGCCGTCGTATCGACGCAGGCGTCGGCCCATTCTCGACAAAGCTTCATCCACTCTAGTTTTGGTTCAGGCACATCAGCAGCGCAGCCAGCACGAAATCCGAAATTCGGAAACGGAGACACCGGAGGAACCGAGTAGACACTGTAGTCACATACGGTTCCGTCAGCAGATTCTGAACCAACAAGTTCTAAAACCCGATGCCGATCTGGGAAATAGTTGCTTTCCTGGTAGGAGCTGATGGAGGGGCCGACCGATAGTAGAGGGCCATTATTCGTAAAACTGTCTTTACAGCTGTTGATGTTGTTCAACTTCAACACTTTCTCAGGCTCGGTTGTGGCCTTGAGTTTCGACGTCCCGTCGAAAGTCTGCCTGTTCTCTTGTTGCTCTTCCCGTGACCTACTCTGCACCAACAGCTCACCAGCAGTGAGAATACGTCCCGGACTCCGGGAGAAGTCAAAATCGTGAAGAAACAGGTATCCCTTGAGAGTGATGTGTCGATCGTAGATGCCGTCACTAGTGAGAAGGTTGCCTACGGTTCGTGCGGCGAGAGCGGTGACCATGAATGGCACCACAAGTTCTAGTGCGCCGGTCAACTCCAGCATAATAACCACGAGGGACACCGTCACGCGACACTTTCCTGCCAAGACAGCGAGGGCGCCGACCTGAAAAGTATTCAAGAAAAAAATTGTGTGTTCGAATTTTTTCCGGAAATCATAGGAGGTATCGCATTAGCAATTGATTTCTGCTGCTGCAAAAAGACTTTCATTCGATACGGTCTTCCAGTGGGGTAGCAAAAAAGGGGCAGCTCGACCAAGGGAACGTAAATGGATACAAAACTAGTATTCATCTACCTGCGCGTATATGCCGGGATGGACCATGTTATCTGCGGATGCTACACCGCGTGAGCGCTCTTCGTCGGTTGCAGCCACGTACAGAAAGAAGGTTCCAAGCAGTCGGCCGAGGCAACTTCCCGTGAATAATGCTGGAACGAAAAGACCGCCTGGGATCGCCGCGCCGAAGGTCACAACCGTCTGCGCGAACCGAAATAGCACTGCAGCAAGCAGCGTGGCCATGAGCTCGAAAGATATCACAAACCCTTGTCCTGTTGAGCTGCACAAGCCTAACCGGTCGAAAATTTCGAGGTTACTTTCTGCAAGGCTCCGAGCCTTCACATCCGCTCCTCTTGATGCTGTTCTGCTGTCGGAGGATGATGGAGATGTTGCTTCTCGGAGTGTAGTCTTAGCAGGCATTGGCGGGAACAGTGAGTATTTCTCTCGTGTCCTGTCCCAGAACAGACCTGCAGATCCGCGAAAATTTGTAGTTGGTGCGGTGTTGATAGTAGCAGCCGCGTTTTCGATAGAGTTCCTTTCGTGCAAACCTTGTTCTGTAGCCTTGCTCATCCGGTTTGCAGGCAATTTCCTGTCGCCAAGCACAGTACTTAGTAGACGATGGCCACCGTCTCCTGCGCGTGACGCGCCTGCAGCATCGCAGGAGGAGAACATGCGATGCACGACGATCGTGGAGATGGGATTCAGAAACTTTTGTTGACCAAGCGGCACCACATCGGAGAGAACGCAGGTGAACAGCGTCACTGCAACAACTTCACAAACAGGATAAAAGGACCACCTGAAAAATCTACGTCGAAGAGTGTTGCTTGTCTTGACCGGTGTTGGATCGTCTGGAGTATTTTTGTCATTCATTACGTACAGATCAGCAGGACTGCGGTTCATATGTTCACCTTGCGACTTTCCTGTTATTCGACCGCGTTCAGCAGCCACTACGCCTCCATCTTCTGTTGACGTCCTCAAGGTTGACGCGGTGTCCGCGATGGTGCTTTTCGTCGGAATACTGCCCATCTGATGTTGATGGGGAGATATCGTCTGGTCAGCGGGTAATTTGTTCAACGCGTCTACAGGGCTATTTTTATGCGCTACAGCAGCAGCAGTGCTAGATAGACTTCTCGTGGTTCTCGAGTCTCTTAGCATTTCTAAACGAAATCCTGTCACCAAACTGCTACAGTGCACAAAAGCGGCGCCGACTAAACCACCCAGTACACCAATAAGCAGGAACGGGAAATACGTTAGGAAGTGCCAGTGTGGAACTTCGCCAATGCGATAAGGAGCCAACTCGTTATAACCGTTTAGACCCTGTGAAAGTAGTTGTAAGTCAGCCTTGTATTATGATACTTGTTGGATTTCATCGATATTAGAGCAAAGTATTGTCGTTGGTTACCAAACGGCCACCTTGAATCAAATCGTGTCGACGAGAGGAAAAAGAGTACTGCGTCCTTTTTAGGAACTGAATCTGAGATCAAGTTTACCTGTATAGTGAGAGCCGCAATGCTGGCTGCAAAGAATGCTCGCGCCATCGTTTTCAGTGGAAAGTGGGAACTCACCTCTTCGAAGCTAAAGAGCACGCCACCCAGAGGTGCACCGAAAGCGGTTGCCACACCAGCTGCAGCGGCAGCAGAAAGCATCTCTGAAAATAAAGGCCACCCTCCCGGAAAAGTTTCCGCAGGCGAAACTTCGGATGATGATGATGATCCTTTCTGTGTCTTCATGTTGTTTGGGGTAAACTGCTTCGCCTCGACAATTATTTCTTCATCTCGCATGTCTGTTGAGACCGCTCCTCGGTCTGCAGAACCCTCTGCTTGAAATATCGTTTTATCAGCAGGTTCGCCTTTAGCCTCTGCTGCTACCTCCGCCTCCTCGTCATTTTTGGCATCTTTTGCTAGAAAATTATGATGGCCTCGATGGGCTGCATGAAGCAGTAGGGCGGCCCAGCAACACGCAACGTGTACTAGTGGTCCTTCTTTGCCCAACGCAAGCCCAGCTGGAACGGCGAGCGTCAAACCGATAATCTTTGTGGCAACAGTCGGGCAAGCGAGCACTCCAGGTAGCATGTGTCCGCCAAGGATGGTTTTGATCTCGGGAATGCCAGACCCCCGTGCCTGCGGAGCAACCTTCACGACGAGCATTGAAGTTGCGGCAGCATACAGAACTGCAATCAGCGTTGCCAACAGCCGTGTCGCTGTCGTGGAAGGCGCATCTTCGTCGAACGGAGACAGCCAGTACCTTTGATTTGCGCCAAATCCTTTGAAAATATTAAAAGGCAAACTAGGAGAGGTTACTCTTCTACCTAGATGGAACACAACAATGCCTATTAAAAAGCACCTGAGTTCTCCTTGCGGTAAAAGAGTGTCACCACCATCCGCAGAGCTACTTCCTGTTTGCGACAGCCTTCTTCCCGGGAGCATGTCTGGGAGCATGTCCTCTTCTTGTTCGTAGGCGCGCACCTCACACGCGAATCGCTCTGACGGGTATACTTCATGCCCACAGCAGGTGTGTGCACTAGCGAAGGGCCGCCCCACACAAAAGCCATATCGCCACGTGAACAGCAGCTCTGCACTCCAGTGTAACCAAGCGCCGCTAACAGCCGTCAATACCGCAGCACCGATATTGAAGTGGGTTCTTATGTGGAAATTCTATTTTCAAGCAGTCCAAAGACCCCGGAACGAGCAATCACTCTACTGTTGAAAAAGACATAGAGCTAATCACATAATTGTTAGTTGCAGCTAAGAAGTTCAAATTTCTTTCGCGAAGCTACAACTAGCGCGCACCAACATACTTGCTTCGGCCTATCAAATACAAAAACTCTCAGCCATACCAATCGCGAACATCCACGGGGCTAGCCTCACATCCCGTATCCTTTTCCATCGCGTCAAGGCTTGTAGTGCGGAGACGCGTCGCTCACTCTCCGCTCTGAAGGACAGCATCGAGACGAAGGACCATTTTCGCCGCACAGCAGTGGAATCGCTCGGAGCTGGCAACATCGTCCTCCTTCCTACCTTTACTTTAACACAGACGAGGAAGACGGTATAGATGCAGCTTGTCCGTTCGCTTGATCAGAACAAAGCGCAGATATCACCGCAAAACGAACTTTTTGATCTACGTCCGAGAATTCAGTCTCGGTTCTTTTCACTTGTTCGGCAGCAGCGCAACAATTAGGAGAGCAGCAGGGAGCGACCAGCTGTTGCCTCAGAGCCGCGTCTCCGTGTCGTCCCGTGTCCATGGAGTTTATCCACGATCGCATACATATAAACTATGACAAAGTTGTTATTATGAAGTTTTGGACTCAAATCACCTACTCTATAGACAGAGATGAAGACAAAAATGGGTCTGAATGGATGTGTACTGGCGTATTCCGTGGGTAAAAAAGGAGTGTCGAGTCATGTGCGGAAGTCGATGCTCAAAGCTACTAAACGTTTCTTTTTGTAGGATTTTGAAATACGTGATGCAAAGCCACCAGAGCATCGCTTTCTTGAAGCCAAATCTATGACATTTCATATGTTGTGGCATCTGTTAATCAAGGACATTCGTCGATGTACTCGTAAAAGTGCGATATCAAGAAGTTCTAGTACAGTCTCTCAATTGTTGTCACCGCGAAGTCGGCGCAGGCCCTCAACGGTGCCCGGAACAAGCATCAGCCAGCTCTGACGCGTGTCCAGCGAACCTGAGACAAATTTTTCTTGCGAGGAAGATGTCGTTAAATTTATAAGCATGCAACAAACGTAAAGATGAATTGCTTTGAACCCGTTGCGCCAATCACAAAGTCTAGTGCGTACGTGCAATGTCCCGAAACGGAGGCGATTGTGTATAATTCGTAGATTATCCCGCCTGGATTCAACATCTCATCGGAGTCTAAAGCGCACGAGCCTACAAATGCGTTATTTCCATTTTAAATGTCTCATCAATCACCACTACCACTTGATCAGTTCTTGTAAATCTATGTCGCTATATTTCGTCCTGGACCGCATCAATCGTGGTTGCGACAGTCCTTATGATAGTGGAATTCTGTTCCTGCGTGCCCTTGAAGCGAGCACTGTAGCCCGCAGCAAAACCTGCTGGAAATGCGACCGGCACTATGCGCACTTCCCAGATGGGCCTTGCAACATCCTTTTCCACGAGTAAGAGTCCGTCTGCGTGTAGAAAAGTCAGCAGCTCCTCAGCATGATAATCGTCTGTCACCACAGCGACCGACCTGCGGCGATGTAGGCGAACGAAATCTGCCAGTGGCCGTAGCGTGAAAAACTCGCGGTCTAAAGCAGGATGGAACCACTGGTACCCAATTCGCAAACGCGTCATGGCGGGTCTCCTCGATTGGAGCTCATCGTGCTTTTCGCAGGCTTGGGTCTCTCTGGAAAAATCGGAGTACTCAGTAGCGAGAGCTTTTGATGGCATGGGACACGAGGAGCCTCCATGTTTTTGAGAGAAAACTTGTGCCGGCAGCGTCGCCACACGGATCTTGAGTTCTTCTAGGACTGCAACGTACGGCGAACAAGGGCCGTCCGACAAGTCATAGTCGAACCAACAACTTGTCGCATCGACGCGCTCCTTCATCTGCCGTACCAGTACTGGTCTCTCATTCGTCAGTGTTCGCAGATACCGTAGGAGCTCTGGCAGAAAGGTATGAAGACGTGGAGAGAGGCAATTAAGCTAGAGAAATATTTTCTGTGTCAGTCCCCAGTGGAATAAGTACATAGTAGAGATCTGTTCTACAGAACTGTCTACTGTATTCCAACTCGTTTCATAAGAAAAGTTTTCCTCTGGCCACCGGATCGCAAATGAATCGTAGTCTAGGAAAGAACCAAATGGTAGCCGTACTAAATCTGAAACGATGACTGGGATGCAGCCAACCAGAAGCGCTACGTACAAGTGAATAGTCCATGGCGTTGTTCCGCGTGGCGCCAGGCAGAATAGTGAAGTCCCCAATATTTGGTGGTAATCCTCGATAAAGCCGCCTATTGAAACCAGTGGTTGCCATTCTTCTTCAAGCAGGTCGTAGTCGGAAAAGATACGGCCACGAACTGTCACGTTTTGGTACGAGTTGGTGTTCTGAGGACTGCGACCGTGGAAACTGAGAAGCAAGGGTCTCTTTTCTAACTGCCGATTGTGTCGCTTCAATATTTTTGATCTCCAAGGATCCGTGAAGCCTGGAATCATGACGTCCTTGTGTGGGAGAAACGACGGCTCCCCCAGTGAATGAGCCGCGTTTCCGTGTTTTCCTTCCTGGTCCGCAGATTGTTCCGACGCTTTTGTGTTCGCATCGATATTCTCGCAGCGATCTTCGACTTGCAGTTGAATAATGTGCGTTCCAAAAATTTCTCTCCATTCCGTTGTAATCGCACACGGATGGCGGCCCCAGGAGTAGAGAACGACATGATCCGCGCCCTGCTTGCGATCGAAGTAGGGACCGAATGCACGCATGAAAGCGACCATTTGTCGCATCAGGATTGCAGCTGGTGTCTCAACCTCTTCTATGGACAACGTTTCCTGGCCTATTCCCTCTACTGCTTGTGTTCCCCCTGTTTCCGTTTCAGAAGGGGGCCTAGTTGTCGTTTTTCTTAGGTCCAACACATTTTCGTGAAAACCATCCACCCAGTCCAGCTGGTCGATACATTTAAAATACGACGGAATAACAAACAGATTGGCTCCCTCGGGGTGCCATACTCTATGCGGAGAGTTTTGGAACCAGCGGTGAAACGCAATTTCTGTGCCGTACATGCCATGCATGCAGTTGCTCAGCCCATGCCCGACAGCTTCCAGATAGCGTCCTTCACGAACGAGTTCGTTGGGAGTTAAACTCTTCTCGTCGACTGTTGCCGTGCCCCCGAAAGATACACTTTCACGATCAACACTCTCTTGCAGACGCAGTTTTCGGCGTAGTGCTGCGTGGCCTTCAGTAGAAAGGTCATAGACGTATATTCGTAGTTGGTCCCGCCGTCGCGCAGGAAGTTGCTGCCCCCCTCCAGCCAACTTCGCTTCAAATGCTTGCTCTAAACGGATACTTTTCTCGAACTCGGGCTGCTGTAGGCGCGCACTCGGCGGTGCCTGTGCCCTCTCTAAAGTCCTTTGCTCGCTCAAGGCACCAGTGTCGCCACAAGCATCACTAGTTTCGCTTTCTAGACCTGTTGTGTCCGACCCAGATGAACGAACTTCTACTCCATTCTCAGCTTTTGTGCATTTCTTTGCAGTCTGTAAGACCTTGTCCCGACGTAGAATCTCTCCACTACCTTTTCTAGACCTCCTTGCAGCATTATCTAGCTCTTCGTTTCGCGGTGGGATTAAGACCCGTTCCAGGAGGTGGAAGCTTCTTGCCAATGCCGCAGTGTCCCAATAATTCCTGGGTAAGGGACTCCTAGTCGAGCTCGAATCGTCGTCAGCGCCACCGTGACCAAAAACTTCAGTCCCGAACCATGGCTGGCCAGCGATCTGCTCTAACATACTTTTTTTGGAGGAGAACAGTTTACTCACGTTGTATATTCGCAATATCACGGACCACAGAGGAAAAAAGTCCGAATCAAAGAAAAACATGGGGCAGATCTTAATACAACCGTGATTAGTTGTTCGACGACAAGGAGTATTTTTCCAACTGTCTGAACAAGTGCAAACTCTAAAAATTCTTATTCTTCATCTTTCAAATTTAGTTCGTAATTTTCGCCACCTGGAAAAGTTCTTGCGCCGCCGCCAGTCCCGCGTCGTATTCTATCGCTGCAATGCTGTTCCATAACAGAGTAAAAGTTCCAAAAAGGCATTCTTCCGCTAACGTTTGGAGGCCCACACGCGAAATAATTTGTTGTGTCCATCGATTGTAAGACCGCGACTCATTCAGTGCAACACCACTATCTAACGTAAATTCCCTAACCGGACCCACGAAGTCGCGCCAGAAGTGCACGTCGCCCGTGTTCATAAATCCGCCGTCGCAAGCAGTGTACTGCTGCATCAGCATGGGGCTGCTATCTGCACCTTGTTTCTTCTGGCCCGTCGTCTTATCATACTGACCTATATCGCGGTTAGCAACACCCAAATCCGCTTGACTAGGTGTCGTCGCAGCAACATCTCGGTCTCCCTCTGTCGCATCAGCGGCCATAGCATACAGAGACGCATCATCGGGATAGCGCACAAGCGCGAAAGCGCAAGCCAGAAGGCCTCGCATGCTCGCGGGTATGCTTCGAGATCAAACGGCCTGCTAAAGCACAAGCAACACCAGTCCATCGCAAAACGGTGGCATGCTTTTACCTATTCCAAGCTTGCCCGCCTAGACCGCGAACTAAACAGCGCGCCACGGAAGAATATGGGTCAAAGAAAGGGTACAAGAGCTGTAAGCGTGTTCTGTTATCTCTCTGACTCCAAGAGAGGGATGAGAATCTCTCTATCGTTTATAGTGATAGCGCCTCTGCATGCTCCCAGGCTTCTTGATGGGAAAAAGGTCTCAGGGAACACTATTTCAGGTCTCTAGCGCAATGCCACTACGACTACAGGCAAAGCGCGTATAAAACTACGTAGGTACGAAATCGTCTATACCAAAGGTGGCAGATGTTGCGACCCCTACTCCCAAAATGCCGGTAGAATTAGTTTCCAAAAACATCCAGATACAGCTTGAAGTATGCGTATAAAAAGCGCTTGGCGTACCAAGAGACGTGACTTCATCGCGCATGAGTAAGAGCAGTATTTAGGTAAGATATAAGCAAGTTGATGTTAGTTACTGTGACAGTTATTTTTGGTGTCCAAGAGGGTTGAGTATATAGAAGTGGATTCAAGGAAAATTTGAGAGGTAGAAGAGAACAAAAATAAAAATTCATTCCCAAATATAGCACACACAGATCGCCGTCGTGAAATCGCCACGCCGGTCCCCCTCATCAGGATTGTAGCCTTCCAACAGCGAGCAGCGAGTGTCCTCAGAATCTCAGCTGGCTTTTCGGATGAAGCTGGTCACGAGCGCTGATAAAAGAGCCATTAACGCGCCGACTGACAGTAAGGCGAAGTAGCCTCCGTAGGAATAATGGTCTTTTTGTGAGGTTGATCCGAAAAATTCGAGCAATCCACCACCCCCCATTGGTCCTATGTAGCTGCCGATGAAGCCGCTAATTCCCCATAAGCCTAGTGCCTCTGAAGAGCCTTTGGTGCTTTTCTCCGGTAGGCAATCCAAGGCAAGAGCGTAGTCTACGCTCATGTAGCACCCAGCTGCTATACCTTGTCGTTGGTGGTGTTGCGGAGGAAACTCAAAATGTCCAAGTGTCTTTTGTGATTCGAGAAGAGGTATCTTGCAAGCTAGGACACAATCATCATCCCTTTATGATGATCGCAAAAGCCTCAAAGAGTTCTCTGGAAAAGAAAAAGTGCAACTTGACTTAAGACTACCGTAGATGCAAGAGCCGAGAAGCAGGGTTTGTAGCGTGCTGAATTGCGGGAGATACGGTATTGCTAGATACCACATGTAGCATAATGCCATCATGGCGCACGAGACGTAAACTAGTTTTTTTCTGCCTACTTTGTCGCTTAGGACACCAGCAGGGTATGCGGTCAAGGCTCCCGTTGACTGCGCACACACGACGATAAGGGCGACGAAGTATTTCCGCTGGTGCTCGTCCAAAACTCCAGCTATGTCTCGGACAAAAAAGTATATGAACGACAAGCAGCTTATGGAAAGATAATACCTGAGAGGCGCGAAGAAAGCTGAGCTGCGATGCAGCATGTTCACTAGCCGAAGCGAAACGAATCCTGAAATGACGTGACTATCAATGGTAAACAGAGGTAGCAACGAGTCTTCATGATCTAAATCTAATGCTGCAAAACAGTAACAAGCAAATACTGACGCAATAAAATATGTGATAGTAGTAAAAACGAGTACACTGTTCTCCCAACGAAGACCCAGAAAAAATCCGGGTCCTTGCCAGCATCGAAGAGCAGGGCTTTATACAGGCCGGCAGTATCATCGTCTACCCTTGTCCGCTTTCGATTCTGTCATAATAGCCGAAATTTTGAAGACCACCTAAGACTGTAGTTCATACAATTCCATCGAGATATAGAACTAGGCAAATTTGTGATGTTTGTCCAGATTTAGAACATGAAGATGCAACACTTGATGAATTTTCGATGTCAAGAAAATGAATCTTCAGTACTATTAAATATACCAGACTGCTTTCTTCTGGGCAGCATATCCACACGATACCCGATGAGACGAGGACGGAAACAAGGTAAAAAGGGTAGACATTCTGCATTTCCATATTGCTCGTTGCCATCATGAATAGCATCCCTAACAAATTTCCAAGGAATTGGAAAATCGCTATTATACCGCTTGCTGCCGCATTGTTGTTGACGCCCTGCTCCTCTAAGACGTCGGGAACAAGTCCCAAGACCGTAGCGGAGTAAATCACATTCAGACCGACCTGAAGCGCGAAGATACTTTGGAGGATAGATAACGGTCGAGGGCTAGATGAGGGGCCAGAAGGATCTTCATCTCCTTCCCATTTTCAACCTTTAAATATGAAAGTCTAGCCAACGACATACTTCGGAGAAGAGGTATTCTCTTCGGTATAAAGCCAATCTTATGCACCTGCGATATGAATAGCGCCACTGCATAGACCCAAACGAATAAATGTGCGCTGCTCCATGAAAGGCCCATCACGCCCGCGGCCGTGAGAATGGTTCCGTAAACCATGAAAGGTCTCCTGCGACCAAATATACTTCTATGGTCGTCCGATAACCGACCGACGATGGGACTTATTACTTGACTCGTACCCGCGATTGTAAGCAGTAGTCCTAGAAAGCCGCTATGTGCTTTCGGATAAAACTTTTCCGCCTCACGTTAGAGATGCCTTTACTTCTACCGATAAAACTTTGATTGGAGGGGCTAACCTAGGATAAAAATGAAAAGGAGGGAAACCAAATATCAATATTTTCCTTTTATAACATTGACATAGTTCGTCCCTCAGTTTTGTATTCTACTGATACGAATGGGAGAAAGAAACGCAAAGGTCTACCTAGTCTCCGTAAATATGCCATTGAAGAAGAAAAATAAGAAAGAAATTTTAATGGTTAAACAAGACTGGCCAAATACTTAGCCTTAATCGTAGGGTAGGACGATAAGCCCAATGGTGCTCCATATCATGCCCATTGGCAATTGGAAGAGACAGGCGGCTAAAAGCCGGGTTGTCAACTTCGGTGTTGCTTCTTCGTCCACCGGTGATATCTCCGCAGCACTATTGGTGGTGAGCATATCCTCAGGGCTACTTGCAGCAGCATTGACTCCCTCCTTCCGGGTCTGCAACAACCCGAATGTTTCCTTTTGTGGATGGAATGAAGTGTTACTACCAACCCTATAGTTCTTGAAGTCATGACTTTGTTTCTTTTTTTGGATAATTAGTTGTTGTAAAAAAGTGGCGTCGGGTAACGGTAAAAAATGGTAACTAATAGGAATCGATGAGTCCTTCGTTGAGACATGATACCGTACGCAATGTTGTATCAGTCTATAGTATGAAAGAACGAGACCAACATTATGAAGCTGACACATCAAGATAAGCTCCGGGGCTCAGGGCTGAAGGCCCCCCCGATCCAACTTTTTGAGGGGTGGGCCGCCAGCCCCAGACCCTTTTTCTCGAGGGACTGCCGGGCGGGAAGGCCTCCAAACGCCCACCTTCGCGGCCTCTTGCCTGTATTCGGCAGAGCCCACGCCCCTGAAGCCGTTCAAGCAGCGAAGGCCGGGAATGGGAGGCCTCCGAAAGCGGCAAAAGGTGGCCAGGCTGGACCCCCTTGCTGTGTTGCATGTGCCCTACTTACAGACCTCCCACGCCATGTGGCATGTACCCTACAGGCCTCCCGCGTGCGGGCTCCTTACTGGGGGAGCCTCTTGGGAGGTGGAAGGCCTCCGAGGGCGCAGGTGGCCAGGCTTGACCCCTTTGGCCGTGCTGCACGTAACCGACAGAACCCAGGCGGGCACGTCTTTGCCCCCCTCCACCTCGCCTTTGGTCCTCATCCCCCCGGGCGTTTGGTGGCGGCTGAGGCTGTCACCAATTTGGGGGATGAGCGCCAAAGGGGCCCGGCCTCGCGACCGTCGCCGCCTTCGGCGGCCTTCCTCCCCCGGGAACCGTCCGCCTGATAAGGTCCAAGAGCCGGGACGCCTGTGGGGTAGACGCGGAGAACTGCCAGGGGACTCCGGCGCCGCCTTTTGAGGCCTTCGCCCCCGTGCGTCTTTACATGTCACCACACCAGAAAAAAAGAGCGCGCGGACGCCACCGACGCTCCATCCACAGGGGGGGCCTCCCTCCCTTGTATATATATAAGAAACTAAATAAGCTCATAGACATGGGTCGCAAAAAGACATTGCTGACGCGAGCGCATAGAGGTACGGAAAAACAAATACGACGTACCAAATTTTTGCCGCTCACATCAGGAGACAAGGCTCCTAGATCTTCGACTTGTCGCAGACCATACTCCTGAGCGCTTAGCCCATCGTTTCCGTAAACGGTCATTTTACTCATGACCCACGTGTAAGCCCCTCTGAGTGTCGCTCCTAGCGCGATGACTGCTTGGGGCGCGTTCTGGTCCACCTCAGTAGGAACGTAGCTGGGATCGTTTCGAGCTCGTAGTTTTTTGCAGCGACGACCACTTCCAGCAGCGCCGGTTCTAGTAGACGTGCGCGGCAAGTCAAAATCGCCACCGTCTTCTACTACGTCTATGGCGTAGTCCGGATCGGCGGCAGGGGTGTCTCCAGTACTACTGGCGCCGAGAAGTGTTGGCTGATGGAAAAGTTCCCGCTGAATCAACGGCGAGCTGCCGACTCCTTCTGCAGGTAGGGCTTTTTCCGCGGACGCAAAGGCGGGGTGCGACGCAAGGATAGCCGTAGAGGAGGTGCCAAACGATGGATCGTAGGATGGATCGTAGGGCACGCCAAATCTTGCGGCGGAGGAGCTTGTGGCGGGCGAAGTGCCGACAAGGACCCCAGTGTTCTTGTGTCGGACGCCACTGCCGACGACGATGCCGTTGGTCACTTGGTACTGTCGCTGGCTTTGCACGTCGTTCTCGGAATTCACTCTCGACAGGTCGATCAAATCTGACCCCGCCGAAGACGTAGCGTTGGGGACGCGGTTACCCGTCTGCAACACCTGCTCAAGTTCCTGACTCAAGCTTGTAGTCGCACTTCCTCCACCACCACTGAAGTTGTTCTTGTTGATACTTTTGTTGCTCCCAAAGCTAGTACTGAATAAACCAGATTCGGAGTAGGTAGCGGCGGTGGTAAGTGGATTGAGGATGTCCACCTGATGCTCAAAGACTCCTGCCGGGACAGCCACTGGGGTGCGAATAGCCACAAGTTGGATTCCTGACGATGAACTTGATGCTCCGCCTACAGATGGTGAGCCGGTCGTTGTGCTCCTATCAAGTCCTGCTGCAAATCTGTCCTCGTTGCCCTCCAGCGTGCTGTCTTGTTTGATGCTATTTGCGACGGCGTCTCTGGCAGCTTCATGCATTGCACCTCTAAGGCCAAAACGTTTTAAAAACCCTGGCGGAGTATTGCCGAAAACGTCTACTCGGGTTGACTCCCCGTTCTTGCCTTTCCCACCGCCAATCTGCTCCATCGCCCGCCGTGACTGCGCATGATCAATAGTGAGAACGTCTCACGACGACATCAACAGACATTCATCACGTAGTAGTCTCGTTTTAGTCCATAATCTCTGGCTTGGTAAATATATTTTCAAACAACATCAGTATTTCTAAAATACAGCTGCTAGAACAGTAGGTAAAGAACTTTCGAGAGTTAAATCCTCGAGAAAGCAAATATGAAGAATTCCATAGGCAGCGAGATAAAAAGTTTCATCACACCAGATCACAGTCAATACGAAAGGCGAAAAAAGCGATTTTATCATAGGAAAAGGCTACTGTGAACAACATCATTCGATCCTTCTTTATCATTCTAACGAACTATCAAACAGAATTCTCTTGCGCCCGAGTAAAATGTGTAAACCGAAATTGCTGCAATGGCTTCTTCTATAGAGCCATCTCAAATTCTTGTAATAAAGCACGATGAATTCATGAATAGTTGTATCATGATGATTAGCGGAAGTGGAGTCAAACGCTGAATGCAGCACAAAGAAGCGCACATTTTTGTCCCAAATGATAAGACAAGGAAAAATTTTAGCGGGGTAGGTGAGCCGATCAGACCTGACGTTCATATCTACTCGAAAACTGCTCCGGAGATCTCGGTCACTTCTTAATTACACAACTCTCTCAGTCCACCCAATAGCGAATGATACGTAGTTTATCATAGGCATGACAAATCACGGAGCATTGTTCGAGCTCATCTTCGATCCAAGAACACAGTCAGGTTAAAGACAGCTTCGTAGAGGAGTGTAACGGAAGCGTCCTGTTTAAGGAATACGTGGTACCGATTTTTTGTGGTGCGTTTTTAATCAAAGGGAGACTTAATGAGTCTGCCTCAAAAACCTGAGCTGAATACGCGTAAAAAATGATGTTCGCCTTAACGCCGAGGTGGTGGCTGGTCAGTGGTCAAAGCAAAGATAATGATAAAGTAGCCGCGAAGAAGATGCTAAATGTGAGAAGCGCGAGCGATGAGAAAAGCGAAATAACTTGAACTTGTTCTTCAGATGTAATGCGTTTGATGCGTCATGCACACACATGAAAATACGCAGAATCCTCATTCTTCCCGTCACGAAGTCAGCGAGTCCGCTAAATTTTGAGGGACAGCTGCTCGGCAATCCCGATATTCTTTACTGCCTCTTTAAACTCCTCGTAGCTGAGCTTCCCATCGTAATCCTTGTCCGCTTGTACCTGGAGAATGAAGCATTGGATCAACGGGTCCGCTCAAAGTCCGCGCAAACTCACCGCTTAAGCGAGGCAAAGCTTAAGTGATGTAGTCACTACCTAAGCGAAGCAGAGCTTAAGTGATGAAGTCACCATTTGCATTTAAGCGACGCAAAGCTTAAGCGACGTTGTCACTACTTAAGCGAGGCGAAGCTTAAGTGATGCAGTCACTACTTAAGCGAAGCAAAGCTAGAGTGATGCAGCCACTACTTAAGCGAAGCAAAGCTTAAGTGATGCAGTCACTACTTAAGCGAAGCAAAGCTTAGGCGATGCAGTCACTACTTAAGCGACGCAAAGCTCAGGCGATGCGGTCACCACTTAAGCAAAGCAAAACTTAGGCAATGCGGTCACCACTTAAGCGACGCAAAGCTTAGGCCATGCGGTGACTACCTAAGCGACGCAAACCTGAGGCACTTAAGGGCCCCAGAGGCACTTAAGGGTCCCCGTGGCACAGAAGGGACCCTGAGGCACAGAAGGGTCCCCGAGGCACATAAGGGACCCTGAGGCACTTAAGGGCCCCCATGGCACTTAAGGGACCCAGAGGCAGTTAAGGAGACCTACCGAAAGCTAAACGCGTTCCCTGTAAGCCGATGATTATCTGTGTCAATCGCAAGATAGTGACCCTTTACCTTATGCAGGCAGTACTTCAGCGAAGAGGCCCTTAAGTGATGAAGGCATCACTTATATGCGAGAACGAGGCTGGACCGAAACGAGCAATAGCGTAACGAGTCACAGTCACTGCTTTAGAAGAGCCTGAAATACAGTACCAATAAATAAGATGTACCATCTGCCTATCAACAAGCTGCTGCAGCTGCTCCTGAGTTAAGTTATCGCCGACCATCATTTTCATCACGCAAAAGAGGTCGCCGTTTGATATGTACCCATCCTTGTTTACCTAAATAGTTGCATTAGGAAAAAAAATTGAAATGAGCGGTAATCATCATCTCAAAGGGGTAAAGTTTAATATTTGTTCCTCGAGATTGTGCTTAGGCAATCAGCACGATTGTGCCTTCTGCCTTTCTTGAAGCGTATCTAGTGCCGAGAAAAGAGATCACATCATGTTAGGAGAAAAAAGATGAACTCATACCACAGTACCTGTTTGTTACACAACAGAAAATAAAATGTACACGTTCGTATAGAAGTACGTCGTATATGTTGAAGGCGAAATCGAGTTTGTGCTCTTCTGACGTCCCTGATGCTAGCTTCGCGAGACCGACAAGAAACTCTATGAAGCTAACACTTCCGCTGTTGTCGGAGTCGAAGACTTGTATCACCCGCTGAACTAGGGGATTTTCGTTCAGCTCCGCTACTGAAAAAATTTCTGCTGGATCGAGCTGGCTGAAGTTGCGGACGATCATGTTGATACACATAACCAGTTTTTCATGGCGGCTTTAGTACAAATTGCAGCAAGTTGTATATCCATATTAAACACAATCAGGAGCAGACAATGTTTTTTCCAGACCAAGTTAGGAGTTAATGCATCGTTATCCCACACGACAAAGCAAAACGTGAATATTGCTATAAAAATTCAACAGACTACTTCGTGGTTGACTGTAGTACCCGCTTCCATCTGCATCAAGCGCTCGAAATCGGTTGTAAAGCCTTTTTACGTCTTTTTCGTTGAACGACGCGATCCCGTGAATTTCCTCGCGCGAAAGCGCGGATGCATTTGCTGCGTTCCCCATTTTTTCGGAAATGCCTGCGTTGCCTGTGTTGGGTAATCTAGCTCCCCGGTGCCTGATAGGCGATGGTGCGCGAATATCTATTAGGGCGGTTCACCTTCACCGGCAAACTTTTTGCGACTGCTAGTCGTCCGACCTCGTTTCTCGCCTCTCGCAGATGAACCGCTTTCGGTCGCCTTAGGGCGATCTACTTGCTCGCCCGAGCGCCGTTGCTCTCGTCATGCCTCTTCTTCTTTTTGAATACTTCTTGTACTAAATTTTCAATGTTTTGGCTGTCCTACTGTGATGTTGAAAAGATAAAAACTCAGATTTGATGTACGACTTTCCTATACTTTCCTATCACGTTCTACATTACAATTACAAATTTTTTTTCGAATCGTTCGACGCACCAGCTGGGGTGGGCGCAAAGAAAGCATGCATTTCACAGACGCAAAGAAAAAGACAGCACATTAGTGTAAGAGCTAGACTAAGTCAATACATGCCGGCAGTGTGATCGCACTTAATCAACAAGGACAGCTTACAGAAAAGATAAAGTAAATTCAAGCAGACAGAAACGAGCCAGAGAGCTGAAATACAGCGTGAAGTTAAGCTAAGTACAACGGTAAGAAGTTGCGAAAACAAGATGCGATATCGACTGGAAGGTCTCGAAATGCGTGATTAAGTTTCAACTGCGACGACATACGATTTTTTTCCTATATGTTTTACGAATCCGTGTCTTTTTTACTGAAGGCCACTTTTTTAAGAGGCTGTAGACCTCTGTTAGTACAACCACTTCACAAAAACGTGCGTACTCTCTCGGGTACTGAAAATCAAACAAACGCAAATTTTTGATGGGAGACGACCAACATTTTTTCTTATACAGGGGGAAGCCCGATGCTCTCTAACGCTCTACAAGTATCAAAAGTGGACAGATAATTGACTTCGAGGCACCTCCTTTTTCCTATCCAAGGCCCCAGGCTTCGAAAAGGGGTCGTGGGAGCTGGGCATAGAGAGAACAACATGGAATAAATGCTTTCCTGCAGGTTCTGTCCAGGTGAGAGTCGGACTCTCATCCATCAGCGTCACGGAGTTTCGGGCACTTGTTCACCTCACTATGCAGAAAATCGTGATACAACATGCTTGGTGTTTTACTTGGTGTTTTATATTCATGAGCAGAGATAAGGGAGAGGAGGATCTAAATCACGTCGGGGGAGGTGTTTTATAATTACATCGATGTCTGGCTCGTCTTCATCTATACTTCATCTAGATCTGTGAACTAGAGAAGCGCTTCATATTACACGAGTGGGGGGAAGTTCCAAAATATTCGTAGGCTTCATGCTGATGACACGCTCACGATATATTTTTAAACATTCCTCGTCGGAGTTTTATCTTTCAGCGCTTCATCATGTAGTCTTTTTTCATATGATATTCGGACCTATGTTACATGATACCACAATACAAGTCGAAAGTAGATGCGGGTGCACATTCGATGTCTTTGAAATGGAAAATAGACAGCTGGCCGAGCAGCTGCGTTAGGAGTAAGTAGGTTCGTTGTTATGAATAGAGGTATTCTGGGTCGATCACATTTTCTGGTGACAACTGCTCGATCACGTAGAACAGGCTTCCCCTTGCTGGTATTTGCACGGAAAAATCAGTGAAGCTTCTTTGTTCTTCTCCAAATTGTTGTAGTGCTGGTGCGCTCCCTCGCAGAAATTTGTTGTCGTCGCCCCGTTCCTGCGGTGCTGTTACTTTGATTCTGTCCTCTTGCAAGTCACGCGGCTCTGAGCGCAGGCGACGCTTCTCTGAGACTGATGACAATTCTTCTGCTTTTGCCCAGACTGTAGTAGAAGTTGTGATCTCGCGATAAAAACGAGTGTTGCGTTTGTTCTTTGCTATCACTTTCACGTCCTCAGCATCGTCTTCAGTATGTTGTATGGTCTCTGCTGGAATTGATCCTCCCCACACATCGAAGACGCCGTAACGCACTGAGCCGGAAGGGGTAGAGTCTCGGAAGATCTGGGCCATGACAGCTCCACTGAAGTTAAACGTGTGGTCCTCAGTCCCATCGCTGTTGATCAACAGCACCGCTTGTCGCCCTGTCACAGTAGTGGCGGCGGGCGCATCTGACACTTTAGCGGCGCGCGCTGAAGCCAAGGCATCGTTCAAAATTTGCAAATGCCGTTCGTCAACGTCATCCTCATTTCGTGTTGAACTAGGAGCTTCCTGGCCGCCAAACGGTGCCTGTTGATATCCTCCTTGAAGATTCAGCGCACTATCAGTGCCGACGGTTGCCGCACCTGACGTGGGCAATTTCTTAGCCCAGAGCTGAAGTGTGTTTGCGCCCATGGGCGCGCTCGTCTTCACCGCCACGCAGTGCCGGGACAGCGGCGCACCGACTACGCTCGTGCGGTAAAGGCGTCCAGAGAGTGCGTTCAGCGACAGTTCCGCTGCCTCCTCTGCATCGCAGGTGCCCAAGCGGTAACCGTATGAAATGTCCGAATACGTGAACGGCTGTAAGCATGCTTCTTCTTGCTCTGGTTCGTTTTCCGACGTACCGGATGGCTTGCGAACAAAGCGGCCCTCTGCGTCGTAGACAAAACTTGGCGTGAAAGTCGTGCATTCTCGTAAGATTGCCAGTTTCGGTGCCGTGCCGGATTGTGTATCAACACAAAATTCCTCCTTACTCTCCCGGGAAGCGCGCCAGCGTGGTTCTCGATTTTCGGTCAAAAACCAGCCTTCTTGCTCACCGGAAAAGTTGTCGCATGCCCCCGCCCACATGAAGAGAGCTGAAGTTTTTAATTCAGATCGGAGTTCATGAAGACGAAGAGCAGGTGAAAGTGCTGAATCAGCGCCGACCTTAAAAAAACTCCAATACCCAGCATAAAATTTTTGTAAGTATCTGTAGCCACGTCTTTAAGGAGTCGTGGTCGTGATCCTTTTGATGTTAACTTCTATTGCATATGCAAAACAAAGTTGAAGAAGTTCTTTCAGTTTGATTCTCAAATACTTGCCCCGGCATTCGGCTCCCAAGAGTACACGAGGCGACCACGATCTCCTGCCCACAGCTGGTTGATGCTGATAGCGATTTGATTGGTCACTACTGATTTGACAGCTGGAGTAAACTTTTTCGTGTCTGTCAAGTCGAAAGATAGAACCAGCGGACTGCTCGTGACACACCATGCTCCAAAATTTGTTCTATCAAAATTGTCGGCTGCGCTCGTTTTCGCCAAGGATGTTGAAGCAGCTGCCAGAGTCGTGCCCTCGCTCTTGTTTGACAACGCCTTTCGTTCTTGCGCCAGTGTTTTCTGATCGAAGATTTCATTCTTGGTAAAATTCCATGCAGTGGCACTATTGCCGACTTCCAGCATATCGGGATAGGCCCAACATCCCGGTCCACTATAGCTTGCCAAGTTCAGGGACTAATATTAGACTATCTTCAGTCATGATAATGATCCATTTTCAGTCGCAAGCGCTAAGAGATAATTCTTTCCCTGTGCTGCTGGAAAGCAATTCTTTATGCTTCCTCTTTCTTAGAACGTTATCTATAAGGACAACAATCGAGGTAAAAAATGGATGCTGAAGACCAGGTGATTAGCACTTTCTGCAGCCTTAATGGAGATTGAGGAACATCGCCTCCCAAGTTGGACGAATGTCAGGTCCGGAACGTGCGAAATGATACGGACACTGATCGCCGTGCGCCAGGTCTGCTCCCCAATGACAGTTTTCGATCACAACTGATGTGATGAAATTTGTACCATGAAAGTAGGCATAGCTGTGTCCTTTTCAAATACTGATCTTCTTTCACACAACTGCCCTTTTTGTCCTCCTCGACAATTATAATTATCTGCGCAAACAAGAGTTGTACGAAAGAGCTTTCTAGTACTTTTTTTGTCGAGATTTTGAAAGCCGCGCAAATACGCAGGTAAGTCAGTTTTTTGACCGCATCCATCTAGTTTTATGCCGTCGAAGCCCAATTCGATGGTCTTCTTCACGTCTCCTCGAATTTGCTTCTGCGCCAAATCTTCGGGGAGGCCGTTCTCTGCACATATACAATTGTTTCCATACCTAGATGTAGAGGCGAAGCAAATGCCTAGTCATGAATACTGAGGAGCCTATGGAGATGTTGATCTAGGATGTCCCGTCCACTATACGATAAAATAGGAGATGCTTTGCTCGAGCACCAATCAAGAAGTATCCCCGACACAATAAGCAAGATCCAACAGCAACAAAAAAGGACGGAGAAGCACCATCCCATCGTCAGGTTGTTCGCGTGCGCACTGCTGACTAGGGATTTCATGTCTGGAAAGCGGTCCGCGTTGATGATTGGCATGCCATTTTCTTAGTGGTTGCTCTATTGCATTCTTGAGAACATCCTTGGCTCCTTTCCTATCAGACAACATGTCAAGAACGTTAGTGCAGGTTGCAATGCGGAAACCCATAATTTGCGTCATGGAAGCCACCGCCGACTCCCGCACCGCATGCCTGCCAGTTGTCATCCAAGCCGATGTCCGTGTAGCCGAATGGCGCCAGCTCGGTTGCCAATGTCCTGATGCATTTTTCGAGTCTTAAAGCTGTTCATAGTGTCCTATCGTCCCGGTGAAGTATTTTCGTAGTTTTTTCATTGGATAAATAGCCTGGAAGCAAGAATGGCTCTCGCCATTGTACGAGTAGCCCTAAAAGTAGTGGCTGCGTTACGTGGTCTGCGAATGCGTTCCAGGTGCGCCAGCCCATGGGAGGCCGCCGAGCCAACCCATCATCCAGCGCCACTGGTCCAGCAGGCCAAAGGAGGCAAACCAGAAGAAAGGATGAAGTGTGGAAAAACGCCATATTTTTTGTCCCAAAATTCCTATTTTATTGCCTCTGCCTGAAAAAAGAAACAAGTCAGGAGGTTGATGTTCTTCTTTGTTGTTCAAGTAAAAAAAGCAAGCTGAAGCGGCTGACACGCATGAGGTTTTTTTTCCCTCAGTCTTCACTCACTAACCTGTCCGGGTAGACGTACGTATTACGCTATCACACCGATCAACATATGTCCAACTCTTCGCTACCAGGTCGGAGCTATATGAGGCTTTGGTAGCAAGATTCCGAGGCAGTTGCCCCTCTCTACTCCCCGACTGACGTTCACTGCATTCAGCCGCCCCTTGCTTCATTCTTCGCGATTTTTTATGCCAGAAAAGAAAGTCGTGATCTCATTTTTTCCTCACGTTTAACGTTTTTTCCATGGCGCTAACAAACGTCAGAGGAAGTCCTGGGAAAGCCTCATCGGGGTTATTCACCCACCTTCGCACATGATCCTCGTGAGACTATTCTTGTTACACGCCATCAAAGCAGCTGTAAACGAAAAAAGAACATTTTGGACGAAAATCATGCGGGATACTCTTGCAGGACGTTAATCAAAATTCATGCCGCAACGGACGCGGGGCAGTTCGCTCCATATCGTACTCTTATATCTCTTCAATGATGTCTCTGCGTGGTCTTCAGTGCAACTAATTATTGTTTTGGGCATAGCTATGCGTACCATGCCACTGTGCATGATCGGAAGTCAGATGCGTGTTTCTTCGTAAGGGCTTAAGGGTGGTGAAGACGGCAACACAATCTTTCCTTTGCTCGTTTATGGCGTGAATGATGTAGCTGAAAAACCTGCTGGGGGATCGGTTCTTTTAGCAAGCGTGGCCGCGAAGTGTAGCGAGTGGTCCGTGTGCTCTGTCGATCTTCTGCTCGCAATGACCGACAACGCCTTCAAGACCAAAACGGATCCGGCCCCGGCCCCTCTTGGGGAAGTGGACGGCACACCGGCGGACACGATTTGCGGCACTCCGGGCCCCGGCACGTAGCGCGCCGACGGCGCTCCATTTAGCAACGCGGCCCCCCGTAGGCCTTGGGCACCAGAGCAACACGAGCCACCGACTGCGCGAAACTGGCCGGCTTGGCGCGCTCGGGCCCTACGGGGGGGTAGTCGGGGCGACGTCATTCGCTAGAGGGTCCTGCGGGAAAACTTAGGTGGGCTTTGCTCGATGGACTAAAAGGCCCACTAGATTCCCGATCCTTCCGGCCCTGCAAAGGTGACCGGGGAACCAGGGCGGAACTCTCAGGAGGCCCATGAGATGCCGCGGCCTCCCTTGCAGGGGCGGACGGGTCAGGAATCTAGTGGGGGTTTCGGCTCATAAAACAAAACCCCTATAAGTTTCCCTATAGGGTCCTTCTGAGGGCGATATCGCCCTTCAGGGGGGAGGGTAGGTGGGTAAGAGGTTGGGGAAGTGCGTGGGTAAGTGAAACTGGGGAGGGTGCTCTTCTTTTGTATCCCCACCAGAATAAGCCCACAGCCCTTGCGCCCCCCTCTAGATTCTGAGCCAAAGAAACCGAGCGGAGCGCTTCTCCTTTTTGTCCCCACTGAAATAAGCCCGCAGCCTTAGCGCCCTCCCCTAGATTCTGGCCCGGAAAAAGTTGCCAAGTGGACCCTTTCGCCGTTAAGGTCAGGCTCGCCCTCTATACCGTCCTGCGGGAAACTAATGCAGAGAAAACGCGGGCACGCTGGACCCCACTCGCGACCCGCGTGGGATCTCCATTAGATAAGAATCCGCCGGCTCCCCTTCCTACTGAAAGCTCAGCCGAGGCCAGCGCGGGGTCGCACTAGATTCCGCGGCGCGTTCTTCTTGCGTGCGAAGCTGATGCGAAAAACCTGGCTCCCGCCATTAGATCGCGAGCAGGCTGCGCAACTACCTGAAGAGTGTGACTCCCTCTTTGACTCTCTCCGAGTCAGGAACCTGCCGCGACCACTTTAAGAGTTCGCCTCTTTTCGAAGCCATGACTGCCCGCGGTCGAGCGGTCGCCTGTTTTCGGGTTGCGAAGCTGATGCGCAAAACCTCGCTTCCGCCATTAGATGGCGCGTAGTCTTCGCTACTACCTAAAAGGTGCGGCCTTCTTCGAGTTCGGAAGGTTATCCCATTAAAAAGCCGCCTTTTTTGGCGGCCTTGAGTCGAGGACAGACGCGCGCCGCAGAGCTGCCGAACAGCCGGCCCGCGATAAGTCGAGAACAGACGCGCGCCGCAAAGTTGCCCAGACCTCACAGCCGGCCCGCGATAAGTCGGCGAGCCGATCACAGACGAGCAGCCCAAAGCCGCCCCGCGATAGGTCGATAACAGACGCGCAGCGCGAAGCTGCCTAGCAGCCTGCCCGCGATAAGTTGATAGCGGACGCGCCGCGCGGAGTTGCCTAGCAGCCGGCCCGCGATAAGCCGATAAGAGACGGGGAGCCCTGTGCAAGTCTGAAGCTCTCCGGGGTTTGGGGAGACACTTGCGCCCCATCGGAGTCCCCCCCGCGGAGCTTTTATGTAGAACCGCCACGGGGCAGCGCTTCCCCGGTTCCCTTTTGGATTTCTTCGCCCCCCCTTCTCTTCATTTACTTCCCCCGATCCTGCCCAAGGCGCGGCCGCAGTTTGCTCATGCGCCGTCCCTTTTGCCATCCGTTTCGCGCCTTGTCTTCTCTTCGTCTCTGTGCTTTTCTACCATCTGGCTGCCTTTTTGCTGCAGCTGGACAGCGATCCCGGGACACAGAGCGGGCATCTCTTGCCGCCTCGGTCCTGCGTGTGGCTCACTACGACGCGAAGGCCCCGGGCGGGGGTGGCTTGGGCGGTGGATGCTTTGGCAGTCTTGTGCCGGAAATGATTTCGGCAGGTTCTTAATCAGCGGCCAGTAGTACCATTCGCAGCCGAGTAATTACCATGCGCCAACTGGATTCCGCGACGAATAAAATCCGGCAGCGATCCCCGCGAAACTCTTAGGCGAAACCGTTAAGAGACAGCGTCGCCCCGGTTCCCTTGTCGATTTATCTGCCCCCTTTTCCCCCCGTTTGCCTCCCCTGGTCTTCTTCAAGGCGCGGCCGCGTTTTGCTCTTGAGCCGCCCGCTTTTTTATCGGCTTCGCGTGCTGTCTTCTCTTCATTTCTGTGCTTTTCTGGCGTCTGCTTATCGGTTTCGCCTTGGCTGGGCAGCGATCCCGGGATACAGAGCGAGCATCTCTTGCCACCTCGGCCCTGTGTGTGGATCACTACACCGCGGAGGCCTTGGCCGGGGGTGGCTCGGGCGGTGGATGCTTTGGCAGCCTCGCACTGGAAAGCTTTTCGGCAGGTTTTTTTACCGGCGGCCTATGGTGCCACTTGCAGCCGGGTAGTTATGCCGCGCCCACTAGATTCCGCGAGGAATAAGATCGGGCGGCAATATTAAGCCACTGCCTTACCTCGGCCGTTTTTGTTTTTTATTCTATGCTACATTCGGGACCGAGTTCCTTGGTTTGTTGTTTTTAATCAGCTCGCCGGGCGGCTTCGGCGTCCGCTTAATGACACTGGCGCAGCTTTATTCTAATGCAATCCCCCCGAAACCGATACCCGCACGAAGGTCGAAACCATTAAGGGGGGACATTTCGCGAATTCGAAACGGCTAAGGGACTCGCAAAACGGTCAACAACCTGGCAGGTTTTTCGCGAGAGCTTTCGCGGCTTTTTCGTTGTTATATGCTTTGGCTTTTTTCCTATTTGCGACAAAAAGCGCCGCAGCGTGCCGCAGAGTCTGGCGCGAGGTTTTATCGAAGCGCCGCCACGTGGAGACCGGTGAGGCCTCCCGTCTGTGGCCAATCTTTTGGAAGAATATGAGGAAGCGAAACCGATAAGGAGAGCCGGGAAAACCTTGCGGCGATTTTTGTCGGAGACGTTGCGGCGGTCCTTTTCTTTTTCGTCTTCTTTTTGTGAATATTTAAGGGCATTCGAATACTTTGCGAATGTTTGAGAATATTTGGAGAATATTCGGGAATATTCGCCGAATATTTGCGAGCATTTTTCTAAGTGCGGGAATAGTTTTCGGGTGAATATTTTAAAATAAGGCGAAACACTGCGCACGCAGTTCATACCATGCGGGAACTGAACTGCGTAAGAGGCTCCGGACATGCTCACGCGGTTCCGCGGTCAGTTCTTCTCATGGGGCTATCTGAGCGAGCTGAACTGAAGACGCTTCCCATTAAGATGCAAGGCTTTCTTTTAAGCGTTTCTTTTTTTTTTTTAATGGGAAGCGTATCCATATACGAGGGGCAGAGGGTTGCCTTGCTGGGCTGTTCGCGCTGGATTATGCGGCGCCCACCAGCGCAGCGCGGCGCGTCGTCCCTCTGGCGGCTACGGCCGCCAGGGACGAGGGGGCAGAGGGTAGCCTTGCTGGGCTGTTCGCGCTGGATTTTCCGGCCCACACCACGCGCCCACCAGCGCAGCGCGGCGCGTCGTCCCTCTGGCGGCCGTGGTAGGCCGCCAGGGACGAGGGGGCAGAGGGTAGCCTTGCTGGACTGTTCGCGCTGGATTATCCGGCGCACACCACGCGCCCACCAGCGCAGCGCGGCGCGTCGTCCCTCTGGCGGCCGTAGGCCGCCAGCGACGAGGGGGCAGAGGGTTGCCCTGCTGGGCTGTTCGCACTGGCTTATGCGGCGCACACCACGCGCCCACCAGCGCAGCGCGTCGTGGGCCGCCAGAGACGAGGAGGCAAAGGGCTGCCTTGCTGGGCTGTTCGCGCTGGATTATGCGGCGCACACCACGCGCCCACCAGCGCAGCGCGGCGCGCCGTCCCTCTGGCGGCCTACGGCCGCCAGGGACGAGGGGGCAACGCGTGACCATCTCGCCCCCCGCCCCCCTTGTACACCCCTCGAAACCGATACCCGCATGAAAGTCGAAACCATTAAGGGAGGACATTTCGCGAATTCGAAACGGCTAAAGGACTCGCAAAACGGCCAACAACTTGGCAGATTTTTTGCGAAAGCTTTCGCGGCTTTTTCGTTGTCGTAGGCTTTGGGCTTTTTCCTATTTGTGACAAAAAACGCCGCAGCGTGCCGCAAAGTGTGGCGCAAGGTTTCACCGAAGCACCGCCACGCGGAGACCGATGAGGCCTCCCGTCTGTGGCCAATCTTTTGGAAGAATGTGAGGAAGCAAAACCGATAAGGAGAGCCGGCAAAACCTTGCGGCGATTTTTGTCGGAGACGTTGCGGCGTTCTTTTTCTCTTTCGTCTTCTTTTTGTGAATGTTTAAGACTATTCGAATACTTTGCGAATATTTGGGAGTATTTAGGGAATGTTTGGGAATATTTGCCAAATATTTGCGAATATTTGCGAATATTTTTGAGTGCGGGAATAGTTTTGAGCGCGGGGAGATAGTCTCCCTTTTTTAATGGGAAGCGTCTCCGCGTCAGCTCGCCCAGGTAGCCCCATGAGAAGAACTCACCGAAATAAATTTTGCGAAGCGGTGGGCTTCCCGTGTGTTTGTGTGCTTGAGGGTGAGAGCAAGCGATGCCAGCAAGCGTTAGCCTAGGCCTAGGAGTTAAATGCTTTCATTTGTCAGCCCCAGAGAAAAGTAGAATATTTTTCATTTTCTACGCCCGTAAAAGTACACTTTGAAGCACTAAAGCAGTAAACTCGTCGAACATTCAAGCAGGAAAGTAACTCGCTATCTCGGCTCTTTCTGCCCTTGTCCACCAGGAGAAACAGAGCAACAAAGTAAAACTATAACGCTAAAACTCTAGATATCTTCGTTTGTCCGTCCTAAAAGTAAGCACTTTCGCGCTTTCTACCCCTGTAAATTGTATTTCGGTGCACTATTCTACGAAACTACCCAAATGAGTAAAAGAAATAAGCAAGTAGATGACTTTTCTTCGGTCCTGTCCTGCTGTAGAGTAAGAACGTGAAGAGGCGGAAGACTATAAATGACTGGGCTTGCTGGCATCGTCTCGCTCGTCACTCGGAGGAGGAAAAGAAGGCGATGAGGAGGAGGAGAGAGAGTAAATACAAAGGGGATAAAATTAGTCGTGCCAAATCCACCACTACCACCACCAAACCAGTAAAATCCGGCCTTTCTTGTCTTTCCATTGAAACCACAGGTTCCTGCTATGATCATACCAAGGGTATGAACATAGCGACGGAACCAAAAAACTCGCCCCCAATAAATAAGTAAATACTTGCTTCTGCGAACGGTTCGAGCGGTTGATGATCACCCACGGATCCACCTGAAAACGAGGATCAGACGAAACGCAGGCACCAATCGAGTACGAGATCGAATGGGGCTCAGTCTCCACGCGGCCAGTGCCATCGCGGACGCTGTTCCCAGGCAGAACGATCGTCTGAGGGCGAGACGTAATGCCACGCATACCAGTTTCGTCGAAGTTGAGCAGAACGTACTTTTTTCCTGCTCCGCGCTGCTGCTTCAACTGCTCGAACTGCTCCCAAGACTGATAGACTTGGCGACGAAGGTTCTGCCCATTACGACGCCCGCGGAAACGAGGAACCGTACGCAGCAGACGAAGGTCCCAGCGGTTCAAGAACTTGTGAGTCCAGCTGTTTGCCGCACTGCTGCCAATGCCTTGGCGTTGATCAAAATAGTCACTAACACCTTCAGCGCCCAGACGTCGAATGAAGTGCTCCTGAATCTCATCAGTCGTGCAGGCACGGTTGCGAGCACGGACCCAAGTTGCAGTCTCACGCTCTGCAGCTTCGATTGCGCGCCCACGAGTAGTGCGGTTGCGGGCAACATAGGGAGCTGGGCCACTTCTGCGCAAAGCTTGAGTATATCCACGAGCATTGATGAACCAGCCACGTTGAGCACCAGGACGAGGCCCAACGGGAACGTGCTGGCTCTGCTGACGTGATACACGAGGTGGCATTTTTACTTTTTGTTCTGCTTCCTTACTCCTCGAGCATCGCCTGGCTTTGTTCCCTTTCCTTTTTTCTCAGGCACCCGTCCGTCAGCACTCAACTCAACGTCCTCAACAGCAGTCCCTTCGTCCCCTACAAGGCTAGCGTAGTCAGCAGCTTCGATGCTCCCAAAACCTTGCCCAGGAGGAGCCACTTCACCGTGCAGCGCCTCGCGAGCAGATTCGACGAGACTCGAAGGCAACTGCTCGTCACGACTGCCGCCAGCGCCTGTCAGAGGATTGATGTACCCAGACACCTCCTCACGCCCTAGCGACGACGAAGTGTTCTGCTGCTTCAGCAGCTCTTGCCGCTTCTTGGCCTTCTCGCGTCGCTCTCGAGCTTTCCTCTCGTCTTCAGCTAGTAGCAGCGACTCTTCGTGGCCTAGTACCTCCACAGGTCTTCCTGCGCAGAGCGAAAGCTGCCGACTGCTCTGGGCACGCAGTTTTAAATCCGTCAGCTTGTTGCGCGCTGAAGCTTTTTCGTCCGCTTTCTGGCGAGAAGCTGCCTTGGATTTCTGCTTGCGCAATTCTGCGATGTCGCCACGCAGTTGCTCAACTTGGCGTTCGCAGCGCTTCAGCTCGGCTGCTGTATTAGAACCGAAGCTAACTCATCTCTTTTTCCATAGAGCAACTCAGAGACGGTGTCTCAGTATGCCTATACTGAGACACGCGCCTCATTGACCTCATCGAAATAAGTTAGCAGATGGCACAGCCTTAACTTTCTGCTCAATCCGTAGTGCCAAGAACTCACGCCCACTGAAGTCCATTATTCACCGAAGCTCCGAGCGCTTCCTGCTTCGAATAGAGGAACGTCTCAAAAAATTTGAAGAAGTGAAGATGCTCACAGAAAAAGTGAAAAGGTGCTGAAGCTACTCGAATGCAAGTGAAGTATGGATGTCTTTTGCCGATCACAAGTTGCGCAATGTAAAGAATATACCAGACTACCAGTCTTTGATCTCAGATGCAAGCTGTAAAGGTTATTGTCTACTTTTAACGTAAACGCCCTTATTGGTCCCTGCACAAATTAAGTTAGATAAATCAACTTGCTCAATTCAAAAATGACCGCGGTCAAAAAAGTAGAAGGTCGGGGAAGCCAGGCACTGGGGAGAACATGCGCTCTCTCTCACAGATCCATATACTTCGGCTGCGTTCAGGGACCTTCTAGCACACTCTCATAATTATTCTCTCACTCATAGATCTACTTTCTTGCGCTTGAGCTCTCAGCTCCAGATCTTCACACAATTGAACGAGGATCACTAAAGTGGATCTCGGGGCCTACGCCTGCTGGAACATTACGCCAAGAGGCGACGAGATCTTCTTTGATGGGTCGCAGTAGCTAGCTTCAGATCTTTACAGAAGTTGCACAAAATATTTGGAATGCTCGGCTTTGAAGATCTCACTTTTTTACAGATTAATTTTCAAAGTTGTCTCATACTACTCTTTATACATATTTCAAGTGTACACTTAGCTTAATAAATTTCTCATACGATCACAACTCTATCAATCAGGAGTGGGCCACCAGAGACCACCCTTGTCGCTGTGCGCGGCACATGCCCAGCACTTCTCATCTTCATCTTCAACCGGAGCAGGCGCTGGCTGAATCTCAATCGGAGATGAAGAAGTCGCAACGACCTCGCCCGAAGCAGCCGGAGCTTCATCAACTAGACGAAGAGACTGCAGCGGTCTCGCCTGAACCTGCATAAACGAGACCAGGCAAAACCGCCTCATCGTCCGAAGTCGATGTGATCACAATCGGCTCATCCGAGTCACCGAACAGATCTCCACTAACGTTGCCGCATGGCGCGCCCGCCCTCAGCTGTGCTTCTTCGTCTCGTGTTAGAGGAGATAAGACGTTCTCTTCGTCTGAGTTCGATGAGCAGTAGACGACCCCTTCCTGCGCAAGGTGGCTGCGGCGAAGCTCGTCATCCTCTCGGCGCTTCTCCTCCAACAGTTGCGACTGCATGGCCAAGTGATCTAGGTGCGCCATCAGTTCCACCGTCTGCTTGTTGTACTCCTCTTCGATGGCCTCAAGCTCGCCACGGTTCGAAGCGATTTCAGAACGCAGCTTCTCCTTTTCTGCGATCTCGTCGCTGAGTTTGATCTTGAGGTCCTTGTTCTGTTTTGTTGCCTCCTCCAGAGCGGATGTGAGGCTGTTCACCGTCTCCGTGCGATCCATCTTAGCCGCCACAGCTTCCAGCTCTGCCTTGTGCTTTTTCGACAACTCCGTCTGCTGTGCCGCCAGCACCTTCACCTCCGCCTCAAAGCGATCAGCTCGCTCACCTTCATGCTTCACACTGGCCTCAAGCGTCTTCACCTGTTCGCCTAGAACAAGGGACTCATCGGCCAGATCGGTTCTGCGCTGCTCATGGGTCAGCTTGACGAGCTCCACATCATTTCGCGCACGAGCCCATGCTTCACGCAGACGCTCGTCCGCACTACGAAGCTCATCGCGAGCTTTCCGCAGATCATCTAGTCGCCCCTGCGCCAGCTCGTTAGACCGCTGCAAAGCTGCTCGTAGCGACGTGAACTCCGCATCCGCTGCAGCCTTGTGCACACGGGCATCCTCTTCGCACTTGCGCGCCAACTGCATATCTGCCTCAAGCGCCTGCAAAGATTGCTCTTTCTCCTTGGTCTCGTTTTCCCAGTACGTGCTGAACTTGCGCACTTCATCCAGCTCCGCCTTTGCGTCTTGCAGTTCCTTCTGCGCGACTTGAAGCTTCTTTTGCTCAGCCGTTGTTGCGTTCGTTGCAGCCCAATACTTCTCATAGAGCATGCTGATTTCGTTGCTCTTTTTCTGCAGTTCGCTCACTTGCACAGACGGGACAGCAGTTGATCGCGATGTCTGAGCAGTTGTCAGGTCAGCAGGCTGACTGCTCGAGGCGCCGACTGGCCTCGCGAATTGCGAAACGCCCGTAGTACCTGTTTAATATTTCTACCCATGAAGAAAACGACTTGGGTACTAGTCAAGTTGTATTTTCTGACGCATACGCTATTTTTTTAATGCACAAGCAACCACACATATCCAGCCTCGAAAAACACTATATCAAGAAGCTCCTGGAGGTCCATGCCTGTTCACACCCGAGGCTGACGCATTAGACGCAAGCTGGTTGGTCGTGTATGGTCCTGGGCGCGACAGCGTAGTGTTTGCTACACCATAGCGATTATGCTGCTGAACGCCCGCCTTCGGCTGTTGAGAGCCCGCTTGCGGCTGCTGAAAGCTCGCCTTCGGCTGTTGAAAGCCTGCCCTCGGCTGTTGAGAGCACGTCTGAGGCTGCTGCAGTCCCGCCTTCGGCTGGTGACTTCCCACTGATGGCTGTTGATGGCCAGCCTTCGGATACTGAGTGCTAGCAAGAGCAGCAGCCTGGCCCTGCTGCTGAATCATCTGCTGTTGCTGATACAGCTGCTGCTGCTGCTGCTGCAGCACCCGCAGCTGTGCTGCGACCTGCGCGGCGAGTGCATTCTGTTGATGGGACATTTTTTTGAAAATTGAGCTTATTCAACAGAAACCCCCATCATAAAAACATACTTTGCTGGATTCAGGCCACGACAAACGGAAATGCGTACTGAGCTCATTCAACAGAAATCTTCATCATAAAAACATATCTTGCTGGATTCAGGCCACAAAAGGAAACTCGTCTTGAGCTTATTCAGCAGAAATCTTCATCATAAAAACATATCTTACAGGATTCAGGCCACAAACGGAAATGCATCCTGAGCTTATTCAACAGAAACGTCCATCATAAAAACGCATCTTACTGGATTCAAGACACAAACGGAAATACATCTTGATGATTGGAAGTCACAAAGTCAAAAAATTCTAAAACTGCGAGATGCGTCGGGAATAGGAGGAAGAGAAAGCGTGGGAGGGAAAGAATCTACCTGAGGTAGGTTCGATTGCAGAAAAATGACCACGGTCAAAAATATGCTTATCCATTCGTCCCGCGATCGACTCGCTCAAAAATAAACACTTCGCTTCTCGTAGACCGTGGGACCGATGGAAAGACAAGCGTCCCGCGATCGACTCGCTCAAAAGTAAACAAATTGTTTCTCGTAGACCGTGGGACCGATGGAAAGACAAGAAGCCCAATTGGCCACATTTCTCATTTTCAATAAACACACCCAAAATGACATAAAAAAAATCTTATCCAAGGTTGAGAAAGTGTTCATAATTATCCATCCTCTCCAACAATGGATGAGCTATATTTTTTGTCATTTTCATGCTGTAGAATATGGCTCATCTCAATTATCAAGAGACTAGCTTAACATGTTTAATTCAGGTGACCCACAAGCCCGTAGACGACGCGGGAGTCACAAACAGCAAGACGGCTAGAATATCAATTAACTAAATTAACTTGGCCCGTGGGACGGAAATGAATGTGGTCCAGCGACTAATAGGTATAAGATGACATAGGACGCATAATTTTACATAAGGTGATGAATTAAAAGTTTTTTTTTCTCTACGTGTGTACCATCTAGAAATGACTACATTACAACTATGCCGGTAATAAGTTTGCTAAGGAGTTATATTTTTATGAATCTACTATAGCTCGTCCTCTGTGTCGTAGTCTTTATTGCCATAAATATCCTCAGCCTCGTCATAGTTACAGGGTGAACGAGCGCCGAATGATTTTTCTGATTCACCATCAAGGTGCTGTTCATCCACGTGCTCCCCTGTATGCGACCTATCGTGGAACGTCGCGTTCATCGAGTCATCAAAGCTATGCTTTTCCCCCTGATTCATCGGGACACAAATAGGGTCGCCATCTATATTAGCAGCAGCTAGATCAATTATCTTAGACCAACAGATAGCACATACAGGAATACGCGGGTACAGCTCCGCACCTGTCACAGCGTCCTCCGGTGGTGTGACACGCTGAGCGCAGTGAAAAACTTTAATCCTGTCCTTCATCTGCTTGTTCTCGCGAGCACATTTCTCCGCAGTATCATAAGTTTTATCTAAACCCGGAACAAGATAGAACATCTCTGTTAGTGTTGCTATAAATGGCGCAGGATAATGAAATGTGTGCATGTCGAACTTCCTATTTGATGGCAGCCCTAAATTAATTACCGGGTCACAAATCATACCCAAGAACCGCTTCCACCAACCTGTTCCCTTCATTTCAGGCGTGGAGAGCCAGTCCTTGATCGTTCCTATGTCCAACTCATCCAACACAAAAGCTAGATTGAGAGGGTGCTTTGATCCTAATCGTTCTAAAACGTACGACCCTTCGCCTGGTTTATCGTACCCGTGCGCCAAGAGGATCTTCTTGAGCGGGTAAGTCGTCCCCCATGACTTACCCGTTCCCGCTGAGCCCTCCATGATGAGAAAATTCCCACGATCTTCTCTTCCCTTCCTCATCCACATGACGAGCTCCTGTGCGAATTTGAGACCATCACCAAACTGCAGTGTGCCCCACTCGATCCAAGCACGGAGGTAGCCGCACGAGTGGCTGTTCTCTTTGTCGTGTTTCTTGTGGTAGTCTCGCACCATGTCCTCGAGTGTCGGCTCCTTCAGAGGGTTGCGTCCTACCACGCTCGCGTAAGCTCGATCGAACTTCTCTCGGGCGCACGGGTTGCCAACATTGAGGTAGGTGTCAAGGCGAGTGTTCGTCTTGGATTCGTCATGCGCTTGCTCGACGCAAGTCCACTGGCGCGCCTCAACCAGGTTTCTAAACTCCACCGGGTTCATCGGTTTACCAACTTCAAGATCAGTCACTTGAGAAGCGATGTACTCGATGGAGTGCCGCACGCAACCCGGCTTGACGTAGTGAGCGATTTCCCCGAATAAATGCGCGCCTTTGCTTCGCGTAGGCTGCGAAATGTAAAACACGCTGTTTGCGAATTTCAGCTCCTTGAAATTGCAATCAAATCCTGCCTTCGCTAGCAGAGAGCGATAAGCGCCCCACCTGGTTTGAGGAAAGAAGCCAAGCTGAAAGGACGTGAAGAGAAAAAATGACTGAAGTCAAAAAAAGGAATTACTTGACGAAGAGTCAATCAGTACGCCATTGAAAGCAACTAGTCCTGTGACAAGATTGCCCATGATAACGCCGTGGCACGAAAGAAAATCAAAGACGAAAATACCTGAAGCGTGACGCGCACGTGATAGCAAGATGCCAGTGCTTTCTGTAAGTTTTCGTTCCGAATTCCTCTCGCCCAACCAGTTCCCGTATCACTGGGTGCCCCGCTGATGGCTTTTTCGTTCGCAAGCTCTTATCCGGGTGATTGCCCTCTACGATTTTTCGAGTAGTATCCATCAACTCGCTCAGAGTACCACCCCAGTTGTGGCCGGTGATGAGGTAGCTTCGCACGCCGTGATGGCCACCACTCTGCTTTGCCTGCTCGTCAAGCACGCTCCCGTCAACACGCGTGCGAACTCCTTCACCACCTTCAGCAGCATCTTCTTCGACTCCGGCCGACGTCTGCATGTTCTGTTGCGTTTTGCCGTCGCACGGCGCGTTCACTCGGAGGCCTGGAAACTTGACACGAAGTAAATCAATGAAGCCCTGCATGGCGTCGCCATCTTCTTCAACATCAACGTCGTCCGTACTGGTGAAAGTGGCGTTGTGCGCGTCTGACGCTTTTCCTGAAGAAGAAGATGATGCTGCTCGCAGACCGAACCTGACGGAAGACGAAGAAGACGAGCTTGTCTCTGCGGGCACTCTGCAAGACGATGAGCGAGCTTGCACAGATGCAGAACAGCTAGACTCCACCGCAGATGGTTGCGAAAGCGCCTCCTGCAGCAGCGACGCCAGTGGAACCTTCTGCTTCTTCATGTATGGCATTGCAGCAGGCGCTTCCTGCTCACGCTTCTTTGAGTGCGCAGCTTGCGCACGATGCAGCTGCTCCACGAAGGCTTTTTTCTCATTCTCAAGGCGCTCGCGCTGAAGCTCCAGCCGCTTCTCATTCAAGGTCGCTTTGCCCAGAACAGCTGCACTTTTCTGCTCCTGCCGCAGTCGCTCTGTTGCAGTGCGAACCGTAGCTGCGTCGCGGCGCCTCTCTATAGCGGCTAGCCTCTCTTCTTCAGCGAGAGCAGCGCGGTGCGCTCGTAGCTCAGCCAGTCGCAGTTTTTCGCTTTTCACCTTTTCCAAGCGTGCTTGCTGTTCATCGCGTTGCAGTTGCCGCTCCTGCTCCTCGCGGCAAAAAGTAGTGAAGATGTCTTGACTTCGTGTTGTATGGCTGTTCTTCTTGAAGTAGGTGAGCGCCTTCTGCGTCATCGTGATACTGTTTGACACTTTTGCATCAGCAAGGACAAGCGCCATGAAGTCCACAAGGCCATTCCCCTGCGTAGAGCATTTGTCCATTGCTTCGCCGAAGAAAGAATCAAGATGCTTGTCGCTGTCGCCAGTAGGATGTCGATGAAGCTCATCATCGTTAGAAGCTGCGGTAGCCGGGACGTGCTGATCCTGCTGGTCGAAAGGATCGTCGGAGCTGCCATCCTCCACCTTCGACTGCGATTTGTCCGCGGTCATTTCTGTCTTCAGACCAGCAGGCGCCTGCTTCATCAGCTTTTGACTTCGAGCCGCAACCTTCTTTGGCGGCGCCTTCTTAGCTGCCATTTTTTTAGTGTTGCCCATCTTCAAAGGCCTGACTACAGTTACCCGCAGGAGTGAAAGCCGCTTGCTACGCGTGTAGTACTACACAAAAGGGCCACCCAATAACAAAGTAACTTTCTATCCTAAGCAAGTAGCGCGATCACTCAGCGAGACAATAGCTGCTCACTCTAGAAGAGCAGGCGCTGCATCTTCAGCGAGATAAGTTCGTGAATAATCAAGACAGAAGCCTTCAGATCACAAGTTATTACAGAAATAGCTATGTTAGATATCATCATTAAAATCTTAGAAGCAGCAGTTATGGGCATGATGCTAAGCCGGAGCAAAAATAGAACATATAAAATTCAAGAAGAGCAAAGCTTTGAGGGGGGCAAGGAAGTACAAGCACGCGAAGATCATAGCATACCGATCACAGATTCAGAGCCACAAACCGACTGCACTCACTCGAGACAGACGGCATCGCAATACCATCGGGAGTAAAAAGAGAGACCGACGGCGTCACTGTGTACCGAACTCCATTAAATTTATGCACTAGAACACAAGCTTCCACGTGAGAGAAAAGAGCTTGCGCGCAGAAAGAATTGATCAGCTTGCGTTCATGAATTCACAAATTTGCAAAAGCATCTATATTCAGACGAGTAACTAAGGGCTACCATCTTCAAATAAAGAGCTAGCGCTGGCATGAATTCGAGATCATTATCTAGCAGAACAGCTAGAGACAACCTTTGAGCCTGACAGAATTCAAAGGATAACTCGAGCCGTTCGCATTCGATGGTAGTTGGCGTGCTGCTTATCCTCTTATTGCTCTGCCCCCGCGACGTTTTCAGCAGACGACTCGTGGAACTCCACATCATCTGAGTAAGCACCATCCGAAGCCTCACCTTCATCATCGCCGCTTGCCGGAGGGTTGGTGGCGCCTGCACCAGCAGGCTCTGTAAAAATGTTCACCTGCTGCCCTTCCAAAAGGAACGTCTGCAAACGGCCATGCAGTAAAGCGATTGCAGAGCGAGAATCTGGCGAGTAGCCACAACGAAGGAACTGATGCGCATCCGAGTACTGTGGCTGGTAGCTGAATTTGCACGCGCGCCACACTGCAGCCAGTTCACGACCGATGTCACCGTTCAGCAGCTGTCTGCGCAGCCACGCCTTCAGAGAACGGAAGAGACTACCAACGTCCAATGGCTGGCAGTATTTCGTGGTCTCTGCACCAATGAAAGCGACATCAATATCATGACGAATCGGAACACCAGCAGGAAAAGCGGAGACGTGCGTCGAAGCGCGGTCCAAGATGACAATCAGGTGCATATTTTGGGACTCCTCTGCAGGCAATGACATGAGGAACGCCGACCAACTCGGCTTCACGAAGTTGTTCATCCAGTCCGTCATGTCCTCTTTCTTGACTGCTCCCCAGTGAATATCATCAATAAAAGGCAGGTTGGCGTCTTCAATCGCCTGTTATTTTGGGACAAGGAGAAGCTGAGAGAGGAACGATCCAACGTGCGAAGCGCTAAAAATCTAGAGGGGCGTGAGGGTTTTACAGGTGCGCGTCACTCGGCTGCACGGCAAGCACCTCGTGCAGGAAGAAGTGGGCAAGAAAATAAGGTCACGCTCTTGTCACTCATTTCTCAGTCGTGGAGTGACATTTTCCCATAGCTATTATCAAAGAATAAAGTAATTACTTTACTCTTTGATAATAGCTATGGGAAAATGTCACTCCACGACTGAGAAATGAGTGACAAGAGCGTGACAAGAAATTTTACGACGCGCGGCTACCCACGGAGTCGTAAAAATTCTTCCGAGTGCCATAATTTTAAATCTCCTCAAGCACGACTAAATAATTTATTTTTTGTAAAAAAAATAAATATTTTTTGAGATCGTTTTTGATTCAAATACCCGCACACGGGCGGGAGGGATGAAGACAGAGTCTACCTAAAGTGCGAGTGG
>CAJINU010000005.1:0-27196 GCA_905178165.1 Amoebophrya sp. A25 | reverse complement strand
GACAGACACATCCAGAGAGTGCTGCGAGCAGTAGCAGCGCGTCTTCGGATAAGAGTTGGGATGACCTAGAGTCTGCACTCAGCCGACCCGCGGCAAGGAGTGTTGGGAAAGCGCCTGCACCTGAAGAGAAGAATCTAGTGCGGATCATCACGAAACTCTACACGGGAGAACAGCTCTCGCCCGAGTCCAAACGAGCAACAGAGACGCTTCTCCGGGACGGCAGCTTGTATCGGCCTGTTTCTGCTGCGGCTCCGCATGACATCGCCACTGGCGCGAGGCGGTCAGCGGTACGTCTCCGAGCGAATAGCGACACGATCGGTTCGGCACCTCGAGCGCCGCCTGGACTCCAGTTGGAACCACGTAGGGCAGAATCATATAACCTGGACCCGCTGCATCGTGGAAGCGTAGCGCAGGTTGAGCCGCGACTTTCGCAGGTTGAGCCACGACTTTCTGCTGGCCTCCGTCCGATTGGGCACCGGATAGACGGCGATGGTCATCAGTCATACGACTTCAGGGGGTCGATCAGTGGAACCCTAGAGCCGCGACTTCCATTAGCGACGGCGGCCTCTGATGCGGCGAATTCGGAGCAATATCACTCGGCACGCGGATCGGATGGGCGAGGCCGTGTAGAGCAGTCAGTGCGAGCGCGAAGACGAGAAGCAACACCTTCAGGACCGCAAGTTCCATTCGGGCGCGGCGGCCGCGATTTGAGTCCGACCTTGTTTCGGAATTTGGAGAATGACGAGTACGGGAGCGGGAACAGCGTCGGCTTTACAACAGAGGACGTCGCGCAGCAATCCAGAGCAGCGCCACAAGATGATGATCGAATTCGGCGGGTTGAGCAACGACTTGGCATAGTGCGGCCGTTCTTCGTTTCTGATGGGCGGGATATCACGAACAGGACGCTTAAGACAATGCTAGTGCAATTTGCAACGAGGATGGGCTTACCGGAAGAGTTCGTCGGTGGACTTGAATGCGTCCACGAGTGCGACAGCCTCGACGATCTTGCCGACATTCTCCAGCCACGTGACATTCGCCAGGTCTACACCGCTGCGGACTTCAACAAGGAGTACTGGGTGCGAGCGTTTCCGATCTTTGCATCAGACGGCTCTTCCTGGCGCTCCGAGCGAACGCAGCTGGTGAAATATGCTGCACAATTGGCAGAGGACTTAGGAGAAGACCGTGTGCCGAAGGTGCTTCAAGAGCTGCATGACATTTGGCTGGAGAAGATCGAGAAAACCATCGCAGCAAAGCACCCAAAGGAGTTCGGGAAACTCGACCGGTTCGAAAAGAAGTACTACAAGGAGCTGCTGAAATATGCGGATAACACCTGGGACTACTGCTTCTTGTCGCAGCAAAGTGGGATGGGAAGAGTCAAATCACGTGGACGAGCAGACGCAGTATCGCGAGCATTCAACTTGGCGTGTAAGCTACACGCGAGTGAGCAGCCCGGTGTCACCGAGGAGGAGAGCGGCGAGACGGCTCAGCTGCGAGTGAGCATCGACGACTTCCTAGATGCTGTAGAGACAGAGCCGACCAGCGAGATGCTCCGCGCATCGGACACCCAGTACAAGTTCGTTCTCATGCAGATCATCAAGATGATCGAGGCGCGAACATCGATGAGCGACTTAGTCATGAGTTATGGCTGTGGACAGAACATGCGGAAAATTTTGGAGGTGCACTTCGCGGCGCGATTCCCGTCTTTGTTTGCGGAGATGCAGACGATGCATCAGGACCTAGTGAAGAACTTTACGCGCTTCAAGTTGAAGCAGGAGTTCGGCTGTTGGCAGTCGCTGCTACTGAGTATGCAGAACCTGCATGACAGGAAAATCGCACTGACCTACAGTCGAAGGAACGCTCCGCCGTCTCTTCGTGGGTATCGAATCGCGCCTGCTGCTGTGGTACGAATTAAAGACGAGTCAGCAGCAATTGACGCAGAGGTGTCGCAGATGCGAAACAGAATTGCAGAGCTTGAAAAGCGCAACGGTAACAACGGGCCTGGAGCTAGTGCCGGCACAGGCGGGCAACGCAGTGCGCAGCAGCGCAATCAGCGCCAGCAGAGTGACACGAACAGAGACGCAACTGGTGGCACCAGCGGAAAGGGAGGCCGCTTTGCAATGGCCAGCGGCGATGACAACAGCGGCGGCGCCGCGCATAATCCGGATGATGGAGCGCCGTGCGACGGTGGGACACCGGCTCCGAGTGATGGGGAGTGCCCTGACGGAACCAATCACGCAATTGGCTCGCGGAGACCTCTCTATCTTGGCGAAAACAAGAGCGACGTCACGTCTGGCAACCCGTTTCAGAAGGCGTCAGCAGATAAGGCAGGGCGTTATCGCATCTCTACACGAGCGGACCGAGACGGCATGCGATATCGTTTCGTTTTCCAAAAGGGGAGCAGCGGCCGTTACGACGAGGTTTGCGGGCCCGCTTTTGACGCAGAGTACCCGTGTCTATTCCAGTTGTATGACATTTGTTGCTGTGATGGCGATTCGTGCAAGGCCCCTCATCCTGAGTATGTGCCGAGGCAGAAGGAGGCGCTGAAAGCTGGGCTGAAAGCAAGCCTCGGCATGGACGGACCAGCTTTGAAGGGAGCAGCAGAGCGTTACGCGGCCGAGATCAGTGCTTCGAAGGCGGAACGCTTCAAGAAGTATCAGGGCATGACGCTGCAGCAGATGTACGACTTGAATCGAGGCGAGCCACGACCGATTGCGAAAGTTGATCTTCTCGACACGCATAAGGGGTACAAACGGCACGAGAAGCTCAGGCTTCGAATTCCCTTGGCACGTGGCACAGATCCGGAAACAGAGAAGGTGCGCGAGTCTTGCAAGACCGCGCCGCCGATGATCGAATATCTGTCATCGGGTCGAGTTGGAATGTTGCGGTCCGTCGATTTGGGTCCTGTATCGCCGAAAAGCATCGGGCGCGATCAATACGAGGACCAGAGTTTAGCGGATTCGACGCGACAGGACGACGATGTCGATACTGACATCCTCGACCGCGTTCCACTCGCGCTCCGAGGTCGTTACTCCTCCTTGGCTGATGGCGGCGTCTTCATAGACCATGAGCCAGAGCCTTCCTCGATTTCCCGAGCGGACAGCTTTATGCAGGATAGCGAAAACCGCAGAAGCATCCAGGCGCGGTACTGCGTTGCTTCGGCGCCGCAATACGGATCACCAGTAAGCATCTTCTCGGAAGGATCTCCTGCGCCTATTACAGAAGAACACGACGCGACACCATTGCACGATGGTGGTCACAGATACTTCGAAGGGGGCACGCCGGAGAGTATCATGGACACGCCCTCGCGCGGAGATGAGCGCAGCTATTTCGAGGGCGGGACGCCCGAGAGTACAAGCAACGAGCAGCAGCATGCTAGAAGCGCAAACTTTTCAGGATCTCCGCAGAGCATCCTCTCAGATGGGACTGCGATGCCCAAGTCGCCGAGCAGCGTACACTCGGAGGGGTCGGAACGGCCAGCACTGCCGTGCCGATCGTGGGCTGACGTCAAAGACGACCCGGATGAAACGCCGGAGGCAGTACAGAAGTTCATCGATGACTGTCAGCGCGCATTCGGGTCACCGAATAGTATCGCGTCGAGCGTTCGCAGCCAGTCTTCGGACGCAGAGCTGGACAACGTCGCAGACGGAGCCAGTGACGCACCCGCGTCGGTATCCAACCTTGGCACAGAGGCGACCAGGGCCGGAACCTGTGACGCAGCCGGTGAAGCGGTGAGCGACGACGAGGAGGACAGCTTTGGAGAGAGTGAACAGTGCTACCACGAAGCGGCCCGGCGCTGGGTTCAACGGGAGCGAGAGCGCGAGTTCGCAGATACCAAGGTCCCGAAGGGCGAAGAGTACATCGACTTCTTATATGACACGCGCGACAAGTACATAGCAGCGATTCAAGCGCGGCACCCCGTGTACACATTTCAGGACGGTGTCGCTGTAGGCTTCAAGTTCAGCAAGCAGGCCCAGGGCTGGACTCGGTACCGTGTCGCAATTCCACCGTATTCGAAGCTGGTTCTTTTATCTGGGACGGAGCGTTCGGCAGATGAAATGGTGACAGCGATCACGATGACGGTGCATGTGCCGAATATGACAGCACCGATTGAGCAGCAGGTCTGGAGACAAGGCAAGTCGTGGCTTACCGACTGGCCAGCAGCAAGCCAGAATCTTCCCTGCCTTAAAGACGTGACGATAGCAAGTATGCGCTTCGAGTTTTCGGATGTTGAGACAACACGGATTCAGCAGTGCTGCTACGAGAAGATCCCGCTAGCGCTCGACGTCGGGGACCTGAAGCAGGCAAATTTAGATCCGGCGGCGGCGTCATTCAATCCACAGATTCAATCTGTTGACCCAATTCTTGTGGATTGCGAGTTTGCGGAAGCGGCCGCGGCGGTACCAAAAGGGCTCTTCTTGTACCACGGTGCTTTCGGCGCCGGGAAGAGTCGACTGCTGATCGCTCTGCTCCGTGCGCATTACCGTCGATATGGCGAAGGCAAACCCGGATGCGTCCTAGCGGTTTCACCTTGTAACGCACAAGTCGAGTCTTTGGCGAGCCGCCTCTACAAGAGCGACGACCGGGACCGGTCGCTGTGGGTACCTTCGGAGGCGCATATGCGTTCAGTTGGGAAAGAGCATCCACTATACCCGATGACGTTCCAGGCACGGGTGGAGCAGATTGTAGAGCAGCAAGGACCAGGACGAACCGACGCTACCGAGTACCTAGCGTTACGGGAGCAGCTTCGGAGCTCCAAAAAGTCGGACGGCATCAACATAGCCAAGTCATACCCGACAGAGGAAGAAGCGCGCATGAACGACTTGGGCGGTCAGTTGCTTGAGCGGCTTCTGAGTACGCACCCTTTCGTTGTCAGCNGGTAGCCAACCTCGGCACAGAGGCGACCAGGGCCGAAACCTGTGACGCAGCCGGTGAAGCGGCGAACGACGACGAGGAAGACAGCTTTGGAGAGAGTGAACAGTGCTACCACGAAGCGGCCCGGCGCTGGGTTCAACGGGAGAGAGAGCGCGAGTTCGCAGATACCAAGGTCCCGAAGGGCGAAGAGTACATCGACTTTTTATATGACACGCGTGACAAGTACATAGCAGCGATTCAAGCGCGGCACCCCGTGTACACATTTCAGGACGGCGTCGCTGTAGACTTCAAGTTCAGCAAGCAGGCCCAGGGCTGGACTCGGTACCGTGTCGCAATTCCACCGTATTCGAAGTTAGTTCTTTTATCTGGGACGGAGCGTTCGGCAGATGAAATGGTGGCAGCGATCACGATGACGGTGCATGTGCCGAATATGACAGCACCGATTGAGCAGCAGGTCTGGAGACAAGGCAAGTCGTGGCTTACCGACTGGCCAGCAGCAAGCCAGAGCCTTCCCTGCCTTAAAGACGTGACGATAGCAAGTATGCGCTTCGAGTTTTCGGATGTTGAGACAACACGGATTCAGCAGTGCTGCTACGAGAAGATCCCGCTAGCGCTCGACGTCGGGGACCTGAAGCAGGCAAATTTAGATCCGACGGCGGCGTCATTTAATCCACAAATTCAATCTGTTGACCCAATTCTTGTGGATTGCGAGTTTGCGGAAGCGGCCTCGGCGGTACCAAAAGGGCTCTTCTTGTACCACGGTGCTTTCGGCGCCGGGAAGAGTCGACTGCTGATCGCTCTGCTCCGCGCGCATTACCGTCGATATGGCGAAGGCAAACCCGGATGCGTCTTAGCGGTTTCACCTTGTAACGCACAGGTCGAGTCTTTGGCGAACCGCCTCTACAAGAGCGACGACCGGGACCGGTCGCTGTGGGTACCTTCGGAGGCGCATATGCGTTCAGTTGGGAAAGAGCATCCACTATACCCGATGACGTTCCAGGCACGGGTGGAGCAGATTGTAGAGCAGCAAGGACCAGGACGAACCGACGCTACCGAGTACCTAGCTTTACGGGAGCAGCTTCGGAGCGCCAAAAAGTCGGACGGCATCAACATAGCCAAGTCATACCCGACAGAGGAAGAAGCGCGCATGAACGACTTGGGCGGTCAGTTGCTTGAGCGGCTTCTGAGTACGCACCCTTTCGTTGTCAGCACCGTCGTTATGGGCGCGAAGATACAGCAGGCAACAGATGTGATTGCGACGGGTGTTGACGAAGCGGGCCAGGTAACAGATTTGCATCTGATGCTGGTGGCGCAGACGCGGCTCCTCCTGGTCACGGGCTGCTATCTGCAAATGTTGCCGAACGTTCACACGATCACAGAGGTCGACGCATCGCTGCAGGTGTTGCAGTACAACTTGATACAGAGAATGGCGAGGGAAAACCGCATTGAGCATCGCCTGCCGCAGCAGTTTCGGTGCCGAGACGAGATAGTACAGATTGCCTTGGAAGCACTCTACGAGGGACGGCTGAAGACAGCACCGGAGGCGCCAACGGAGACAGACTTCGTTTTCGAAGAACCAGTCGTCTTCATCGATGTTCCGCAGGAGGTTTCAGGATCGGGCGAATACGTCGCGCCGAATTGCCGGGATGCGTGTACTCGCGTGCTGAATCGCATTGCAGACTCCGGGGCTGACGCGTACATCATAACGCAGCATCTGCAACAGGTCGAAGAATACACGCGACACGGCGTTCCGAAAGAGCAGGTTTCTAACGTTGACCGGATCCAAGGCATCGAGAAAACAGCCATTATTCTTGACTTGTGCACATGGACGACTACGCTTTCGAACAAGACGCGCAACTTCCGCAGAGGTGGGGTGGCAAGCACGAGGGCGAAGGGAGCGCTGTATCTCGTCGGAAATTCGACAGTGGTGAATCAGCGACCATCTTTTTATGCGTGGTATTTGATGATTGCGATGAAGCGCGGCACGTACTACGATTCCTTCGAGTCCTTCTCTGCCGCCATGCACTCGCCCAGACTAAAGGGAGATCACCGGGCGCTGAAACGGAGCAAGTTTGACGAGACGTTCAAGGCGGAGCGTGTCGGTATTGACACTGTTAAGGCCGACTATGTTGTGACACCCAACTCGGTGAACATCTCTGATTATGCAGAGGACGTAGCGCAAGTTACCGCGAGACAGATGGCGAGCGCGATACCAGCATCGGCTTCAGTTGCTGTTCTACGATGGGCTGCAACGTCAGAGGAGAGCACACTATGGACAACGTTTCTGGAGCACTTTTTGCCTCTTCTTATCGGCCGAGGTTGCAAAGTTCGCGTCGTCGACGATTCGCTGCGACGTACACCAGTGCCGCCAATTGCCACAGACACAGTTGATGGAAACGGGAAAGCAAACGAGCTGTCAGGGCGGTGTATGTCGGTTCGTGGGGCGGAGCAGCTGGTGCCGGAATGCAGAGCGCAAGGGTCGATGCGCTTCTTCGGGACAGAAACAGACGACCTCTCACTTCTTCCGCTCGAAACAAACGTTGGCCGCGTTTTTCCGGACGATATTTCAGCAGAGGAACAGTCAGCGACAGAAATTCCATGCGATGTCAACGGTGACACATACTTTATGGCTGGAGTTTCAGACGCAGGGCTCTCGGATGGAATCCGCTTCCTCGATGCGAGTCGGCTATTCCGACTAGGCAAGGTGCGAGTCTGGGTCGGGGGCAAGCGTAGTCGAGCAGCATCGGAGGACTGGTCCCTCGTTGTCAACTGTACAGAGAACTTACCTCTCTTCGCAGATACCGACGTCAGGTGTCCGCTCGTCTTTTCGAGACCAATGGACTGCATACGGGCCATGCAGCAGACGATGCTACAGCTCTCCAAGGAGTGGCCGACGGCAGGCGACGTGCTCTTTCATTGTGCGGTTGGGCGAGATCGGTGCGTGCTCTTCGCGATGTGCTTTGCGAGTCTTGTTTTTGGACGTGATATGCGCGACGACATGATCCTCATGCGGCCCGAGATTCGACAGCATGCGCTAGCGACATACAAGCAGTGGGAGGGCTTAGTCAAGAACCTTTCTTGGTCCGTTTTTACGGCAGCGATTCCGGATGATCTGTTCAAGACTGACGAGTCGGGAGCCTTTCGCGTGTTCATAGTCGGCGATCTTGAGGTAGCTAGCTTCACGTGGAACGTAGGCGCGACTGGAATGGAAAAGTTCCTACTCCGGAGTGGTGACACCCTCGGAGTTGTCGTTGGTATGTATCCAAACTACATGATCTTTTGGCAGGAGCCACGAATCAGGGCATCTGCGTTGCCTTCGGTGATCGCACGTCTCAACGAGTTGACCGGAGGTGTCAGCTACTACAGCAGCAACTTGACAGGAGTCACGCTGTCGAAGGGACTAGCCGCAGCGCTTGGCGGAGCGAAGATCGAGGTCGATATGCCGACGCAGTTCGAGGACGGACGGGTCACGGCAGTAAAGATCAGCGGCTCTATCGAGGACACAGCCTGGGTGACTAGCTATACGCCGAATTCTGCCGGGAAGCTCGGCGGAACCAACGCACAGGCAAAAGACGAGCGGCGACGCAAGCACGACAAGAACTTAGTCTCGTATGTTTCTGATCTTCGTGATGTGGGCTACAAGGTGAACATTGTCGGGGACCTCAACGTGATGTCTGTGGCATCCGCGTCGCCACTTCTGGCTGGAATGCCGAGCAACCAAGACTGGGAGCGAGCACTTCTAGCGGAGGTCACTTCGGGAATGATCGACCTGGGCAGCGACACAGCGCACACTTTCATCAGTTGGAGTTTTCCACGGTGGTCCGGGCGAATTGACTACTTTTACGTTGATCCAGAACAGTCCATCACGGAGGCAACTTTTGCAGCAGACGGATACCCCACGGCGCGGCGCCTTGGCCGATATGACCACACGTATGGGCATGTCGTTTGGAAGCCTCGGATGCTGGTCGGCGACTCATCTGCCGACACTGAGAAGGGGAGCGTCAACGGTGTGCATAATGCGGCAACGTCATCTATTACAGCCTCGCCTATCGATGACGAGGCCGCAGCGGAGACGCACGCGCATGTAGCTGCGGAGGCGAGCACCGATCACGAGCCGGCGACAACAGGTGGCAGCAACGTGCCCGCGGACGTGACAGCAGGTGCCGACGCTTCTTGCAGCGAGGAGAAGAAGTGTGAACTGGCGGCGACGTGTGCAGACGACGTAGCAAGCAGCAACGAGGAAGCTTCGGCTGTGACCGAGCAAGAGGAGAGCAGTTCGGCGTCCTGTTTTGGTCGCGTGAAGAGATACATAAAGCAGCTCTTTTGTCGTGGATCTACCAGGGAATCACAAGCCACGGCGGCGCCAAAGGTCACAGTTGAGGCGACGAAGACGCACGAGTGCGCGATTAATCGCTCGAAGGGGACTCGCAGCGGACTTAGACAGCACCTGATTCTGCTGATGTTCTCGGACGGCTCTTTGCCAGGCGGTCGCGTGACAACTACCTACGAGGAGCCGAGGCAGGAGGAAGAACTGCTGAACATTTCGCCACAGGCGTATCACGATCTGAAGGAAAGTCAGCTGTATCCGCATGGTTCTGCGGCGAATGAGTCGTCGGTGCTCATTCTCCCGGCCGAGGTGTACAAGCACGGCGTTGAGCATGACTACAGTGAACTCGATTCGTGCTTCGGGTGCACAATCATATCAGCAGCAGCACCGCGCCCGCAGTCTAATATCAGCTACAGCGACCATTTCCGAGTTGTCCTTTCAGCAGTGCAGAGTGTGGCGCACGAGCATGCAGAGGGTGGCTTCGAGTCCGTCTTCGTCACGGGGGCGTGGGGCTGTGATAGTGGTGGCTTTCAGCACGAGGAGGCGATCAGGACCCAGACGCTTCTGCTCGACGAGGTGCAGTATGCGTTGGCCGGAGCCGGCGTTTCGGAGGTCGTATTTGCGTTGCCAGGTTCTTCTCCTGAAGTGATCGCAGCAAGGAGTGTCGCAGAAGACTTCTCGAAGCGTGTCGACGTCTGTGAACAGCAATACGGTCGGAGAGAGTCAGAGATGCTCGCTAGGCTTGACAGCATGAGTGGAACCTTTTACACAGCAGCGCAGCACAGCACTGCGCCAGACAATGCGACGCGTTTTGATGTAGCGACTCCGAGCGCTACGCCAGAGTCACTGGTAGCGATGTCGGTAGCATACCGCGGACGTATGTACCATGCCGTGCCAGCCGAAAGAGGATACCACGTCGTGACGAACAGCAACGAGGAGGCGCCGGCTACAGCGATGGAAATTGAGGATCTCCGTTTCCTACTCAGCGGCGAAGACGAGGCAGTCGCCAAGGAGACTGCGAGGTGTGGTGGCATCTTCAGGAGCGCGATCCCAGCAGTTACAGATACGGCGGCTGAGAAGCAGAAGGCAGACGCAATCGTCGAAGCGGCGTGGGCTGCATACAAGGCAGACATGGAGCGCATGGCGGAGAGCTTCAACCCAGCACTTGAGGAGCTGCAATCGTCGAAGGCAGCTAGTATCATAGAGGACGAGCTCAAACGGGACGAAGGGAAATGCTTTCAGGCGCTAATGTATGACGACGCGACCTTTTGCGGAAACACGTCGATGGAAATCGGATTTAAGCACCTCAAGAACTGTCGCGCAGCTGCCGCGATGCAGGCAGAGTTCTCAACAGAGAAGACAGATCTAGGCCGCCGGCGCAAGGTCTTGATTGGGCGAACATTGTGCGGCGGCACAACGTCCGTCGTCCGAGAACGGGTCGAGTTTTTCGTCAATTCAACGACAGTCCCCTTCCATCAGGGAGAGTTGAAGTCTCGCCTGTGCGTCTTGGTGTGGTGCGACAATGACGGAATATGCGGACACTACTCGACTTTTATCAAACACGTGCTGACCAAGTGGACGACGTGTCCCGAAGACCGATACCCCGACATTGTCAGTGACTCGCTGGCGATATTAGCGTGTCGATTGTTGAAGGCGTCCGCGGCCATCACTCCCCTGTATACTGCCGACGAAGAGGGGATCCACGCGGGCACTTCGCTTTTTGTTATCTTGATAGACAGCAACCTAGAGGGCGCCACGCTCCTCGGCTGTAACATCAAGAAGTCAACTTTCGACTCTGACGAGCCTGTCGATTTCCGATGTGGATTAGAGCCAGTATTTATTCGGCCAGTGCCTTTTCCGGCTTCATCGGAGGAACGAGAGCCCGCCGGGGCAGAGTTAGAAGGAGTCGTCCTCTATTTTGCATCCGTCGACTCGCGTTTCGAGCACCTGCCCAGAATTATTGTAAATGATAATCGAGCCATAGTCTTTAGGCGCACACATCACCAAGGCACGGACAGCGCGTACGTTCGAAAAGGGAAATACTTAATGCGCTGCTTAGAGAAGCCAGGGGTGACCCACATGGCCGCCAACCGTGAGATGCTAGACATTGTGGACGGCGGGATCAGGCAAGACCGCCGCATCATCGCGCGAACGAAGGTGCAGCAACGGCTTACGAGGCCCAACGAAGTGATGAATGAAATTTTTCCACTACACCGCGCGGTTCCCGAGTTTGACAAGGATAGGTGGGCGGAGGCGCGAGCAGGCGCGCCCAAGCCGAAGAAGAAGGCCGGGAAGAGAAAGGTGAAGGACGCGAGCACGTCAGGACACGACGTCATTGAAGCGGCAGGCGTTGACATCGGGGGAGCGGTATCTTGCGACATTGATGCGGAGACGGAGTTGCCCGCATCTGTTCGCACGGTTACGGGGCACGAGATGAGTGACTACGTTTCAGATCGGGAACTGCGGAGCCAGGGCGCGCCACTTTTTGAGGACGTTGTCTCCTCCATCGAGTACAACTACACGAGCAGCACCCTAGACGCCGACTACGTGACCGCGGGGCGCTGCTTCTCGGGCAAAGTGGCGCATGACTATGAGCGACACATCGTTGAAGAGGAAGCACACCTGTCACTTCTTCGGCAGAAGGTGGCGAGCCGCTCGGTGAATAAGACAACTCGCGACTACACCGAGAGTTTTTACTGGGATAGTCTCGGATGCCGACTCGTGCGAGTTCGTAGCTCGTCACCGACTGCGGGCGCGAAGAACTTCGTGAGGGATCAACATAGGTCATACCTTGGAGCTGGCGAATATGCAGACGGATACGTTGCAGAGCTGCACAAGATGGAGAAACTTTTCGCGGTCTCGGTTTACATCGAGCGATACGGGGATATCCTCCAGCTCCGGCGCGAGACGTTCCACGACCCCCTCGGTGGATCACGCAATCCACCACGACTAACACAGAGCCGCCATGTTGTTAAGGTGGCAGGTAAAGAGAAGGCGTCGATCATCGGGTCGCAGGTTCGGCTGTCGGAATACACGAACTCGACAGCCGTGTGGGCTATGGAGATCACACAGAGGCACGGCGATTATGAGAAGATTAAGCGAGCGGCGCAGGCAACGGGCAACGAGGAGAACGCAGCGATGCTGAGGTCGATTATGGGGTCCACCCCTATCGAGGACGGTGAGATGGTCGCGGCTTTTAGAGCGAACCAAAGAGGGCGCGTTGAGCTGAAAGCCACGAAAGTCGAGGATCTCACAGAGGTTACGCCTGCCATGTACGAGCAAATGCTACGCGATGTGCTTCGCTTTCTTAGCGGATACACAGCAGCGCCATCAAGCAAGGCCTACCTTCTGACGGACGACTTCGTGCTCTGGATCCATCAGGCGACAGGGTGCACTCGAGTGGCGACGCTCTCTCGGTGTTTTGAGGCTGCCGGCTATGTCGAAACGCGACCAGAGCAAGTTCGTGAAGTGATACAAGGGTGCGAGCGCTGTCTTGGACAGGAATCGAAGCAGTTGCCCGACCCAATCCACACGATGGAGATTAATGACCGGTTGACAGTAGAAGTAGATCTCTTCTGGCATGACCCCAACGCGGAGCCGGCACCTCACGGGCGCGACAGGCGGTGGCCGAGGGAACCGCTGACGCGACAGCAGCCGGCCCACGAGTTTGACGACAGCAGTAGCTCTTTCCCAGTGTGGGCGCGCGGTCAGCAAGAGTGCTGGGACTACTTTGAGTCAGTTGGCGAATACAAGGACCAGCGGCGGCCGTACCGGATGACGTCAAATGGTGTTTGCCAGTGCGATGTTACACGAAACTTCGGAGAGCATAAGATGCTGGCACAGGATGCAATCATTAAGTTCGAGGCGGACAAACTCAAGCCAGACACGATCCGAGTTCTGAAGCCAAGTGACAGAGAGATACGAGGGATTAACGCGGCGCCGTTCATCACTCGCAGGGGAACTGGAGTGCAGCTAGTACCGATGCACTCGCCCAACGTTGCCACCGCTGTTAACGGGACGCGGCAGTATCACTGGTGTGTTGCACATGTCGACTTGTACGCATTTGCCAAGGAGAACAACATCACAGAGATCCAGCGGGAGCAGATGGCGACGGCGCAGGTCAACGCATTATTTAGGGACGGCGTCAACTTCGACACGCTACTAGGGACTCGGTCGGAAGCTGACTACTGGCGACGCCGACACGTGTACGGGTTAGCAGAGTACCAGCAGTATTCGCGGCTCATGCAGAAGAAGATGGTTTCCATCGCCAGGAAGCGGAAATACATGAGCTACCACGGCATTAGAAAGCCGGTGGCCGCTAACCCGTCGACGAGAGGACAGCCCACAGTCGAGCGCGCGCTGATGTCGCACCCACAGGGTGACCAAGTGGTTACAGTGGCAGGCGAGACACTTGGCAGCTTCTTAGTTCAGAGCGGTGGGCAGCCGTACGCGCGGAAATGGCCGGCGTTGTATTTCAAGAAGCAGGTGCCAGAGAATTACTCTTGGGGATACCTCGACGTTGTTCCGATGGCAGCGAAACAGATTACCAGGGACGCTTATGGCGTTTGGCAGTCGTATCGGTTTCAGCCGAAGACTGAAGCTTTACCAGGAACAGGCCTCCCGTTTGATATGCGTCACGACTTGTCGAAGGGTGACGTCAAGGCGCTCCTCGGTGGAGGTTGTATCAATTTGCAAGTTAAGACGGCGATCGAAACGTTTAAGGCTGCGCCGATCCGGGGGTCGTCGAGTGCACAACCGAACAAGATCATCGCAGTGGCGGCGTCTGACATGTCTTTCTGGGACCTCGGTAACAGTGAACATGATGGATTGTACATCTTAAGCAATGACGGCATTGGGCACAATTATGTGGGGCGGTCGTTCGGAACGATGGACACGCTACTGAACGGCGACACTGCTCCGGTGCAGCGGCGGGTGATTCTTTGGCAGTCGCATGCGGGCTTCTATGTTTGGGTTTCGGTCGACACTCTGCCGCCAGTTAAGACGGGCATCTATGACCAGGGGACCGTCGACATGTCATCGCAGTGGCGAGCACTTGCGCCCGCGTCCAGCTCCGGAGAATGGAGAGCAGATGGCAACGGGGCAGAGACGTCTGGCTGGAACGTTAGCTACGTAGCAGGGTGCTATCGAGATGGCCTCGCGGAGCGATTGCTACGCATTTTCACTGACATGGTGCGCACTGCTGCGTATTACAATGAGGCCTGCCGTGCGAAAGAGAAAGCAACGCGGATTACCGTATATGAGCAGGGCGTTTCTATTGCGGAAGGTGGAGCTTTCATCTGTGCACTATCGAAGGGGGCGATTCTCAGGTGGGAGGCGCACAAAGGTGACAACGACGCGCGACGGGTACGCGCTCGAGAGTTCGTCTCGCGAGACTACGACGTAGGACGCATTTCGGTTCTGGGACCCATCGTTCGTGAGGTCGCACACACGGAGCGGAAGTCGATCCTCGAGCTGTGTGAGGACGCGCTAGCGGAAACTGGGCCAGTCGTCGCAGGCAGCCGCGACTACACGATGCACCGTATAGACGGCGTCCTTCGTGTTACCGCCGGGCGCTTCGGTTCGATACGACAGTGCGAGAGAGGTGCCCTGCCGCAGTTCAAGATCATCGTAGGAGAAATGTCGCCAGTAATCAACAGCGGAAGCAGATCCGGCGTAGAGAAGTTACACGGACACCCAGAAAACAGCGAGTGCAAAAGTGTACTATTCAAGAACAGCGTGGACTGGGCGGAGGAGGACAGTAAAGTTCTCGATTGTATATCGATCAATCTTTGCGAAGTGCCGCGTTTTTCGCAACAGCAGTTGCGGGATCGTGCACAGTCAGACTTCTACTTCGGGAAGATTCTCGCGGGAGCTGGCGCGGCGGCGAAATGGCCGTACTTCAACTACGGGACACACACAGTTTTGCTGTGCCATGCAGGACCTCGGGGGACAGCGCTATACTCACCGCCAGGCGGTGAAGACCTTAGCGAATTTTTACAGGAGCAGATCAGCTATTTGCGTGGAGCAGGGCATACGCACAACGGCACGGCGCACGACGTTTTTGAGGAGCTAGCGGATTCTGGTTGCGAGGCAGGGCAGCAGACGGTCAGCAACGTGTGGGATTATGACTTTCCGCGCGCGCTGATGTATCTGCACTCGTGCCACTCGTTCGAGCTCGACGAGCGGCTGCAGGAATACGGATGGTTTCGGTTGTGGATGGAGACCCACGACAAGAAGCACACGACGCAAGGCTTCACCGGCAGCGCGACCGACGAAAATCCGAGGTCCGTGTACTATCAGGCAGCCGTTGTGGATGTGAGTGGACGCGTGTACAGAATGTATCCACGGATTAGTTTTCGCATGCGGCAGCTACAGGGACCGATGCACGCGACGCGGGGCAACATCGACATGCGGCACGCGAGGTACTCGATGGACATGGAGCCTCGACACAGGTTTCGCGTCCCGGTAAAAGATCCGGAGGCAGAAGGAGCAGCTGTTGTGGAAAAGGAAATCGAGGTCAGTAGTTTCATCCCTCGTGGAGTCCACACAACTGGCGGAAAGTGGTGCCATGCGAGTGCTGCCGATCCAGGACTATCTTCCACCGGCTCTAAGGACACAGCAGCGGAGAAGCATCGATATGAAGTCATCCGGCCAGGAGAGGTGCGGGAGCTCCGACTTCCGACTCCGTATCCGTGTGGTCAGCAGATTTCTATCTTTTTGGCGGGCAGGCAGCGGCAGAACTTCACGCTATCGTTTCCGAACGAGACGTACCCGAGGCCAATTTTCGTGAACGTGACACCCTCTTACGAGGTCACGTTGTGGGTCAGGACAAGTGGCGCGAGTGCGAAAAAGATCCGGGTTGACCAGAAGGGCCGCGCGCTACTGGAAACGCTCATGCTGCCGATGGGGCTAGGGACGAAGACAGCAGACAGCATTTTTGGCGATGTCGGTCCAGGGTTCACGCCTGCGGTGAACAAGAACGAAACGGTCAACACAGAAACGGACGCCGCGCTGCTTGATGGTCCTCTCGGGCGTTGTTTCACCGAGGACGTTGCCGTGGGAAAGAAGAGCAAAGTTACGAATCCGACAACGTACACGCACTACAACTTGCAGGCCACGTTCAACAAGACACTACCGATGGCGACCGATGACAGCATGATCGCACTGGCGCAGGAGGCAGAAAAGAAGTATCAGCAGAAGAAGCGCACGATCACCGAAGGATCGACAGCGTGGAAACTATTTCTAGTCCATGCGCAGCTCAGGAATTGGGACGTGTCTCTGTTCGACGAGGACGCAGCAATTTTGACCCGGTATTTGGACGCGGGAGAAGCGCAGGTAACAGCAGAAGAGGTGGCGCTCATCCTCGAGGTTATGATCTGCCTCTGTGACCCGCGAGCTTTTACCGTCGAGGGGAATAAGCATCGATTTTTCCTCGGGTACGTTTTGGGGTGCGAATCGATCCGGTACGAGCGATCGCCGTTACCTTCGATCAAGGTCAAGCAGCTGCACCACGCGGAGAAGACGATCCAGACACTTCTCATGACGCGAGAAACATCAACGGAGAAGTGCAGGGAGTTCGTTCTCGCGGTAGACAAGATCATCTTTTTACAGTGCCAGGCGGGGCGAGCACCACGCGGCGACGACGTAGTGCTTGGTCGATTGTACTACCCGCACCCGGTAAATCCGATGTTGACCGCGCCGCCATGTCCTCCTTCGTGGCCGGAGCAGATCGTCGGGCGAGCATCTTCGAGGGATGCGCGATGCTATGGCGGTGTCGACTTTTCGAGGGCGTTTGCCAAGGTGAAGCTGAGTGCGGCTTTTTCAAAGTGGTGCGCGATGACGATTGAGGCGAAGCCGTTTTTGCCAAACGGAGGACCAATCGGACTTTCGATCCTACCCTCGATTTTCTCGCTGCTTGTCTATCCGTCATTCAACGAGCTAAGGGCAAGCCAAGAGCAGGTGATGCGGGTGAGCATCGCGATTCTCCGAGCATTGCGAGCAGGAACGATCAAGAGCCCGCTTGAGACTATCCGTGGCGGCAAAACGAACATCGGGCTCAGACAGCACGTTAGCGGTGGCGGGGCCGCGGGCATGAAGAACGGCTCTTCGACGAGCAGCTAAACAGCGGGCGCACACGACACACACGGGACGAGGCGAAATAAAATTTGCGGCGGCGGGTTGTTTCCCGTGTGTTTGTGTGCGTTTGGACTGGAGTTTGGCGCTGGGTGGACAGGAGAAGAGGGCTGAGCGCGAGCGAATGAGCGATGCCAACAAGTCGTTAGTTTCTCGTTATTTATATCCCATAGCCTTCCGCCGTTCTTTCCACCTCGAAGTCTATCTGTTTTGCCTGTCTCAGTGATAGATAGAAGATATTTATCTTGTGGCCCCCTCTTTTTCAATAAAACTACCCCCGTAAGCGTTGTTTTCGACCTCTTTCCTGGTCTAATTCCGCTCGCAGTTTTGTAAGATTTAAAACATCCACTCTCCCGCTCGTTATCAATCTATGATAGCCTCTTGCCTGTTTCTGAGGTAGAACCTCGAGAAGGTAGATAGCGCATGCATCTCCTTGGCGTCGTAAAATCATAAGGAGATGAACCGGCCAGCTGTGCAAAAATAGTACACTACCCCCGTAATCGTTATTTTCGCTCTCTTTTCTAAGTCAGTAGATACATCGACCACGTGTCTAGTTGTGTGTAGTTGACGTTCAACAAATTCGTGTCTGTTTCTGGGCCTTCGCTCCGTGGGTGTGAGAAGAGAGTTTCGCCCTCTTGTCTTTCGCTCTCTTACGTCAAAATCTACCCCCGTAATCGATATTTTTGCACACTAAACCAGACCAGTGGCTCTAACGTGATAGGGAAAGAAGGAAGTGAGAAGAAAAGTCGCTATCTAGCAGGCTGTNTGCAGCGAGGAAAAGAAGTGCGAACCGGCGGCGACGTGTGCAGACGACGCAGCAAGCAGCAACGAGGAAGCTTCGGCTGTGACCGAGCAAGAGGAGAGCAGTTCGGCGTCCTGTTTTGGTCGCGTGAAGAGATACATAAAGCAGCTCTTTTGTCGTGGATCTACCAGGGAATCACAAGCCACGGCGGCGCCAAAGGTCACAGTTGAGGCGACGAAGACGCACGAGTGCGCGATTAATCGCTCGAAGGGGACTCGCAGCGGACTTAGACAGCACCTGACTCTGCTGATGTTCTCGGACGGCTCTTTGCCAGGCGGTCGCGTGACAACTACCTACGAGGAGCCGAGGCAGGAGGAAGAACTGCTGAACATTTCGCCACAGGCGTTTCACGATCTGAAGGAAAGTCAGCTGTATCCGCATGGTTCTGCGGCGAATGAGTCGTCGGTGCTCATTCTCCCGGCCGAGGTGTACAAGCACGGCGTTGAGCATGACTACAGTGAACTCGATTCGTGCTTCGGATGCACAATCATATCAGCAGCAGCTCCGCGCCCGCAGTCTAATATCAGCTACAGCGACCATTTCCGAGTTGTCCTTTCAGCAGTGCAGAGTGTGGCGCACGAGCATGCAGAGGGTGGCTTCGAGTCCGTCTTCGTCACGGGGGCGTGGGGCTGTGATAGTGGTGGCTTTCAGCACGAGGAGGCGATCAGGACCCAGACGCTTCTGCTCGACGAGGTGCAGTATGCGTTGGCCGGAGCCGGCGTTTCGGAGGTCGTCTTTGCGTTGCCAGGTTCTTCTCCTGAAGTGATCGCAGCAAGGAGTGTCGCAGAAGACTTCTCGAAGCGTGTCGACGTCTGTGAACAGCAATACGGTCGGAGAGAGTCAGAGATGCTCGCTAGGCTTGACAGCATGAGTGGAACCTTTTACACAGCAGCGCAGCACAGCACTGCGCCAGACAATGCGACGCGTTTTGATGTAGCGACTCCGAGCGCTACGCCAGAGTCACTGGTAGCGATGTCGGTAGCATACCGCGGACGTATGTATCATGCCGTGCCAGCCGAAAGAGGATACCACGTCGTGACGAACAGCAACGAGGAGGCGCCGGCTACAGCGATGGAAATTGAGGATCTCCGCTTCCTACTCAGCGGCGAAGACGAGGCAGTCGCCAAGGAGACTGCGAGGTGTGGTGGCATCTTCAGGAGCGCGATCCCAGCAGTTACAGATACGGCGGCAGAGAAGCAGAAGGCAGACGCAATCGTCGAAGCGGCGTGGGCTGCATACAAGGCAGACATGGAGCGCATGGCGGAGAGCTTCAACCCAGCACTAGAGGAGCTGCAATCGTCGAAGACAGCTAGTATCATAGCGGACGAGCTCAAACGGGACGAAGGGAAATGCTTTCAGGCGCTAATGTATGACGACGCGACCTTTTGCGGAAACACGTCGATGGAAATCGGATTTAAGCACCTGAAGAACTGTCGCGCAGCTGCCGCGATGCAGGCAGAGTTCTCAACAGAGAAGACAGATCTAGGCCGCCGGCGCACAACTCACTTAACTCAACTCACTTAGCTGCCGCGATGCAGGCAGAGTTCTCAACAGAGAAGACAGATCTAGGCCGCCGGCGCAAGGTCTTGATTGGGCGAACATTGTGCGGCGGCACAACGTCCGTCGTCCGAGAACGGGTCGAGTTTTTCGTCAATTCAACGACAGTCCCCTTCCATCAGGGAGAGTTGAAGTCTCGCCTGTGCGTCTTGGTGTGGTGCGACAATGACGGAATATGCGGACACTACTCGACTTTTATCAAACACGTGCTGACCAAGTGGACGACGTGTCCCGAAGACCGATACCCCGACATTGTCAGTGACTCGCTGGCGATATTAGCGTGTCGATTGTTGAAGGCGTCCGCGGCCATCACTCCCCTGTATACTGCCGACGAAGAGGGGATCCACGCGGGCACTTCGCTTTTTGTTATCTTGATAGACAGCAACCTAGAGGGCGCCACGCTCCTCGGCTGTAACATCAAGAAGTCAACTTTCGACTCTGACGAGCCTGTCGATTTCCGATGTGGATTAGAGCCAGTATTTATTCGGCCAGTGCCTTTTCCGGCTTCATCGGAGGAACGAGAGCCCGCCGGGGCAGAGTTAGAAGGAGTCGTCCTCTATTTTGCATCCGTCGACTCGCGTTTCGAGCACCTGCCCAGAATTATTGTAAATGATAATCGAGCCATAGTCTTTAGGCGCACACATCACCAAGGCACGGACAGCGCGTACGTTCGAAAAGGGAAATACTTAATGCGCTGCTTAGAGAAGCCAGGGGTGACCCACATGGCCGCCAACCGTGAGATGCTAGACATTGTGGACGGCGGGATCAGGCAAGACCGCCGCATCATCGCGCGAACGAAGGTGCAGCAACGTCTTACGAGGCCCAACGAAGTGATGAATGAAATTTTTCCACTACACCGCGCGGTTCCCGAGTTTGACAAGGATAGGTGGGCGGAGGCGCGAGCAGGTGCGCCCAAGCCGAAGAAGAAGGCAGGGAAGAGAAAGGTGAAGGACGCGAGCACGTCAGGACACGACGTCATTGAAGCGGCAGGCGTTGACATCGGGGGAGCGGTATCTTGCGACATTGATGCGGAGACGGAGTTGCCCGCATCTGTTCGCACGGTTACGGGGCACGAGATGAGTGACTACGTTTCAGATCGGGAACTGTGGAACCAGGGCGCGCCACTTTTTGAGGACGTCGCTTCCTCCATCGAGTACAACTACACGAGCAGCGCCCTAGACGCCGACTACGTGACCGCGGGGCGCTGCTTCTCGGGCAAAGTGGCGCACGACTATGAGCGGTACATCGTTGAAGAGGAAGCACACCTGTCACTTCTTCGGCAGAAGGTGGCGAGCCGCTCGGTGAATAAGACAACTCGCGACTACACCGAGAGTTTTTACTGGGATAGTCTCGGATGCCGACTCGTGCGAGTTCGTAGCTCGTCACCGACTGCGGGCGCGAAGAACTTCGTGAGGGATCAACATAGGTCATACCTTGGAGCTGGCGAATATGCAGACGGATACGTTGCAGAGCTGCACAAGATGGAGAAACTTTTCGCGGTCTCGGTTTACATCGAGCGATACGGGGATATCCTCCAGCTCCGGCGCGAGACGTTCCACGACCCCCTCGGTGGATCACGCAATCCACCACGACTAACACAGAGCCGCCATGTTGTTAAGGTGGCAGGTAAAGAGAAGGCGTCGATCATCGGGTCGCAGGTTCGGCTGTCGGAATACACGAACTCGACAGCCGTGTGGGTTATGGAGATCACACAGAGGCACGGCGATTATGAGAAGATTAAGCGAGCGGCGCAGGCAACGGGCAACGAGGAGAACGCAGCGATGCTGAGGTCGATTATGGGGTCCACCCCTATCGAGGACGGTGAGATGGTCGCGGCTTTTAGAGCGAACCAAAGAGGGCGCGTTGAGCTGAAAGCCACGAAAGTCGATGATCTCACAGAGGTTACGCCTGCCATGTACGAGCAAATGCTACGCGATGTGCTTCGCTTTCTTAGCGGATACACAGCAGCGCCATCAAGCAAGGCCTATCTTCTGACGGACGACTTCGTGCTCTGGATCCATCAGGCGACAGGGTGCACTCGAGTGGCGACGCTCTCTCGGTGTTTTGAGGCTGCCGGCTATGTCGAAACGCGACCAGAGCAAGTTCGTGAAGTGATACAAGGGTGCGAGCGCTGTCTTGGACAGGAATCGAAGCAGTTGCCCGACCCAATCCACACGATGGAGATTAATGACCGGTTGACAGTAGAAGTAGATCTCTTCTGGCATGACCCCAACGCGGAGCCGGCACCTCACGGGCGCGACAGGCGGTGGCCGAGGGAACCGCTGACGCGACAGCAGCCGGCCCACGAGTTTGACGACAGCAGTAGCTCTTTCCCAGTGTGGGCGCGCGGTCAGCAAGAGTGCTGGGACTACTTTGAGTCAGTTGGCGAATACAAGGACCAGCGGCGGCCGTACCGGATGACGTCAAATGGTGTTTGCCAGTGCGATGTTACACGAAACTTCGGAGAGCATAAGATGCTGGCNCAAGTTAAGACGGCGATCGAAACGTTTAAGGCTGCGCCGATCCGGGGGTCGTCGAGTGCACAACCGAACAAGATCATCGCAGTGGCGGCGTCTGACATGTCTTTCTGGGACCTCGGTAACAGTGAACATGATGGATTGTACATCTTAAGCAATGACGGCATTGGGCACAATTATGTGGGGCGGTCGTTCGGAACGATGGACACGCTACTGAACGGCGACACTGCTCCGGTGCAGCGGCGGGTGATTCTTTGGCAGTCGCATGCGGGCTTCTATGTTTGGGTTTCGGTCGACACTCTGCCTCCAGTTAAGACGGGCATCTATGACCAGGGGACCGTCGACATGTCATCACAGTGGCGAGCACTTGCGCCCGCGTCCAGCTCCGGGGAATGGAGAGCAGATGGCAACGGGGCAGAGACGTCTGGCTGGAACGTTAGCTACGTAGCAGGGTGCTATCGAGATGGCCTCGCGGAGCGATTGCTACGCATTTTCACTGACATGGTGCGCACTGCTGCGTATTACAATGAGGCCTGCCGTGCGAAAGAGAAAGCAACGCGGATTACCGTATATGAGCAGGGCGTTTCTATTGCGGAAGGTGGAGCTTTCATCTGTGCACTATCGAAGGGGGCGATTCTCAAGTGGGAGGCGCACAAAGGTGACAACGACGTGCGACGGGTACGCGCTCGAGAGTTCGTCTCGCGAGACTACGACGTAGGACGCATTTCGGTTCTGGGACCTATCGTTCGTGAGGTCGCACACACGGAGCGGAAGTCGATCCTCGAGCTGTGTGAAGACGCGTTAGCGGAAACTGGGCCAGTCGTCGCAGGCAGCCGTGACTACACGATGCACCGTATAGACGGCGTCCTTCGTGTTACCGCCGGGCGCTTCGGTTCGATACGACAGTGCGAGAGAGGAGCCCTGCCACAGTTCAAGATTATCGTAGGAGAAATGTCGCCAGCAATCAACAGCGGAAGCAGATCCGGCGTAGAGAAGTTACACGGACACCCAGAAAACAGCGAGTGCAAAAGTGTACTATTCAAGAACAGCGTGGACTGGTCGGAGGAGGGCAGTAAGGTTCTCGATTGTATATCGATCAATCTTTGCGAAGTGCCGCGTTTTTCGCAACAGCAGTTGCGGGATCGTGCACAGTCAGATTTCTACTTCGGGAAGATTCTCGCGGGAGCTGGCGCAGCGGCGAAATGGCCATACTTCAACTACGGAACACACACAGTTTTGCTGTGCCATGCAGGACCTCGGGGGACAGCGCTATACTCACCGCCAGGCGGTGAGGACCTTAGCGAATTTTTACAGGAGCAGATCAGCTATCTGCGTGGAGCAGGGCACACGCACAACGGCACGGCGCACGACGTTTTTGAGGAGCTAGCGGATTCTGGTTGCGAGGCAGGGCAGCAGACGGTCAGCAACGTGTGGGATTACGACTTTCCGCGCGCGCTGATGTATCTGCACTCGTGTCACTCGTTCGAGCTCGACGAGCGGCTGCAGGAGTACGGATGGTTTCGGTTGTGGATGGAGACCCACGACAAGAAGCACACGACGCAAGGCTTCACCGGCAGCGCGACCGACGAAAATCCGAGGTCCGTGTACTATCAGGCAGCCGTTGTGGACGTGAGTGGACGCGTGTACAGAATGTATCCGCGGATCAGTTTTCGCATGCGGCAGCTACAAGGACCGATGCACGCGACGCGGGGCAACATCGACATGCGACACGCGAGGTACTCGATGGACATGGAGCCTCGACACAGGTTTCGCGTCCCGGTGAAAGATCCGGGGGCAGAAGGAGCAGCTGTCGTGGAAAAGGAAATCGAGGTCAGTAGTTTCATCCCTCGCGGAGTCCACACAACTGGCGGAAAGTGGTGCCATGCGAGTGCAGCCGATCCAGGACTATCTTCCACCGGCGCTAAGGACACAGCAGCGGAGAAGCATCGATATGAAGTCATCCGGCCAGGAGAGGTGCGGGAGCTCCGGCTTCCGACTCCGTATCCGTGTGGTCAGCAGATTTCTATCTTTTTGGCGGGCAGGCAGCGGCAGAACTTCACGCTATCGTTTCCGAACGAGACGTACCCGAGGCCAATTTTCGTGAACGTGACACCCTCTTACGAGGTCACGCTGTGGGTCAGGACAAGTGGCGCGAGTGCGAAAAAGATCCGGGTTGACCAGAAGGGCCGCGCGCTACTGGAAACGCTCATGCTGCCGATGGGGCTAGGGACGAAGACAGCAGACAGCATTTTTGGCGATGTCGGTCCAGGGTTCACGCCTGCGGTGAACAAGAACGAAACGGTCAACACAGAAACGGACGCCGCGCTGCTTGATGGTCCTCTCGGGCGTTGTTTCACCGAGGACGTTGCCGTGGGAAAGAAGAGCAAAGTTACGAATCCGACAACGTACACGCACTACAACTTGCAGGCCACGTTCAACAAGACACTACCGATGGCGACCGATGACAGCATGATCGCACTGGCGCAGGAGGCAGAAAAGAAGTATCAGCAGAAGAAGCGCACGATCACCGAAGGATCGACAGCGTGGAAACTATTTCTAGTCCATGCGCAGCTCAGGAATTGGGACGTGTCTCTGTTCGACGAGGACGCAGCAATTTTGACCCGGTATTTGGACGCGGGAGAAGCGCAGGTAACAGCAGAAGAGGTGGCGCTCATCCTCGAGGTTATGATCTGCCTCTGTGACCCGCGAGCTTTTACCGTCGAGGGGAATAAGCATCGATTTTTCCTCGGGTACGTTTTGGGGTGCGAATCGATCCGGTACGAGCGATCGCCGTTACCTTCGATCAAGGTCAAGCAGCTGCACCACGCGGAGAAGACGATCCAGACACTTCTCATGACGCGAGAAACATCAACGGAGAAGTGCAGGGAGTTCGTTCTCGCGGTAGACAAGATCATCTTTTTACAGTGCCAGGCGGGGCGAGCACCACGCGGCGACGACGTAGTGCTTGGTCGATTGTACTACCCGCACCCGGTAAATCCGATGTTGACCGCGCCGCCATGTCCTCCTTCGTGGCCGGAGCAGATCGTCGGGCGAGCATCTTCGAGGGATGCGCGATGCTATGGCGGTGTCGACTTTTCGAGGGCGTTTGCCAAGGTGAAGCTGAGTGCGGCTTTTTCAAAGTGGTGCGCGATGACGATTGAGGCGAAGCCGTTTTTGCCAAACGGAGGACCAATCGGACTTTCGATCCTACCCTCGATTTTCTCGCTGCTTGTCTATCCGTCATTCAACGAGCTAAGGGCAAGCCAAGAGCAGGTGATGCGGGTGAGCATCGCGATTCTCCGAGCATTGCGAGCAGGAACGATCAAGAGCCCGCTTGAGACTATCCGTGGCGGCAAAACGAACATCGGGCTCAGACAGCACGTTAGCGGTGGCGGGGCCGCGGGCATGAAGAACGGCTCTTCGACGAGCAGCTAAACAGCGGGCGCACACGACACACACGGGACGAGGCGAAATAAAATTTGCGGCGGCGGGTTGTTTCCCGTGTGTTTGTGTGCGTTTGGACTGGAGTTTGGCGCTGGGTGGACAGGAGAAGAGGGCTGAGCGCGAGCGAATGAGCGATGCCAACAAGTCGTTAGTTTCTCGTTATTTATATCCCATAGCCTTCCGCCGTTCTTTCCACCTCGAAGTCTATCTGTTTTGCCTGTCTCAGTGATAGATAGAAGATATTTATCTTGTGGCCCCCTCTTTTTCAATAAAACTACCCCCGTAAGCGTTGTTTTCGACCTCTTTCCTGGTCTAATTCCGCTCGCAGTTTTGTAAGATTTAAAACATCCACTCTCCCGCTCGTTATCAATCTATGATAGCCTCTTGCCTGTTTCTGAGGTAGAACCTCGAGAAGGTAGATAGCGCATGCATCTCCTTGGCGTCGTAAAATCATAAGGAGATGAACCGGCCAGCTGTGCAAAAATAGTACACTACCCCCGTAATCGTTATTTTCGCTCTCTTTTCTAAGTCAGTAGATACATCGACCACGTGTCTAGTTGTGTGTAGTTGACGTTCAACAAATTCGTGTCTGTTTCTGGGCCTTCGCTCCGTGGGTGTGAGAAGAGAGTTTCGCCCTCTTGTCTTTCGCTCTCTTACGTCAAAATCTACCCCCGTAATCGATATTTTTGCACACTAAACCAGACCAGTGGCTCTAACGTGATAGGGAAAGAAGGAAGTGAGAAGAAAAGTCGCTATCTAGCAGGCTGTTGGCATCGTCTCAGTCGCTCGCTGAGGGAGAGGGAAAAGAGGAGAAACTGGACGCATTGTGTTTACCTTCAGCAAAAAGCCAGAATCACGGCAAATTAGACCATCTAAACGCAAAGAGGAGTAGCCGCCTATCAATGAGTCACCTTGTCGTTGTGTTTGCTTGAATTGTGTTAACTTGCACTAAACTTGTTTCTTCTCGCCGTTTGGCCTTATTTAAACGCCAGGAGTAAAAAGCACAGCGTAGCGTAGGTTTGGCTTGTGTTAACTTGAAGCAAAACGTCTTAGTGTCTCGCTTTTGACTTGTTTAAACACAGACTCCACCTAAGGGGATAGCTACCCCCGTAAGTTATATTTTTGGTCTCTTTTCTTGGTAGTTGCGTACATCAATCATCATTGTTTTCAGTAGCACCACAGTAAAAATATCTTTTCTGTTTCAACATCTTCGTTTGTGTTAACTTGAACTAAAACCACCTGTCTAACCGTTTTCGACTTGTGTAAACACAACAGCAGAATCAACAACTTGTCAACTTTTCCCTTGTGTTAACTTGAGGCAAACAAACACTTCCGTGACCTTTGGCAACAACTAAACACGAACAAAAAACAACACGTAGGAGGACTGCGAGAACAAGACGCGTAATTAGTTGAGCAGGCAGCTGAAACTGTCTTTGACTAAGTTGACAAACCTAAAGCAACAACTTGTGTGAACTGTTTACCTGGCAGCTGACACTGCTAGAAAGTAAGTAAAAAGAAGGAAGTTAGCAGCTGAAACTGCTAAGTGCAAGCATTTGAACTGGCAGCAGAAACTGTCAGTAGCGA
>CAJINU010000004.1:1598448-2018470 GCA_905178165.1 Amoebophrya sp. A25 | reverse complement strand
CATCAGCGCCTACCAGCGCAGCGTGGCGCGCCGTCCCTCTGGCGGCCGTAAGCCGCCAGGGACGAGGGGGCAGAGGGTTGCCTTGCTGGGCTGTTCGCGCTGGATTATGCGGCGCACACCGCGCGCCCATCAGCGCCCACCAGCGCGGCGTGGCGCGTCGTCCCTCTGGCGGCCGTAGGCCGCCAGGGACGAGGGGGCAATGCGTGACCATCTCGCCCCCCGCCCCCCTTGTACGAGGTTAAATGTTTGCGCGACGGTGAACCAATATAACGAGCCTGCGCCGAAGAGTGCGCCCCCGGACTGTGCCCAACAATGTAACCCTGTACAAGGGGGGCGGGGGGCGCGGGGTACAACGGGAGGCGGGGGGATGCGTCAGACAAGCTGTCGCCCGTGTAACTGAAGAGCTAAGGAACGCCCTGTCGCCCCGCGGGCGGCCGATGCGCCAGACGGGGCGTCTTGCCTAGATTCTGCGGTCTTACCGAAAGGCGCTCGCGATTGAAGTTATCCCCTTGGCCCTCTTCGTGTGCGTGTGCTACCTATACCGGGCGCACTTCTGAGAGCTACAGGCGCACAGGGCTAGCCTTTGCCTGTAATGATGTTCCGGACTCTTAAAAAGGCGGGCGGGCCTATGTCGCATGGTGTCGCCTGTCGTCTCATTCGGTTTGTATCGGTAGCCGGAGGGATTGCACTTGCAGAGGAGTCGGGCACGGCGCGCCGAGCGAGCGGCGAAACCGATAAGAGAATGGCGGAAGCATCTGAACAGAGCCCCGAAAGACAGAGGCGAAACCGATAAGGAAATGGGAAGAGGAGGGAGACGGACTGGCCTCACGGTCTAGGGACTGGCGTGCCAAGCTGCGCAGAAAAGTGGCAAAATATCGAAAACGGCCCAGAAGTACCGCTGTCCCTTAACGGTTTCACTTAAGAGCTTCGCGAGGTTTGGGCTTCGTTTGGTTTGGGTTTAGTTTGGGCTTGGTTTGCGTTTGGTTTGTGTTTGGTTTGGTTTGGTTTGAATTCGGTTGGGCTTGGGTTTGGTTCGAGTTGGAGTTCGGGTCTGGGTTTGAGGCTAGTCCGGCCCTAGTTTCCCCGCGAAACCGATACCCGCACGAAAGTCGAAACCATTAAGCGGCGAATTCGAAACGGTTAAGGGACTCGCAAAACGGTCAACAACCTGGCAGATTTTTTGCGAAAGCTTTCGCGCCTTTTTTGTTGTTGCTCTGAATCGCAGCGAGTGTGGACACTGCGTTCTACATAAGGCTGGTAGGAAAAGAGTGATGATGTTGAAACATCTGAACACTGAGAGAGTCGCAGAACTCAACATGAGGTGAAAGCAGCGTAGCTGCGGAGCGATGGAGAAACGCAAGTGGGAGTGAGTTACCCAGGAGGGAAGCAAAGCGGCTGAGCGCCAGCAGCTGAAAGTACAAGAGAGGAGAAACCAAGCTGAGGATGAAAGATGAATCATCAAATAGCGCTTCTTCTGAATAATTACTGAACCATCACTATTAATGATTCATGATCCTATCACTCTGTAGCTTGGTGGGGATGCTATTCACTGGGGTAAGGTGCATGCATTTATTTGATGGTAAGGTATGTGAACAAACATGGTATCGACCGAACAGCAACGATGATGAACCTTTTGCTTGTTCTCTTCTTCAAGGTGTTGGTATTGGGAGCAGAGACTCCACTTGCCGCAGGCAAGGGTTATTGGCAAGTCAACAGAAAGCGAGTATGGCTTTCTGCGAGGAGTTGGTATTGGCCTGTCCCCAGGCCTGTGTTCGCCCGTGCTTCGCTAAGAGATCACTCACCTAGCTGGAGATCCTCCGAGGGAGGTCAAGAGTTGAGTGGTAGCAGGTCTTGTTGTAGTACGAAGGTTTCTCGATCTCTCACACTGGTAGCGCAGGGCCTAGGTGAGGATCTAACTCAAAAAGGCCCGTTTCGGCCTAAATTTTTTTTAACGAAAATTAAAACTACTTCTGTTTGGCGCAGCCATGGACAGAAGCCATATGTCATCAAACTTACACCGCAGGTGCTGTTAATAGGCTTTTTGTTGGGTTTATCTGTAATTATGAGTGACGAAACAGACAACAAAGGAACTGAGGTTCCGTCATTTAACGGTGACATAACCACCTTGGAGTCCTATAGAGAAAATGTTTTTCTCTACTCAATGCGGGCATCCAAAAAGGATGATCCAGCAAAAGTCGCAGAACTTCTGAGTCGTCTGGAGCGCAGCTTCCAAGACGAAGTTTTAGCCCAGTATGAAGGTGGTCTGCAAGGCCTGACGGATGACCCCAAAAAGGCGTCTATTGTGCAATATTTGGAGCATGTAGAGCAAGCTTTAGTGGGACAAAATCTGGGGACGCGCATGCTGTATCTGTTTAAGCAGATACAGAACATCAAGCAGGAGCCGAATGAAAGCCTTGACGCGGCTATGAGAAGATTGGACAGGAAAGCTTCTCTTTTTAATCAGGCTATGCTTAGGGCCTGTAGACAGCAGAATCAACCACAAAAAGCCTTTCTCAATTTTGCTGGGGATGTTTGTCCTATATGTAGAAAGCCCGTTGAGGAACATGCGCAGCAGGTTCCGGCGGAAGGGACCTTCAACATCAATACTACATATGGTGAAATATGTCCTGTGGCCGCAGTCCAATGGATATATGCTGACACCATGCCAGTTTCAATGGGGGAAGTTCTAGTTCTTCCAACGGAGTCGTTTTCGGGACTATTAAAATCCATGGTGGCCATGACGGCGTTTAAATTTACACAGGACGATGTTATTACCATTTGTGAAAAGAGTAATCCCTTCAACTTTCCGGAGTTGCGACAATTTGTGAGTACGCTCAGACTGGCTTCAAATATCCAGGCAGCTACGAAGACTGGTAGTGAGTCTCACCATGTGTTAGGCAGCAAAACAGCTCCGCAGGGGTTGTTACAGGCGCCAATCCGATACATGGAAGAAGAAGGATATGACGAAGGATATGTGGAGTACGAGGACTGGGACGAAGATGGTAATCAGGTGTTCTACACCGACTACTACGAAGAAGAACCGGGCGTAGCGCAAGATGATGAGTCTGCGTATGAATACGTTGACTACGAAACTGATGTAGGCGCAGATGAACAGGAGCAGGAAATGGACGTCAATTTCGTAAATAAGAAGAAGGGCTTTTCTAAAGCTCAAAAGGGAGTGTATGGCAAACGCCCGTTTCGACCATCGTTCGGCTCCTCATTCCTAGGACAAGGCAAAAATGGAAAGCGCGCAGCGCAATTTCCTAGGCCGCTGGGTAAAGGCCCGGCGCAAGCGTATCCGCGAAGCGCAGCTTCCTATGCAGCCAGACCTTTTTATCCAAGATCGAATTTTGGAGCATCTTCTTCTTCATCTACTAACTTCTTTACGAAAAACAACAAACAAAAAGGAGGATGGCAGCAAAAAAAGCCATCGGCCCAGCAATGGGGGACGCAGAAAGGACAACCCCAGAAATCATTGGCTGTCCACATGGCCGAGGTCATTATGCAGCACCAAGCAGCGTCACAAGCCGAGGATGCGTCTCTCCCAGTGAACCATGTCCAAACTCCGGCGACAGTGGCGACGGAGGGGGCACAGACTCAACCTTCAGCGTTGACAAAGCATGTCAATTCTGTGTTGGCACAGGATATGCCGCAGGCGCAGGACCAACAGCTTAACATGGAAATGTTAGCCGAAGTGGTACTAAAAACCTATGATGTTAACATGATCCAGATGTGCTCTAAGAGTGGCATATCAATAGAGCAGGAAACTAGTATGGCGACATCTTTGACGAACGCTATGGACTATGCTACTGTGACTAGTAGTCTTGAAGTCGAGCAGCAAAAAAGTGAGCTGATTAAGCATTTTTGCCCGAATCCTAAAAAGATCATAGGAGAAGGATTATGTGGCAAGAAGCAAGAAAGTAGTCTAGATCTACTTAATATTGAATCTCTCTTATCGGGTGACGAAGAGGCTCACAAAGAGTCCTTCTGTGAAGGGTTCTTGCCTCGACTGGGTTTAGTCCGTCGCCTGGCAGGACCGGAGCAAGTTTATGAAGTAAACCATGCACCAGTCGCTAAAACCAATGCGAAGTCCTTTCGTATTGGTGAGGTTATCGTTGACAGCGGCGCAGCGCTGAATGTGATCGGAATGCCACAGTTCTGCGAGTGGCAGGAGGAACTGATTAGGCAGGGTTCTGACCCTGGCTTTGTTCTTCCCTCCTCCGTCCAGATGCGTTATGCTGGAGGAGGTGGCGACAAGTCAGCCGGGACTTGGGTAGTCCCTTTCGTTGCAGGTACTTTCCGTGGTACCGTGGCTTTTGAGATTCTCCCGGAGGGACCGAACGGCCGGGGTTCTCAGGTGCCGCTTTTAGGCCTTCCTACCTTGAAGGCTATGGGCGCACTGATCGATTTCAGGATGAATTCGATGGCGGTCCGCACGTTTGTGACTGCCCCCGATGGACAGGTGTCGTTGGCCTGTGAGCGGGTAGCCCCGTTGACTTTCCGGGGGACGAACACTTACACACTGCAGCTGTGTGACTTTTCCGTGTCCTCCAAGAGGGCGCGTGACGTGATGAATTTGGTGTGTCCTGTTCAGGTGATAGAGGACGAGTGGCGTATGCCCTCTGTCCGCGACCTGGTGTGTCAGTCGTATACTGGCCGCCAGATGAGGGCGAAGCCAGAGAACCGAAGGCAGTTCTGTGAGCGTGTTCACACACAGCTGGGGCACAATCGCCCGGCTGTCTTGAAGCTACTCACTCAGGCGGGTGTGGACCCAGATACTCTCCGCGAGTACAAGAATCTATGCGATACTTGCCCGGGGTGTATCCACTACCATCCCAAGCCGCGGGACTTTAAGGTCTCCGTGTCCAACTTTGCGGAGCAGAGTGGGCACAAGGTCGGCTTTGATGTATTCATGGCCGACGTGAAGGATGGCCTAAAGGAGCCATTTATCCACTTTGATGATTACTTCGATAAATCATCCGCCATATACCACCTGCCAAGGATGGATGTTGACTCCGTCGAGATGGCTTTCCTAGAGTACTGCAGAACTCTCCCGTTTTACCCGCGGGAGCTCTACTCTGATAATGCTGGCTCTTTTGTAGGCCAGGGCGGCCGGGCCCGTTTTCTACAGTACGTAGAACACGTCGAGTTTGGGCCCGTTCATGATGCCGTTGCGCAGAGCGTCAGCGAGCGGCAGGGGGCTATCTGCAAGGCTCTTGTTAACAAGGCCATATACTTAGCGCTCCAGTCGGGACAGGAGGTTCCGCATTATAGCAGGATTGCTGCGCAGGCGTCGGTGGCCAAGAATAACTTGCCACTGTCGTCGGGCTTGACTCCTTCGCAGATCAAGTTCCGTGTCCTGCCTCGCCACGCTTTGCCGGGCGAGCTTATCCTGGAGGGGGTGCCGGACGCCGTCCGCGTCTCTCCAATCGGGGCGCAGGAGGATTTCTATTCCCGAGTGGTCTCCCAGGCGCTTCTACAGATGAGGTCCTGTGAGGTCTTGAAGAAGGCCCTCCGGGCATATGCTCCGCGGGTGCAGGTCTTTGCTCCAGGGGATGCAGTCCATTGCTATAATGGTGACACATCTCGCTGGGATTTGCGGGGTACGGTAGTGGCTCCTGAGGGCGATAAGTACTACTTAGTATCTGTGCAGGGTCGACGTGACCCCATGAAGTTTTATGGGACTCGTCTCAGGCCGGTTGTGGTCCGGGACCAGGATCCGGCGCAGTTGATGCCGGGGGAGTTTCCCCAGGGGGACGGCTTGCCCCAGGAGGGGGTGGCTTCACCAGGAGGGGGCGCTGAGCGCCTTCTTCCACCTGAGCGGCGCGTCGCTCAGCCTCAACCGCAGGTTGTGGATCCTTTGGCCCCTGGTGCGCCTGTGGTACCAGGTCGGCCGCAGAGGGAGCCGCCGGCTCGTCCGTCTGCCTATTTTGTTCCCCCTCAGCTGGATCCAGTGACGTCCGTGTGTGATCGCTGTTTGACGCAGGCCGTTGACAAGGTTAACGGTGGGGGCGTCCCTTCGGGCAATGGGTTCCTCTGGATGAGGAGACCAAGGGACAGATCTCCTTGTCCCCGGATGCAGGAGATATATGACGTCTCCGTGGACCTGCTACAACACGCCTTCCCGGGGCATGTGTTCAATTCGGTCCAGATTGTTACAGGTGCTAATCTCCGGAGATTAGACATCAAGAATGCCACAAGATGGCAGTTCGCACTGGGCATTAAGAATGGTCAGTGTTTTCGCCATGGTTTTGACATGAGGGGCCGCGCAAAACTTAACTGCATTAATGATATGCAGCGGGAGATGGTCAAGTATGTGCTGGTAGGCACACAGGTTGACGTAGCAGGCTCCCCCGAGGTCGCGCAGGACGTAAAGTCGGTGCAGTGCGAACAGTGTGGAAAGTATAGGGCTCTTCATCCGCAGGATGCAGCCAACCCAAGGCTAGAGCGACCTAGTTACCACTTCAGCTGTTCTAGCATGCAGGGTCTGACTTGTCAGTCAGATGACCCTCCTCAGCCGGCAAGGATCTCGTCCTTTATGGAGGCGCAGGTCCGTCGGGTTGCGGCTGATCATTGGTATGAGACGCCGTACACGTTTGTGTATGAGATTGTCCGACCAAGGTCCGACCGCGTCCATCCTCTTCAGACCGACCTACCTGGTCAACCAAGGGAGGACCAAATTTCTCCATGGTGTGCCCTCAGGGTCCCAGGAATGCGGGTTAAGCATTTTCGGTGGGATCAGTCACGTCCTATACGCTTACCCGTCGGCTTTACGGGTTCTGTTCGCTTTAGGAAGCGCAACCCCGAGGATTGCTCACAGAAGTACGATCAGTGCCTCAGGCGATCGGAGATAATGAATGATATCCTCGATGGGTATGATATAAACCGTGTGGAGCAGGAGGGCTCGCACCATGTGCGTCTAGTGCAGAAGGAGTTGACAGCCAGGGAGGTCTTAGAATACGAGGCTGATCCGGGTTTCGTCAAGAGTGACCGCAAGGAGTTTCAGTCCTTTATTGATGAGCAGGTTTGTGTGCCTTGTGATCGCCCGGGTGGTAAGTTCAACCTCATGAAGTTGAGGATGGTCAGGACCTTTAAGCATGAGGATCCAGAGGATTCCAAGAGAATTACTCGCAACAAGTCGCGAGGCGTCTTGGTGGGTTGTGGGGACTTGAGACTCACGTCCGGCCTGCAGGTGGATGCGCCTACAGTGCAGACGTCGAGTCTTCGCGTACTACTGGCATCCGCAAGGCAGCGGGGCTGGTCGCCGCGGACTTTTGACGTCCCTACGGCTTTCCTCAAGGGCGAGCTCCCGCCGGGGGATCAGGTTTATTTTGACCCACCACCTCTCTTGGCTGAGATGCTGGGGTGTCGCCCGGGGCAGGTTTGCCGGGTGACAAAGTCGGTCTACGGTCTAGCTGATGCTCCGAGGCTCTTTTATAAGGCGGCCCGGGAGTACCTTCAGGAGATTGGGTTTGTGACAAGTAGAGTCGACCCCTCCCTCTTTTTGTACTATACGGAAGAGGTTTCTAAAGATGAGGCCGCTCAGGCTCAGTTTGAGGAGGCCCGGGCAAATATAAGAAATTCAATGAGTGGGCTACATGCTCATAGCCTGCTGAGCTATTTGCCTCAGGACTTGCGTGGTCGTACCCTTCGGGGGGCCGTTGGGTTGCATGTCGATGACGGCCTGGCTGTTGGTGACAGCTTTTTCTGGCGCGAGGTGATGCCTAAGTTCACTCAGAGGTGGGGCATAAAGGAGGTGAAGGATGCCCCTTTCAAATATCTAGGGGGAATTCTTTCAGTCTGCCCCTCGACAGGAGACTTTCTGTTAGATTATAGTCACCACGCGGAGAAGCTCCGTCCGGTCTCTGTGCCTAAGGAAGTGGATCAGCCTGAAGGGCCTAAATCCACGGACCCAGTAGGTAAGGCGATTCACCAGGAGTTTCGCTCCCAGTTGGGGACTCTGATGTATATTTCAGAATTCGGCAACCCGCTGATCAGTCATCAGACTAACGCACTATCGTGCGCGGCTGGCTCTCCCACATATGCTGACCTCATTGAGTTGAATCAAGTAATTCGGAAAGCTCAGGCGCCGATCGTGATTCGAATGAGAAAGATACAGAACCCGAAGATAGGTTTGTACTCAGATGCCTCTTTTGCCACAGGCAGAAAGTCGCGCACTCCCGCAGGTAGGTTGGTGACTCTCATGAACACTAAGCCTCTTGATGGGACAGAGGACGCGGAGGCTACTCTTCTCTCTTGGAAGAGTCAGTGCCTTCGCCGTGTGGTACGTAGTACTCGCGCAGGGGAAACCATGTCAGCCGTAGAGGCCCTTGACATGGGCGAACTTGCTCGCTACTTGTTCGCAGAACTTACAGGTCGTATATTACCTATACAGCTACTTACGGACTGCAAGTCCCTTGTAGCAAATTTAGTAAAAATAAGTCCTCCTCGCGAAAAGGGGTTAACGCTGTCTATTGAGCACATCAAGTGCTTTATTGATAGCGGGGGCTCGGTCAGGCACATAGATGCTGGCCATCAGTTAGCGGACCCGTTAACAAAACCCTTGGCGGGTAGGGATATATCTAAATTACGACGACTGATTGAATGTGGTATAGCCGAGGGGGCTTACCGACATTGCACTCTGCGAAAGGACCGAGCTCCTACAAAATCCCGACATTTCTGGGATTCAAAACACAAAAATAAGCTCCATGACTTCATTCAAGAAGTTGTGGGTAAAGATATATACAAGTCCAATATAGGCTCTCTCAAGTCGCAGACCTCTGATTCATCAAGTGCCTGAGCCAATTTTCATCTTATTGTAACCTGTGGGTTGCATATATGGCCGCAGGCCTTTGATCTCTCTTCAATAAGAAAATCAAATACTTTTCTAATATCTTATCTTAATACAGCTTTCGGGATACGAGATGTCAAAACACGACTGATTCTTGTCGTCGGAGTCTTTACGTTGGTATTGCAGATGCTTCGACAATAGGAGTGTGCCTTGACTGCAAGGACGATATGGAGGTAGATCGCAGATCTTGTGATGAAGTCACAACCACGGATCGCAGATCCACAATGAACATGACAAAAAAACGATAATAGCATCAACAGATGACTGACGATGTCCTCAGAACAGCACTCCTTCACAAAGACACTTTGATATGAGTTGCCGCAGGCACAGACCGGCACTGTTCCTGTGCAGCCAATACTAAACGTTAAACGGTATGACACTTCTAGGTGCGTCATAAAACGTGTGTTCTTGACATGTCCGGCACGCGGTGCAAAGTGGTGCTTGACGGTGATCTTGTGTTGTAACTGGTACTGTCCTTTCGTGTACTGAAGCGAGAAATTTACAACACGTCTAATCTATATGAGTATGACCTACATTTGGCACTGCGACGCAACGTTGGTTATCCCGGCAATGCAAAGTCTCCCATCTTGATTACCAAGCTTTGTTGTCTGAGTTCCGCAGCAGGGGAAACTAAGATATGGGTGATAAACGCAAGACAGAAGAATCCCCGGAAAAATCAGCAAAGAAATTGAAAAAAATGGACGAGCCTGATTCGGTAGTCCGCAACTTAGTTGCGCAGCAACAAAGACAAGAGGATATGCTCAAAGCCTACCAGAATGCCCAGCAACAGATGTTCGGAATGCTGGAATCCCTAAAAGCGCAGCTTTCCTCCCCGCCGATGCTGCGTCCCGCTATGTTGATCTCCACGTCGCCGGCGACGCACCCGGCCGAAGTGACATCCTCCAGCTCTACATGCTTTCCTCAGGAACAGCTGATAGTTTTGCCTAACTCTGCTTCTGAAAAAAGAGATGATATACACATACCACTAGAGGCCACGGCTGTTGAAGGTGATAAGTCTATCTCTGACTCAGTAAACGTAGAGCAGGCATTGCCTTTGGAAAAACAAGCCTCGATTCTGGAAGAGAAGACGGAAAACCCAAAACCGGAGGCGCAAGCTGTTGATGGTAGAGGTGAGTCTGATACTTCACAGTCTGACGCTCCAAAATCCTGGGCGGAACTGTCAACTCCACTGGTAAAGGACGACGTTACGAATCACGACGCTCCGTCGTCGATCACCGAATTGGTGGAGTCCTCGATTGAGACGGTAAATGAACCACGCAGTGAACAAATTGGGGACCCTCAAGTTCAGGAAGCTCCGGCACAGCCGGGTCCAGAATCGACTGCAAATGACAGTGACTGTGAAGTGCGTCTTCCGCAGGAACAGCCTCAGGCACATCTAGGTCTAAAATACACGAATCCACTGGTAGGGCAGACCTTCCATGGCTGACCCTCAAACTGAATTCGAATAATCCGTGCCCGCAGAGCCGTGTGTAAGATCGCAAATTCACCGTCTTGAAAAATTATTAACATGACCCATCAACACAAGTCTGCGCCGTGTTATTTCTCTCTGATAGCAAATTCACTTAAAGTAAAATGCTTTTCAATTTGTATAATCAGTAGCCATAGTTTTTCTGACATGGGCTCACATCTAAGCTCAACATGTCATAGCGTAAGGGCTCATAACCCAAGCGATGGCTCGTAACCTCTCTCCTAAGCAGGGTCCTAGGCTTCTACATTGGGTCTATACAAACAAACAAGGTTACACAAAAAAAGTAATTTTTCTTTATCCAAAACAACTATACCTTTTCTATCCAGGCCGAACAAACGCACAAAACACAACCGGCGCAGCCGCTACCGAATTCGGCACTCCCTTCACAACAGGAGTCCCCAGCTCCTCGTCAGCAATCACCTCCGCGTCTAATAGCTACGGCTGAAGAATGTAAAGATCTGGCGAACATTCCAATTCTGTCACCTTCCCCGTTATTGAAGAACAAGAAGGTGGGGGAAGAACAAGAAGAGTCGCAAGCTCTCGAGGACATACGAGATCGGTCGCAGACCGAGTCGGGATCTGCACCGCAGCAATTAGATATGGAAGACTCAGCTTCGCGCCTGCCTGTAGTCAACTCGTCCTGTCCGTCAAAAAAGGACGTGGCCGAAGGCCCGAATGACGTAGGGAAATCGGTTGCCACAGAGGAAACAACTGTGTCTGAAAGCCAGGTCATACAGCCGACGACGGAAACGAAAGAGCACGATACTTCCCTTGCTCTTCAGGATAAGTCTTCTTCTGAGAGTAGTCCCGCAGAGAATAGTGAAGAGTCCTGGAAAACTGTGCGTTCCAAGGACGAAGAACGACCTAAACAGCCGCGACAACATGAAGAAATAAAGCTGTCAATCCTTCAAACCTATGCAGAGAAAGCAGCACATAAGCCGGAAGATTTGTATCCTACTCCTGCTGAGCTCAAAGGTACTCTTCAGAGCCATTGGAGACAGGAAAAGAAGATGCATTTTCTCGAAGAAATTGCGCGACGGTATAATGTCATCAAGAAGCACAGTCCCCAAGTGGTGGCACAATGCGCTACGCTAGAGATGTCTTCTTCATCACTATCATCATCTGGGATAGTGCAAAATGGCCAGGCAATGCCATCTCAACCCACCGGATACATCTCAAGTAGTGCGCAGGCACAGAAAAGCGCGACGTCCTCCCCGCAGGGGTCCGTAACGGCTAGCACAACTTCCCAGACTAGAAGCACAATGAATTCAGTCACACCTTCCAAAATGTTACTGGATGCGAATATAACGGCTGGCTGCACTCCAGCTGCGATTCCACTTGGTGGCCAATCTCCGCAGAAGTCGGATTCCACACCTAGCTCTAATTGTAGCATGATGTCACGCAAATCCTCGACGCGACCGTCCCGGGCGCGAAAGAGTGGACGCAGTCCTCAATCATCCGACATGGATGTAGAAGTAACTCAGCAGGCTGTCCGCACGAAGACCGTGCGAAAGGCAGGTGAACGAGTTAAATCCAGTATCGCTCGAAGTAGTTCAAACGAGGTTGTCAACCCGGAAGAATTTAAAGTACGCCTGAACGACGTGAATCCAAACAACAATCATCATGAGAACCCGCACTTTCTGTTTTACCAAAAAGGGGGCGACTTAACGCCGAATCGGTACACGCGCAAGCGGGCGTTCTACAACTACTACGACCAAGTTGCGATGTCATCAGGAGAATCTTCGTCTGCAGATTCGACAAGTGATGAAGAAGAAAACGAAATTGTAAAGCGCAGCTTTACACTCTCAGACTCGCCTGGTCGAAATGCTACACCAGTGTCTCGATATCACATGGCGACGCATCACAAGGATAGCGGAATTATGCCCTATCGTTTGTGTGACCTGAGCAAGCTCCCAGAGTCAACCCCAAACCCTCATACAGTGCCCGCGGGCATTTAGGATTATACTCGTGTAATAATTTTACGGAAAACAATCCCCCCAAAACCTCCCAAATTTTTTTTGACTCTCCCAGAGTCAACCCCAAACCCTCATACAGTGCCCGCGGGCATTTAGGATTATACTCGTGTAATAATTTTACGGAAAACAATCCCCCCAAAACCTCCCAAATTTTTTTTGACTCTCCCAGAAGATTTATGCAAATTTACCTGCTCCTCGGTTCTTCCCAATCCGATTGCAACCACTCCGCCGCGAAATTGCTATCCCAAAGACAGAAGATATGTCTGATGTGGATGTAGAGCGTCTTCTCCTAGCAAAGCTAGGAACCAGGGCATCAGGTGTTCTTCATCTTGCACCAGCGAAAACTGGTCAACAGGTAACACATTTTGCCTTCTTGGTGGATAGAGAGCAGTATCAGTCTTCGCAGAAGAACTATGTGGCAAAAGTGACCTATGCCGAAGCGGCGCACTTCCTGGAGACAGCGACGTTCCCGAAGAGCAGCAAATTCCTGGAAAAGCTGGCCTCTTCACAGTTTCCTCCACAAGAGGACGCGCGGCAGTCTGAGCCTAAACAAGACTCGTTACGAGCCCAGCTTTACACGGCTGTCTGCCAGTTGGACAAAGACGAAATAAGCGGCTTCGTGACCACACAACATTGCTTTGTGTTCTATCAGAAGCGAGAATCTGACACAACCAGTATGTGCAAAATCCCCGCAGGGGTAGTTACACATGTGGAAGCGTTTACGCAATTCCTCGCGAAGGGCGCATCTTCAATGGAAGTAGAGTACCAGAATGATGGAGCAGTCATCGTGCCAGCCCGATACTTCAACTTAATCCTAGTACACGAGCCGGCAGCTCCAATGACCTCATCACACAAGGCCATAGGTCGCGCAGCGGCGTTGTGGGAAGAAATTGCTGGTGAGCATAAGCTGGAAGATCGCTCTGCTTTTCACGATTCACTTAGAGACGTTACCATTTGCCCACAGGGCAAGATCGTGGTGCGTATGGTTCCAACGTTCTGGCCCGATAATTTCCTCTTACGCGATTTCTGTAGAGCAACGGATACGAGCATGCATGTCTTTTCGCTGAAGCTGAAGTCGGTAGAGTCGAAGGGGTTGGAGACACAAGGACTTACCGTGACGGGTAGGGACCTGCGTATCATGAGGCGGGCCCACGACATTTCAAAGGGGTCGCTGCTGGTAAACAACATCACCAAGACGCAGCCTGATTTGATGCCCGATCTGCCGATAGTCCTACCTACGGCGATGCACGGTGAAATCCGCGCCATCTTTCACAAGAAATATCCGGAGAAAATGTACCGCGCCAAGATTATGACGAACATCTCCATGGCCTGTGAATTCAGCTATCTAATAGATATCCGAAATACACATCGTCAACTGGCACAGGCAAAAGTCCAAGCGCAAAGAGATACCTATGCCGCGCGCAAAGGTGTCCAGGATACGATGGCTTCCTCGCAGAGGAAAGCCACGACTCCGGCAGGGGTCTTCCACTACCAAGCAAAGACAGGCGAGAAAGGACCGTCGAAAGGTTCCTCCAAAAAGGGCAAAGGTTCAAGCCAGTCGCAGGCGGCTTCTTCTTCTACTTTCTCTATCCAAGACATTATGTGGGAACAGGATAGAAAACGCTCGCGTTCTTTGCGCATGGATCCAGCGACACATACTGGAGCTGGAGGTTCGGTCTCCAGTGTTAGACCACCTCAGCATGGCATCAGAGGTCGCCATTAATTGATCATGAGTCATTCACCGTGCTATTCCCAAATTGCAACGCAGTTGCCCTTGATACAAAATACCCATCTTTTCGCCGCAGGCGATCCTCGCATGTTGCAGGCAACATCATTGAATGAACTTTGTGCAGACATCGCAGATGCTCATAATATAAGTTTCACCTTCCCGTTATAATCTTCAACCCGGCTGGAGTGTTCTGCCATGTGCGTGGAGTACAGAAGATCCTTTCTAGTCACTCTTTCGATCTTCTTACCTGTGATTATTCGGTCAGCTCAAACAAATAGAACCGAGGAACAACAGGATGTGGTTGGAAATCATTTTAATTGTGTATGGACTAGTCTGGTGCATTCAAAGGGCCATGACGAAGATGGAGATAATTCGATCTATGTTTCATTTGTATAAAGACCGACAGGATGAAGTCTACTGTTCACCGCAGGTGGATTCAGCTCAGCTACAAGACACTGTCGCCAACTTATCCAATCATGTGTTGGAAATGAGGCAACAGCTCAAATCTGCGCAGCATACCATAGAGATCCTTCAGGCCAGAATATCAGCAGTTGCAGCAGCTACTGTGCCACCAGTTGATCTTGAAGACCTGCATCCTCTTACAGAAGGAACGCCATCTACAGATGAGTCACTCCTTCTCTCCGAAGAAGATTGGGAAAAAACTCCTTTGAAAGAAGACAATCTACCTGCGCAGCAGGGACACTCTACGAAGGTCGTAACCCTTCCGCTTAGGCCACAAAAAGTTCTCCCGAAGCGACCGCAGGTCCAGTCAGAACACGTGCAACAAAAGCGAGCGCGCGAGGCTCTTATCAAGCTTGAATTCCCGGTCAAAACGTTATCAGTCCCTTTTGCCGCGCGACATGCATTGCAGTTGCACGATCACTGGCAACCAAATGGATACGGCCATAATGAAGACTCTATCCGAATACAATGTAGGCATAACAATCCTTTGCGAAAGCAGAACATCACGGCTCAGACGGTTGCTCAGCTGATACGTAATGGGTTTGCCTTCCATGTTCGCTTTTATGCTCCACTGAAAGTCGAGTCTGACCGATACGGCATGCTGGAGCGCGACATCAACGAGTGCTTTCAGCTCAAACTTCTTCGTTGGGTCCCGATCGACGATCCGCACTACAACGTTCTCCGCGAGGCAGCTAAAATTTGAGACGCAGTTCTCTCATAATTCAAGGACGCAGTCCTTTCCTGTTATCTTTTCCAATTACCATCCGAGGGGGTGTCTGAATCGCAGCGAGTGTGGACACTGCGTTCTACATAAGGCTGGTAGGAAAAGAGTGATGATGTTGAAACATCTGAACACTGAGAGAGTCGCAGAACTCAACATGAGGTGAAAGCAGCGTAGCTGCGGAGCGATGGAGAAATGCAAGTGGGAGTGAGTTACCCAGGAGGGAAGCAAAGCGGCTGAGCGCCAGCAGCTGAAAGTACAAGAGAGGAGAAACCAAGCTGAGGATGAAAGATGAGTCATCAGATAGCGCTTCTTCTGAATAATTACTGAACCATCACTATTAATGATTCATGATCCTATCACGCTGTAGCTTGGTGGGGATGCTATTCACTGGGGTAAGGTGCATGCATTTATTTGATGGTAAGGTATGTGAACAAACATGGCATCGACCGAACAGCAACGATGATGAACCTTTTGCTTGTTCTCTTCTTCAAGGTGTTGGTATTGGGAGCAGAGACTCCACTTGCCGCAGGCAAGGGTTATTGGCAAGTCAACAGAAAGCGAGCATGGCTTTCTGCGAGGAGTTGGTATTGGCCTGTCCCCAGGCCTGTGTTCGCCCGTGCTTCGCTAAGAGATCACTCACCTAGCTGGAGATCCTCCGAGGGAGATCAAGAGTTGAGTGGTAGTAGGTCTTGTTGTAGTACGAAGGTCTCTCGATCTCTCACAGTTGCATGCTTTGGCTTTTTTCTTATTTGCGACGAAAAACGTCGCGGCGTGCCAGAAGGCGTGGCGCAAAATTTTATCGAAACGCCGCCACATGAAGACCAGCGAGGCCTTTTGTTTGTGGCCAATCTTTTGGAAGAATATAAGGAGCCGGAGCCGATAAAAATGGAGAGCCGGGAAAACCTTGCGGCGATTTTTGTCGGAAACGTTGCGGCCGCCTTTTTAATATTTAGAAAAAGAAAAACGAAAAAGAAAAAGACCGCCGCAACGCGTTCCCAAATATTCCCCAAATATTTTCAAACATTCACAAAGTGCCCCCGTACTCTTTGACATTCACAAAAAGAAGACGAAAACGAGCAAGGTCGCCGCAACGTCTCCGACAAAAATCGCCGCAAGGGTTTCCCGGGTCTCCTTATCAGTTTCGCTTCGTCATATTCTTCCAAAAGATTGGCCACACGCGGGAGGCCTCGCCGGTCTCCACGTGGCGGCTTTTCGATAAAACCGCGCGCGCCTCCATCTGCTTCCGCTTCTTTCATTTCGCGAGATACGCGAGCGAGGTCGTCGCCGTCTGGCTGTTTCACGCTGGTCGCCTTGTGTTCCCCTGGCTTGGCTCGTCTTTGCTCCAGTTTGGTCGGTCTGTGTTCTTCGGGCCTGGCTGCTCTTGTGTTCTAGGTCTTCTCATGTGCTCCCCTCGTGTGCTCCTGCCGTGTGTCTAATCTCTGTGCCGTGGCGCGTCGTCCCTATGGCGGCAGTAGGCCGCCCGGGACGAGGGGGCAGAGGGTTGCCTTTCTGGGCTGTTCGCGCTGGATTATGCAGCGCCCATCAGCGCCTACCAGCGCAGCGTGGCGCGCCGTCCCTCTGGCGGCCGTAAGCCGCCAGGGACGAGGGGGCAGAGGGTTGCCTTGCTGGGCTGTTCGCGCTGGATTATGCGGCGCACACCGCGCGCCCATCCGCGCCCACCGGCGCGGCGTGGCGCGTCGTCCCTCTGGCGGCCGTAGGCCGCCAGGGACGAGGGGGCAGAGGGTTGCCTTGCTGGGCTGTTCGCGCTGGATTATGCGGCGCACACCACGCGCCCACCAGCGCCCACCAGCGCAGCGTGGCGCGTCGTCCCTCTGGCGGCCGTAGGCCGCCAGGGACGAGGGGGCAGAGGGTTGCCTTGCTGGGCTGTTCGCGCTGGATTATGCGGCGCACACCACGCGCCCACCAGCGCCCACCAGCGCAGCGTGGCGCGTCGTCCCTCTGGCGGCCGTAGGCCGCCAGGGACGAGGGGGCAGAGGGTTGCCTTGCTGGGCTGTTCGCGCTGGATTATGCGGCGCACACCACGCGCCCACCAGCGCCCACCAGCGCAGCGTGGCGCGTCGTCCCTCTGGCGGCCGTAGGCCGCCAGGGACGAGGGGGCAGAGGGTTGCCTTGCTGGGCTGTTCGCGCTGGATTATGCGGCGCACACCACGCGCCCACCAGCGCCCACCAGCGCAGCGTGGCGCGTCGTCCCTCTGGCGGCCGTAGGCCGCCAGGGACGAGGGGGCAGAGGGTTGCCTTGCTGGGCTGTTCGCGCTGGATTATGCGGCGCACACCACGCGCCCACCAGCGCCCACCAGCGCAGCGTGGCGCGTCGTCCCTCTGGCGGCCGTAGGCCGCCAGGGACGAGGGGGCAGAGGGTTGCCTTGCTGGGCTGTTCGCGCTGGATTATGCGGCGCACACCACGCGCCCACCAGCGCCCACCAGCGCAGCGTGGCGCGTCGTCCCTCTGGCGGCCGTAGGCCGCCAGGGACGAGGGGGCAGAGGGTTGCCTTGCTGGGCTGTTCGCGCTGGATTATGCGGCGCAGACCACGCGCCCACCAGCGCCCACCAGCGCAGCGTGGCGCGTCGTCCCTCTGGCGGCCGTAGGCCGCCAGGGACGAGGGGGCAGAGGGTTGCCTTGCTGGGCTGTTCGCGCTGGATTATGCGGCGCACACCACGCGCCCACCAGCGCCCACCAGCGCAGCGTGGCGCGTCGTCCCTCTGGCGGCCGTAGGCCGCCAGGGACGAGGGGGCAGAGGGTTGCCTTGCTGGGCTGTTCGCGCTGGATTATGCGGCGCACACCACGCGCCCACCAGCGCCCACCAGCGCAGCGTGGCGCGTCGTCCCTCTGGCGGCCGTAGGCCGCCAGGGACGAGGGGGCAGAGGGTTGCCTTGCTGGGCTGTTCGCGCTGGATTATGCGGCGCACACCACGCGCCCACCAGCGCCCACCAGCGCAGCGTGGCGCGTCGTCCCTCTGGCGGCCGTAGGCCGCCAGGGACGAGGGGGCAGAGGGTTGCCTTGCTGGGCTGTTCGCGCTGGATTATGCGGCGCACACCACGCGCCCACCAGCGCCCACCAGCGCAGCGTGGCGCGTCGTCCCTCTGGCGGCCGTAGGCCGCCAGGGACGAGGGGGCAGAGGGTTGCCTTGCTGGGCTGTTCGCGCTGGATTATGCGGCGCACACCACGCGCCCACCAGCGCCCCGCGGCGCGTCGTCTCTCTGGCGGCTTACGGCCGCCAGGGACGAGGGGGCAGAGGGTTGCCTTGCTGGGCTGTTCGCGCTGGATTATGCGGCGCACACCACGCGCCCACCAGCGCCCACCAGCGCAGCGTGGCGCGTCGTCCCTCTGGCGGCCGTAGGCCGCCAGGGACGAGGGGGCAGAGGGTTGCCTTGCTGGGCTGTTCGCGCTGGATTATGCGGCGCACACCACGCGCCCACCAGCGCCCACCAGCGCAGCGTGGCGCGTCGTCCCTCTGGCGGCCGTAGGCCGCCAGGGACGAGGGGGCAGAGGGTTGCCTTGCTGGGCTGTTCGCGCTGGATTATGCGGCGCACACCACGCGCCCACCAGCGCCGCGTGGCGCGTCGTCCCTCTGGCGGCCGTAGGCCGCCAGGGACGAGGGGGCAGAGGGTTGCCTTGCTGGGCTGTTCGCGCTGGATTATGCGGCGCACACCACGCGCCCACCAGCGCCCACCAGCGCAGCGTGGCGCGTCGTCCCTCTGGCGGCCGTAGGCCGCCAGGGACGAGGGGGCAGAGGGTTGCCTTGCTGGGCTGTTCGCGCTGGATTATGCGGCGCACACCACGCGCCCACCAGCGCCCACCAGCGCAGCGTGGCGCGTCGTCCCTCTGGCGGCCGTAGGCCGCCAGGGACGAGGGGGCAGAGGGTTGCCTTGCTGGGCTGTTCGCGCTGGATTATGCGGCGCACACCACGCGCCCACCAGCGCCCACCAGCGCAGCGTGGCGCGTCGTCCCTCTGGCGGCCGTAGGCCGCCAGGGACGAGGGGGCAGAGGGTTGCCTTGCTGGGCTGTTCGCGCTGGATTATGCGGCGCACACCACGCGCCCACCAGCGCCCACCAGCGCAGCGTGGCGCGTCGTCCCTCTGGCGGCCGTAGGCCGCCAGGGACGAGGGGGCAGAGGGTTGCCTTGCTGGGCTGTTCGCGCTGGATTATGCGGCGCACACCACGCGCCCACCAGCGCCCACCAGCGCAGCGTGGCGCGTCGTCCCTCTGGCGGCCGTAGGCCGCCAGGGACGAGGGGGCAGAGGGTTGCCTTGCTGGGCTGTTCGCGCTGGATTATGCGGCGCACACCACGCGCCCACCAGCGCCCACCAGCGCAGCGTGGCGCGTCGTCCCTCTGGCGGCCGTAGGCCGCCAGGGACGAGGGGGCAGAGGGTTGCCTTGCTGGGCTGTTCGCGCTGGATTATGCGGCGCACACCACGCGCCCACCAGCGCCCACCAGCGCAGCGTGGCGCGTCGTCCCTCTGGCGGCCGTAGGCCGCCAGGGACGAGGGGGCAGAGGGTTGCCTTGCTGGGCTGTTCGCGCTGGATTATGCGGCGCACACCACGCGCCCACCAGCGCCCACCAGCGCAGCGTGGCGCGTCGTCCCTCTGGCGGCCGTAGGCCGCCAGGGACGAGGGGGCAGAGGGTTGCCTTGCTGGGCTGTTCGCGCTGGATTATGCGGCGCACACCACGCGCCCACCAGCGCCCACCAGCGCAGCGTGGCGCGTCGTCCCTCTGGCGGCCGTAGGCCGCCAGGGACGAGGGGGCAGAGGGTTGCCTTGCTGGGCTGTTCGCGCTGGATTATGCGGCGCACACCACGCGCCCACCAGCGCCCACCAGCGCAGCGTGGCGCGTCGTCCCTCTGGCGGCCGTAGGCCGCCAGGGACGAGGGGGCAGAGGGTTGCCTTGCTGGGCTGTTCGCGCTGGATTATGCGGCGCACACCACGCGCCCACCAGCGCCCACCAGCGCAGCGTGGCGCGTCGTCCCTCTGGCGGCCGTAGGCCGCCAGGGACGAGGGGGCAGAGGGTTGCCTTGCTGGGCTGTTCGCGCTGGATTATGCGGCGCACACCACGCGCCCACCAGCGCCCACCAGCGCAGCGTGGCGCGTCGTCCCTCTGGCGGCCGTAGGCCGCCAGGGACGAGGGGGCAATGCGTGACCATCTCGCCCCCCGCCCCCCTTGTACAAGGTTAAACGTTTGCGCGACTGTCTACCTAAATAACGAGCCTGCGGCGAAGAGTGCGCCCCCGGACTGTGCCCAACCATGTAACCTTGTACAAGGGGGGCGCGGGGTACAAGGGGGGCGGGGGAATGCTCCAGACAGACGGCCGCGAAACTGAAGGGGTAGCCCATGCCCCATCGTCCCTGGCGGCCTTCGGCCGCCAGCGGGACGATGCGCCAGACAGGGCGCCGGCCTTCCCAAGCTTCTGCGGTCTTCCCGGGGGATGTTCTCGGTTGAAGTTATCTCCTTGGCTTTCTTCGTGTGCGTGTGCTACCTATACCGGGCGCACTTCTGAGAGCTACAGGCGCACAGGTTTAGCCTTTCCCGTTAATGGTGTCCCAGACTCTTAAAAAGGAGGGCGAGCCCGTGTCCGATGGTGTCGCCTGTCGTCTCATTCGGTTTGTATCGGTAGCCGGAGGGATTGCAGAGGAGACGGGCACGCCGAGCGAGCGGCGAAACCGATAAGGGAATGGCGGAAGCATCTGAACAGAGCCCGGAAAGACGGAGGCGAAACCGATAAGGAAAGGGGAAAAGGAGAGAGACGAGCTGGCCCCGCGATCTAGGGACTGGCGTGCCAAACTGTGCAGAAAAGTGGCAAAATATCGAAAACGGCCCAGAGGTACCACTGTCCCTTAGCGGTTTCGCTTAGGAGTTTCGCGAGGTTTGGGCTTGGTTAGTTTTGGGCTTGGTTCAAGGGTGGCCGGGGTTTGTCTCCTGTTTGGTTTCAGTGTGGTCGCGGGTTTGGGTCGCCTTGCTCAGCTTTTTGCGTTGGGTTTGCTTTGTACATAGCCCGAGGCCACCCAAAAGTGCCGCACTGTAGAAAATTCCTCAGCCTGGTCCTTCTGGTCTTGGGTTTTTTCCTGCTCATGACGGGGACAGATTCCCAAGCCCTGGACCATTTTCATCTCGAAGCGTCGCAGCTTTGCCTTTTGCTAGTGACGGCCGGGAAAAATTTTGCACAATTTGGTAACTTTTGGACAGCTTTGCAGTATTGCACTCGCAGCCTGTCAAAATTTTTTGGTCTTGCTTAAAAAAGCAACAACTTTCATTATTCTGCGTCTTTTTTGGAACGGTCTCCACAATAAAAAAAATAAAACAAAAGCAATGGCCACTCGTTTAATTTTTTTTCTCTGAGCGCCTTTTCACATCAAAAAAATATTGAAGAATGGAACCAAAAGAATCTACATGCTGTAAGTCCTCGCGAAGCTCTTAATCGAAACCGTTATAAGGGACAGCGGCACTTCTGGGCCGTTTTCGATATTTCGCCACTTTTCTGCACAGTTTGGCGCGGCGGTGCCTATATTGCGGGCCCAGTTCGTCTCCCTCCTTTCCCCGTTTCCTTATCGGCTTCGCCTCCGTCTTTCTGGGCTCTGTTTAGATGCTTCCGCCGTTCCCTTATCGGTTTCGTCGCTCGCTCGGCGTGCCCATCTCCTCTGCAATCGCTCCGGCTACCGATAAAAACCGAACGAGACGACAGGAGACACCATCGGGCACGGGCTAGCCTTCCCTCGCGAAACTCTTAAGCGAAACCGCTAAGGGGCAGTGGTACCCCTGGGCCGTTTTCGATATTTTGCCACTTTTCTTCACAGTTTGGCGCGCCAGTGCGGGTCGCTAGATCGCGAGGCCAGTCCGTCTCTCTCCTCTTCCCGTTTCCTTATCGGTTTCGCCTCTGTCTTTCCGGGCTCTGTTCAGATGCTTCCGCCGTTCTCTTATCGGTTTCGCCGCTCGCTCGGCGTACCCGACTCCTCTGCAATCCCTCCGGCTACCGATACGAACCGAATGAGACGACAGGCGACACCGTGAAGCATGGGCTCGCCCTCCTTTTTAAGAGTCCGGAGCATCATCACAGGCAAAGGCCGACCCTGTGCGCCTGTAGCTCTCAGAAGTGCGCCCGGTATAGGTAGCACACGCACACGAAGAGAGCCAAGAGGATAACTCCAATCGCGGACGTCTTTCGGTAAGACCGCAGAAGCTTGGCAAGGCGCCCCGTCTGGCGCATCGGCCGCCAGCGGGGCGATAGGGCATGCCTTAGCTCTTCAGTTACACGGGCGACAGTTTGTCTGACGCGTCCCCCCGCCTCCCGTTGTACCCCGCGCCCCCCGCCCCCCTTGTACAAGGTTACATGGTTGGGCACAGTCCGGAGGCGCACTTTTCGGCGCAGACTCGTTATAGGGATTCACAGTCGCGCAAACATTTAACCTCGTACAAGGGGGGCGGGGGGCGAGATGGTCACGCATTGCCCCCTCGTCCCTGGCGTAGGCCGCCAGAGGGACGACGCGCCACGCTGCGCTGGTGGGCGCTGATGGGCGCGTGGTGTGCGCCGCATAATCCAGCGCGAACAGCCCAGCAAGGCAAGCCTCTGCCCCCTCATCCCTGGCGGCCTACGGCCGCCAGAGGGACGACGCGCCACGCTGCGCTGGTGGGCGCTGGTGGGCGCGTGGTGTGCGCCGCATAATCCAGCGCGAACAGCCCAGCAAGGCAACCCTCTGCCCCCTCGTCCCTGGCGGCCTACGGCCGCCAGAGGGACGACGCGCCACGCTGCGCTGGTGGGCGCTGGTGGGCGCGTGGTGTGCGCCGCATAATCCAGCGCGAACAGCCCAGCAAGGCAACCCTCTGCCCCCTCGTCCCTGGCGGCCTACGGCCGCCAGAGGGACGACGCGCCACGCTGCGCTGGTGGGCGCTGGTGGGCGCGTGGTGTGCGCCGCATAATCCAGCGCGAACAGCCCAGCAAGGCAACCCTCTGCCCCCTCGTCCCTGGCGGCCTACGGCCGCCAGAGGGACGACGCGCCACGCTGCGCTGGTGGGCGCTGGTGGGCGCGTGGTGTGCGCCGCATAATCCAGCGCGAACAGCCCAGCAAGGCAACCCTCTGCCCCCTCGTCCCTGGCGGCCTACGGCCGCCAGAGGGACGACGCGCCACGCTGCGCTGGTGGGCGCTGGTGGGCGCGTGGTGTGCGCCGCATAATCCAGCGCGAACAGCCCAGCAAGGCAACCCTCTGCCCCCTCGTCCCTGGCGGCCTACGGCCGCCAGAGGGACGACGCGCCACGCTGCGCTGGTGGGCGCTGGTGGGCGCGTGGTGTGCGCCGCATAATCCAGCGCGAACAGCCCAGCAAGGCAACCCTCTGCCCCCTCGTCCCTGGCGGCCTACGGCCGCCAGAGGGACGACGCGCCACGCTGCGCTGGTGGGCGCTGGTGGGCGCGTGGTGTGCGCCGCATAATCCAGCGCGAACAGCCCAGCAAGGCAACCCTCTGCCCCCTCGTCCCTGGCGGCCTACGGCCGCCAGAGGGACGACGCGCCACGCTGCGCTGGTGGGCGCTGGTGGGCGCGTGGTGTGCGCCGCATAATCCAGCGCGAACAGCCCAGCAAGGCAACCCTCTGCCCCCTCGTCCCTGGCGGCCTACGGCCGCCAGAGGGACGACGCGCCACGCTGCGCTGGTGGGCGCTGGTGGGCGCGTGGTGTGCGCCGCATAATCCAGCGCGAACAGCCCAGCAAGGCAACCCTCTGCCCCCTCGTCCCTGGCGGCCTACGGCCGCCAGAGGGACGACGCGCCACGCTGCGCTGGTGGGCGCTGGTGGGCGCGTGGTGTGCGCCGCATAATCCAGCGCGAACAGCCCAGCAAGGCAACCCTCTGCCCCCTCGTCCCTGGCGGCCTACGGCCGCCAGAGGGACGACGCGCCACGCTGCGCTGGTGGGCGCGTGGTGTGCGCCACATAATCCAGCGCGAACAGCCCAGCAAGGCAACCCTCTGCCCCCTCGTACCTGGCGGCCTACGGCCGCCAGAGGGACGACGCGCCATCTTCTTCCTCCTCGCGTGCTGCGTGTGGAAATATGACATCCTTTCCGGCGATCACATGCGCGCCAGTTTCTGACACGAGCAGAGGTAAGCCGGATAGCCTGCGAGAGACCCTTTTGCCGCCTCGTGAAACGACCAACGCAAAAGCATCTTCTGCTCCTGCTAAGATTGGTGGAGAACTCTTGAACAAACTAAGTGCTGGCCTGCAAGGAGTAGCACACGGCAACTTTCTTCGACGTGGATCTTCTGCTTCGTCGAGCTCAGCATCCATTTCGGCAAATCGGGAGGAGCAATTGGATGCGCGTTTAACGAGTGCGAGCAGCTCGTCGTCGAGTACTGCAACAGCTGGGAAAGCAGGTTCGTCCTTTACTCGCGTGCATTCGACAACCATTACGAGCGTAGAGCAACAACCTTGAAATGGCCAGCCGTGGAACGCAGTCAAGAATGTATCCCGAGGCACATGCGGCAGCGACAACGAGCAGGGGCGACTGATTGACTCTGACGAAGACGGACTGCACTGGGTCGCGAGCGACCGACGAAGATGAGGGCTTTTAGGCGCTAGCTTTTCTTTGGTTCTATCTGATTGCGCGTTCTTTGCTAACCTAATGAGCGTGAGACTTTTTCTGTTCGTTTCTACTAAGTGGTAAGCCTGTGCTTCGCGTGCGTTAGTTTTTCTTCTGCCTGCTAAACTTCACCTAAGTTTCTTCTGCTTTGTTCGCCATCCGTGACTACGGTTCTTTGGGCAGTATGGCTCTTTTTTCTCATTCGCTCCTCTGCTTTATCCACGCAATAGAGTGCTAAGCTTCAGCGTGTGCGACTTTGTCGTTTTCTGGCGGAGGTGTTGCTGCTGCTTTTCACGAACAGACTCCTGCTACGAGATGAGCCCTTGACTATAACCAAGATGCGAGATGTTTCGCACCTCACAGATTCACTTTTATCGACTCCTTGGACCTTGCTTTTTTATTCCCCAAGGGAAGAGACGGCTGTTATATGCTGCAGTGCACTTCTAAAAACTTGGACTTCTGTGGTCTTGACAGAGTGGTCTATTGATATGAGAAGTGTCTGAGTTTTTTGTTGGCTCGTCCGAGATACGAGCACGGCCCGCACCCACTCTAAGCGGAGGAGGTCTTGACTGCGTGTTCTACGCGTCAAACTCAAGATCCTGCGCCGAGAATGTGTTGCCTGTCAAACTCGTGATCCAGATCCCCACATTGAATCAAAAAGTCGCTCTGCGCCTCTTTTTATAATGGAGAAAATTCAACGAAGGACTGCAAAAATCCGGACATAATTCAACCCTGTCGGGCATGATACGAATCCGCAGAACACTCGCCGCCTACTGCGCTCCCTTCGCGAAAACCTTCCTCCAATTGCGAGCCAAGAACCTCGGGCGCCCTCCAAATCCCCGCGCCCCTCCAGAATCCCCTTGCATACATTTGCAGGCTGGTGCGGTGGACTCTGGAGGGGCGCGGGGAATCACATGAAACGAAACCAAAAGACAGAAAAACCAAGAGAGAGCAAGTTGCAAAAGTCGCTAAGCGAAGCACTTCCAGGACGAGGAGGCGACAATAATGACCGTTTTTGTGCAGTTCTTAGTTGACTTAGCGCCAATAGATTAAAAAAATAATGACCTACACACAACAACGCGAGCGGCGAACTTTCGGCCAACAGGAAAGAAAGGACAGCGGCCATTCTGCTGAGATTTCTCCTGCTTACCCGGAGAGTTTTTCTCAGACGCAAACCGAACTGACGCTGAGAACGCTCTGGCAATTATGTCGAAGCCGATGGGATGGCTTTGCGTGAACGACATTGCCGACGGGCGATGTTGGGTAGTTGGGTGGATATCACACTCGCTGTGCGCGACACGGAAAAAAAGCTTCTCTGACCGCAGGAAATATAGAAATTGTTGGAGGGGACGACCGCTGCATGATTGACAATCGGTTTGAAGCGTTTTACCTAGCAAGTCTCAAAGGCGTCTCAATGCCCATAGTCGCAGTATCGGTCCTGCCTAACTCCCTACACAGTGCCATGAAGTTTCGGTAGTCAAAAACAGTTTGCCAGCATTAAGTTCGATATATCACCGTTCATAAAATGTCGTAGCTCTGTCTCAGTGAGAGTAACACTTTGGAGATCGGTGCAATCCGGTGCAGTTGTTATAAACAATGAGCACATGCATGAGAGCGTAAAACCGGCTGTGGAAGAAGGAAAAAATCGGTTGCCATCGGTGCGAATGTTGCTCGACAATGCGGTGTGTGAGGAATACAGGTCGGCCTTTCGAAATTCATGAATACTTCTCGACTTGTAATTCCAGCCGATTGAAAATTCATTACTCCCTCGTCATCTGAATATTTTACGGGAAGTTTTGCTTTCAATATCTTTTGCGATAGTTCGATACGAACATGAATTCACGCTGCTAGAAGTTGGTACTGGTACGTGACAGAAACGAGGACTAGTTCATAACTATTCTTCTCTAATGGTATTCATCGCCAGAGCCCATCTCTCCTCTGCCCTGAATACTCGTGTCGCACGTCATCTCCTATTTGAACTGCTTGAATTTGAATACTTGTGATAGTCATGTAGAAGCTGATTGATACTCTCATCTGTTTATTTATTTATTTTTTTATAGACCCTTCATCATTCTATTTCTTTTTCTCACAAAGCACCTTACGGTCAGGAGAAAATAAAAATGGTGTTTGGTTCTTCGGATCGTGGTGATTTGACGATCGACATTCCCAGAGTTGGTCTTGGCGTGCTGCCAGAACCACCGGCAGCGGCCGCGATGCAATGGGCCAAGTATGCGAGGGAAGCCTTCGATCAGGTTCGCTCCTCTACAGCCGCAGTGAAACGCGCAGCAAGTGAAGCTGCAAAATGGGCGGCTGTCGCTAAAGTATCACTCTTTGTTTAGATCATTCTTTTCCTGATTCTTCCCATTCTAGGATTATGAGACGAAACAGGAAAAAGTAACTCATCGAAGATAGCTCTAGGTATATTCCTTTTTTTGGTTCTTGTTCTTACGATAGATCGACGAATTAATGAATAAGAAATAGCCGAAAGATAGCAGTACCGAATGGATTTTATATCACAAGTAGTTTTTATGATATGCGTAAGAGTTTACTTTCGGATACCGCTGAGAACTACATCCTGTACTGCCTACAACAGCAAGCATCCGCGATGAGTGCTCAGCAGCAAGCGATGAAGGAACAGGCAGCCGCCGCCGTGATAGCGGAACAGTTAGGCTATCACGGAGATCCAGTAGGTGTGCCAACTGCGAATGTTTACGGAGAAGTCGTGCCGACTGCTCCGCCATACTCTTTCAATTACCCGAACCCGCCTCCCCCGGCAACGATGGCCTCGATGGGTTTTGGCGATGTGCTCTTGGTTCTCCAAAATTTGCTCGGGAAAAAAGGAGACGGCGATGAACCTCCAGAAACGGTAAAGATAAAGAATAAGAAGAGAGAACAAGAAGGTCCAGGTGGAGATGAGCTACAGAAGATAAAAAGAATGTGCAATGTTTTGTATGGTACTGACGCTAGACTGTCGGGGGAAGAAGAAAATGAAGAAGACGGAAAATTGATGGAAGAGGAAGATGCACATGCCATGCTTCACGCTGATGCCAGATTGAATATCACTCAAACAAAGAGTACAGAAGACCTTTCTAGAGGATGCTCCGCCCGGAGATATGCTTTTCATGACTTTCTATTTCAACCGCCGTGAAGATAATAAAGACACGATGTGCTAAATTCTCTGCTTCATGTGTATGAAAGAGCAGCTGGCTGTGCCATTGGATGAACTGCGGAGTTCTGGCGAAAGTCACGGATAAGCCATATTTGTGCGTCCGTGTTTGGTTCTCAGGAAATGGGTTGACATTTTCTTACATTGTTTTTGGTCGATAAGCTGAACGAAAAAAGAAGAAAAAAAACGATCGCACATTCTAAGTAAATAGTTCCGAGCTTCTGGTGCAGGAAAATTCTATCTTATTAATTTATTCTATTAAAAATCTGGGCTTCGCGTATATTTCTTCGTATCACGTGTGCAAAACAGGAACATTTTTGTCGGGTGTGTTTTCTGAACTTTCATCAGCATCCACTGTTGTGAACAAGAGCAGCCTAATGTGTCAACATCAGAACTAAATACATTTTGAACAAACACCATGGCATCTAAGCGTCCGCGAGAAGCAGACGGTGCTGGTGGAGACGACAGCTACGATCGCTGCATCTTCCGTTATGTTGAATACCAGCTTTGAGTAGTGTATGAAACGAAAAAGTGCACTCACACTCAAGAAATTGGCTAGGATTTAAGTAGTCTCTCAAGATGGGCACTATAGCATGTGCTGCAGCTTTTAACAAGAAAGGAACCTTTACAATCACAAAGGCACTCTAATGTCGCGGAAATCTTATCGAGCCAGACACTGCTGGTTTTCTCAAAAAGACTAAGACGGACAATGCTGACACGCAATTTTTCAAGTGTTTTTCGTGCGACGATCGGGTTAGCAGTTCCTTCGTTCAACGGTGGTTTCACGCGCAGAAGAAAGTCCGAATTAAAAGGGTGTGTGACGGCTTCAGCGGGCGATTCATTTGTCCGAAATGTCACTTGCGAAAACTAGACCAGTTTCACCCTATTTTGAACGGCGCTCTTCCCTTGTCAACGGAAAGATTAACGCAGCGCTCTGAGGCGTGTATGAGTATGGCCTACAATGAAGCGTTCTGATATTCATTCCTATCCTCGAAGTACTAGTATAACGAGGCAATTTTCTCTCACTTCAATTCAATGCCTCTACTTTTTTTTTGTAGCGCGAGCGAGTTCCGAAAAATCAAAACCTACCTGCGTACTTTCCGCGTGGATACCGGCAAAGGGGGGCTCCGGATCTACTCTAAAAGCCTCTGCGATTTTAGTGCTGACTGCTGGAGTTGTCTTTGAAAGCAGTACTAGTGTGTAGATGATTTTGTTATTTCTTGTATCTTCATCAGTATGCCTCACTCGAGTTTGCGCAGTCGCTTTGATTCTTCTAACAACGAAACAAGCCCTACGCAAAAGAAGCCTCCAGAATTCCAGCTAAGCGAGTTTTTGTTGGATCGCGCGAAAGTTGTGAGATGGCTTTCATGCACCGTCGACAACACAGGTGGGGTGGTGGCGCAAAAAGATAAAAAGATTCATCTCCGATGCGTTCGTTGTGACGAGGGTGACTTTGCCGGACCCTACTGGCCAAACAAAGTGATCGTATCAGTTGAGAACAGGCCGATAAAGCACACGGGCGAACCACTTGGTGTACGGCAAAAATGTTGAATAGTCATACAGACATGATATAAGGTTTAATATAACTGACGTGCCTTGTTCATACTAATACTTCGTTCCTTGCAAGAAGGTTTGATATCTTCAACCATAAAACAAGTCTAACTCGTGCTCCAGCTCACGGCGTTGTATTCTTTTTGGAATTAAATGACAACAAGAAGCCAAAAATGTTCATTTCTAATCCAACCCAAGCAAATCAACACCATCAATCCGCCGCAGATGGGCCACTGTCGGAAGGAACCGCTATCCGTCGACTTGACTCCAGCGATTTTAATGTCCCTTGAGGAGGAGATGAGAAAAAAGCGAATTATGGTAGAAATCGTCAGGAAATTCTTCGGCAATCAGCTGAGTGGATTCGTATCGTGATATACTTTTACTAACTAGGTAGTTCATTTCTTGCGCTGACAATTTTTACGCCTGCTACATCGGCTCGGAATTATTTTCGATGTCAACTGCATAGATAGACTAAAAAGTAAGTAGGAATTGTAAATGCGAATCCTCGTCTAATCTCACCCGGAACCTCGACAGCGTTACTGGCAGTGTCTCAGTGAAGGTGGATATGGTTTACTCAACTGAGATAGAACAGGAAGATGGGCCTCCGCCAACAGCGTTTGCACTGGCGCCCTACCTAGTTCGGCCGACCGACTGGCTCACACTAAAAAAGAAAACACTGACGATTTTGCGAACCACACAGATTATGACCTAAACCAAGTTACGTCCTCCTACAATGCAAGTAAATGCACTTGGACGCGGACAAATTAAGTGTATTCACTTCTTCTAGGGGTATCGCTGTTGCAGCGCATTTTTAAGATTTATACGAACGAGGTAGTCTTGCTGCTCACAAACTAGGAAAAGAGTCAGCTGCTCAAAAATATTTGAAGACTTATATGACTTAAATGTCTTTATTTTTAGTTTGTTGTTTTTCCATCTAATCAAACCCCGGACCCGCGTGAACGAATACAAAATAGCGGTTATTTTATAGAGCAGACAGCAGCAGCGGATGACGACATCGAGGTCACGGGAGATAACGTCGAGGCGCGATCGATCCGATTGGTGGATGAACTGACTTTATGAGAAGATAGAAATTCCTCTGTACTAGTAATTTATTGTTCTTCAATCCTGTAATCATTTGTGCTGAACTTCTCTTCAATCCTGTAATCATTTGTGCTGAACTTCGATAAGACTTCGTCAGTTTTCCTGCTGGTCATAGAGAATGGTAATTGGAATGGTCTAGTGCTTCTTCCTCTAACGCAAGGTTGCACCATGCAAACTCCAGTAGTCGGTGTGTTTTGCCGGCACTTGCAGTGTTTCGATCTGGACGCTTTTCTGCAATTGCAGCTACAGCAGAAAAATGCAGGGCAGCGATGGCGCTGCCCCATTTGTAAGCTGCGTTGTAGACCTTGGGACTTACGCTTTTGCCGCTTCACCAAAGAGATCATCGACAAAGCTACAAGACTTTCGCGGGCGAAGGCTGGTGATGGTGCAAATGACGACGAGGAGCTCGATTTTCTCGACGAAGAGTTTCAATGTGCGATGCTTGATGCAGATGGACGCTACAGTTTCGACTACAAAAAAGCTTTGCAGCAGGAACGACAGGGCGACGTCTTGTGCGTAGACGAGGATGAGGAAGATCGTGCTCCTCAACTAGCACCGCCGCGCCTTGTCAACCCCGCTACTCTCACAGATGCACACGAGCCACGCGATACTTCCACGGAAGCACTACGCAGGGGTGTGCCGCCATCCGCATCGACAGTGCCACCGGCTGCCTCGATAGTGCCACCGCCTGCTTCGACAGTGCCACCAACTGTTTCGACAGTGCCTCCGCCTGCTTCGACAGTGCCGCCATGTGTTTCGACAGGCACTAGACGAGAAACTATTATCGAGTTGGAGGATAGCAGTGACGAAGAATAGGTCTTCTTATGAGGATTTTTCTTGCTCTTTCACATTTCTCGAGCACTTTATGCAAAAATCCTTGAACTCCTTTTTCCACGTGTACCTGTACGATATTCTGCGCAAATTACAAGTAGACACGACCAGCACGAATTTGATTAGGTGCTGATCCCAATTCAGTGTCATGGAAAGCGTGACTTCTTGTGTTCTGTGGTTTTGTGGGTCAATGTGTTTTTTAGAGCCGAGTGTTTTTTGGACAACAGCAGAGCATATTTGAGGGATTGCTTCTTGCATGGAGCACAATAGAGAATAGGCGAGAGTAAGAGCGGAGAACAAATATTGCATATCTAGCCACACAGGAGAGACCGCGCGATACAGACACAGTGAATGTTTATTTCACTGATGGTAGTGATGAGAATGATTCATTTTCTACTTCATCAAGGTTCTTCTGCTAATGAAGATGGGTAACAATAACAACTAGTGCAGGGCAAAACAATATTTCTGGTTAGCCGTTCTCAGAGATTAGTCATTACTTTCTTGCGCAAGCTCTGCAATGTAAGGGTCTTTTGACTTGTTATGTTGTTAGTATTTGATGTTGATACAACTGTTTCAAAAAAAAGGATTCTACGGAGTTCTACTGAAAGATTGCTACTTGTATGTCGTCGGATAGGGGGTAGTCTTCGAAAAACATTGTCCTTTCTAGTACTGTAATAATTGTAATCTTCACAGTTACAGCATCGATAGTCTTCAAACAATTTATGAGAATCACAATGTTGCGTCTGTCTTCACGAGTGCTGTTTCTTTCCTCCGTGTCTCTCTTTCCCGTGACGTTTGTCTCGGCGATAGAGCCAGAGGACGCGGATGACGAGGCCCCGCCGCCTCCCCCAGACGAGCCACCGGTGAAGGAGGAAGCACCGCCGCCGCCTCCCCCTACTACTCCAGCGCCTCCTCCACCTCCACCACCTCCACCGGCGGTAGAGGAGGAAAACAAAGAGGAAATCAAAATCATCGACAAATTAAGCCAGGCTTCGAGGGAAGATGATAAGGTCAAGGTATTTCGTGTTATGTTCTTAGTCTTGACAATGAACGCGCTACGAGGTTTGTTTACTGTACCACGTCGAATCATGTGCATTTGATTACGTATATGAACATCTGTATTTCGCTTCAGGTTCCCGTGTACTTTTCAAGAACTTCATCTCCGAGAAAAAATTATCACACAAGGAATCTGATCTATCGACTGTTCATGGTTGAAAAATCAACTTTAGCTTCGTCGTTTGCTTTCTGAAAAAGTCGAGAAGAACAACAAGATGACAGCTGCCGGTCATCACTGGATGCTCGGCTCATGGCTCTACGGCGACTTGGCGCATGGGGTGATTCATGAAGATCATTTAACGGCCCACGGTTGCGCCGATCATTGGTACAACTTCTAAGATCTTCTGGCAAGAAAACCAATTCGAATCCTACCAGCAAAGTCGTCTTTCACTTTATCAGTTTTCTCCTTGACGTCTTGTCTATAGAGTCTAGTACAAAATTCGATGACATATGAAAACCATAAGTTATTTGAAAACTCACTGGGATATCCAACGGGATTCAAGATTGTTCTGAGTATCTGTTCCTACAACAGCGAAGCAAATCCAGAATGTTACCACTGGGTCTACTATCTGGACAACGGACGCTGTGATCTGAAGGTGAACGGCGGAGGGCACAATGCGGACGTGGACCACATGATCGTTGGACATGCGAAGAGGTACCTCGCCCTGCCGAAAACCACGCCGAAAGGCAGCGACAACGAGTTGTAACCGTCTCTTTTATGCCGAAATAGAACTGAATCTGGATAACCACGATGAAATATATTCTTTTACATGATTGACACAAGTAGTGTCAAAGAAGTGTGGGGGTGACAGAACTTCATCTAAGATAGAGATTTAAACGACTTGAACTGCATTAACAACAAGTTACAAGCCAAGAAAAAACGCACTGTTGAATTGCTCATCATAATGTGCGTTTCTTTGCGAAGACAGATGGAGCAAGAAGATTGAAATTTCCCCGCGTGGAATGTTACCAGGATGTTATGCTTAGATTTCGAGAAGTATTACCCACATGTCGATGTCATTGTGAATATGATGATTCCTTTCATTTTACAATCTCGATATTGAATCCTTTCGTGTATCGCAACAAAACCGCTGCTGTAGAAAGAATCCGGTAGCCGCGGCTCTGTCGTGGATAGATGCTTTTATCCTGTATTGGCCATGTTGCCCTGACGTGCCTCGATGCCTTGACGGTGCCCGCATCAGTCTTTGCTCGCGCCACAGCAAGTATCACTCGATCATGTTGAAGGTAATTGATTCATAAGACTGAGATATCTCAGATGGACTGATTGATATCTCAGACAGGGCCTTCGGATGCGCAGGCATAAGATTGATGAGCACGATCAAAAAATTTTAATCCTTTCCAACATCTCAAATGCTTGAAAGCTTGTTGTAAACAAAAGTCGATCTGCATGAAGATGGATCAACTATATCGGATATACTGACTGCGCTAGCCGATCTCACTTTAGAGATCCTTTTGTTCTCGCGAAAGATCTTGTGCGTGATCTTCAATCTTTTGATTTGTATCAAGTGTTAGCGTATTCCCATTCTACAATGGCGTTTTTCCTATTTTACCTCAATGAACAATCGGCTTACACTCATAGTCCAGGTCCAGCATGTATGATTTTGAATGTGGGCTTGTAAAGAGTTGCGGCTTTTAGCTTTTTTTCCTCACGCTGGAGCGGGCACCCAATGCTGTTCATGGTCAGTAAGTGATTGAATGGGCTCCACATGATAGCAGTTGTTCTAGTTTTCCTGTATGAGGATCACAAGACTCAATCAAAATGAGCCTACCGACGAGCAGTGAAGCAGAGCGGCCACGGTTCGGGCTGCGATCGTGCAGCTACCGCGGCCCTTCTCTCGCTGGAGACGCATCCACTGTAGCGGTATCGGGGTACTTGCGACGAGGTGCAGCGAGTCCGAGCAAAATGTCGTCAGATGGAGAGCCACGGGACACAGTCGGGAAGTGTCTGCCTGGTGTCATGACGACTGTAGGCGTACGTGCATTTTCTATGGGTGCTGATCTTTATGTCAAGAGCGGCCCCTCGGCTTGCTGCACGTTGACAAACATATTGAGTTCCGGTGGCAGCTGTAGAAATATTCACGTGCATGGAGTACGCATGATTCCGACCAAAAGCGGAGGTGACGCTAAAACGAGTGACAAGCTTTCAATACTATGTTGGGGTGAGGATACGGTCGCGCTCGTGGGGATCACGGTTCAGATAGTTGATCAAGAGACACAGCTCTTGCAAAAGTCACCCACCAAGAGGATAACATTTGGTGGCGAATGGGTCCTCGCTGCAACCTGCGTCCAGCAAGACTATAGGATGGAGGAAGCTGCATCTGCGGATAATGATTCCTCTAGGGAACAGCTGGCCTGTGGTGGAGAGGTTTTCCTAGAAGCCTTTCTTGCACGCGGTATCGTGAGACGTGTTCCGCTATCGGCTAGGGGCTCAATTACGGGTTGTAGGCCAAAAGCAGGTCTTGTAACACGTGAACGACTGTCAAAAGCGGTAAGTTACTGTGCGGATGTCTCATCGAAAATGCTCGTCTGTGGTGGACCCTTCGGGCGGGTCGTAGTCTTTCACAGAAATCCATCGGGGTCTTCATCGACGTTGAATTATCACACCAACCGAGGCTCAGAGACATCAGTGGGTTCGCATCCCCACGCGGCAGTGTTATGCGTGAAGATTGTAGGCGATTCTACAATTTTGTCGGGCTCGGACGACAGGACAGTACGCGTTTGGAAAAAGGACGCAAAGAAGTCCAACCCAGAACAATCGCCCTGGACGTTGGCAGGGACGCTCATCGGGCATGGCGGCAAGGTGACTTGTGTTCGAACAATCACCGCGAGAGCCGATGATCTTGTTTTTGCCAGTGCGTCTGAGGACCAGACCGTTCGTTTGTGGAAACATTTTCGATGTGTCCAAGTCTTCAATCACACAGCACCGCTCCGCTGGTGCTGTCTTGCTTTTGTGGAAGCACGATCACAGCGTGATTCTTTCGACGGAGAAGAAGAAGCCTGTCGAGCGGACGTTGAAATTCTTGGAAGTCCGAGTAGGTCCTCGCCAGCGATTCTCTGCGGTGGGGACAGTGGAGTCTACTGCTTCGCGGACGTGGACAGGAGAGTACTTGCTTCCTCAAGGAGTGATCCCGACGGTGCAGATCATGAGGACGGAGACGATCTTCTTGCGAAGAAGAAACGCCGATGTATACGGGACGATACCTCGGACAGAGCTTCCGCTAATATCGCAACAAAGATGATGGCTAACATGAGTATGACCAGTAGCACCAGCACTTCTTCAACTTCATCAACTCCTAACGCCGTGAGAAAGTTATTGATTGACGAACCTGAGACCGACTGGGTCCGTGACATCGTCAAATCGGGAGATTCCTACTTGGTTGTGTCAAACTTCGGACGCGTGTATGAACTTCAAGCCAAATCGGGAAATTGTAAGCAAAAGTGGACGCTGGATTTATCAACTATGACAGAGCGAACTGGTGAGCGCGAACATCACTCCTCTTGCTCCCAAGTCCAATTTACTACTGCTGTAGCTATCCGACAGGAACGCACTTCTACACTGGAACCGGCCCAGGTTTTTGCCGTGGGAACTGCATGTGGCCGTGTCTGCGTTGGCTACAGGAGCGGTATCGAGTCGCTTTCGGCTGAGCTTCCACAACTATCGCTGAAGATGACAATGGCAGAGAGGCCCTTTCCCGACGGTCGTCGCGTAGTAAAAATGTGGAACCTGGGTTCCCGGCTGCTAGTTACCACTGCGAACGAGGTGGTTTGCTACCAGATAGGATTTCGAAGCAGTAGTGTTGAAGACGACGGAGAGCAGCAAACTGAAGGTGGAGCTAGACCACCAGATGAACAGAAAGTTCTTGATTTTTCTCTAGAGTGGACTCTGCCGCAATTGAAGATACGGAGTTGTGCTTTGCTCAGAAAGTACAACGCCGTGGTTTTCGGCGACGATCAGGGAAGACTACGCGTCTTTGCATTGCAATCAGGAAAATTGTTGGCAGAACACGCCAAGGCACATGCTGGGAAAATCCTAGAAATTCTCAACCTCGGTGAGGACGATGACACATTTGTGACCACGGGCGCAGACTCGAGTGTAAGTCAGTGGAGGTGCTGCGCTGGGCAAGATTTTCTTCATGCGGAGGATCCGGACAGGAGTAGCGCAAGAACCACATGTGAAACGAAGAATCTTCAAGTGCCAACGACTACAATTTTTCTTCAATGTCAGTTTTCCTACAAGTGTCCTCAGATTTCTCAGATCCAATTCTATGGGGAAGAGAAAGCGCTTTTAGGCGGCTTCAATGCGGGTGATTTCGTCTTAGTGGCTGAGTTCGGAACAGAAGAAGTAGCGAGAATATCGTGTGGTGGCGCAAAGCGCGCTTTTTCTATTTGCAGCAACGAATTTGCGTTTAGTCGCAAATCCCTAGTCGAGATCCACACGTTGCCTCGTGCTGGAGACACATGTCAAAAGGTTCTAGATGCTACTGCGGGAAAAGAGATCCTGGCGCTGGCTGCTCCTCCAGGTGGGAATGAAGAGGATGTTGTGTTCTTCTCTGGCGGCGAAGAAAATGTTTTGCTGGCTCATACACTCATCCACTCGGAGTCTTCAACGGGCGAAAACGAGATCGCGCCAAGAATGAAAACAACTCGTGTGCACCGCCAGGCGTCAGCGGTGAAGGCGCTTTCGTGGTCCTCTGATGGTTGTATCTACGCTGGTACGGCGCACGGGGAGCTTAAAGTTTTTGAGACTACATCGCCATTCAGATTACAGTCTGCGGTCACAGTCGCTGCGAATCAAAGAATTCTTGCAGTAGCTACTGGAGATGTGGTTGCGGGTGGAGGAGGAAGCAAAAACGACACAATATGGGCGGCAACGACCTCTCTCGGGACAGTGCTGGTAGGGACATCCGCATCTTCGTCGTCGACAGCACGTAGGACTTCATCCTTTGATTCCATTCCCTTGTGCGGTACAGGAATAGGGGTTTCCCTACTTGTGATTCCCATGAGGAGCAGTTCCAGCGTTGTTGCACAAGCACTTGTCGGCGCGACTGATGGTTACATCTATATGTTTGACGTGCTAGCATTCGAGCAGACAAGTTCCACGGCGGAGCAAAGTCATTCAAGGATTTTTTTCAGGTATCGAATCCCGCTGCCTGGAAGTGTGAGTGCGTTGTGCCGTGTTGATGTACTTGGGCACAATGAAAAGCGGGGTCCATTAGTTGCAGCCTGTTGCGATGATGGTTTTTGCTATGTCATTTATCTCTCTGCTAGTGGTAGTTTCAGTACCTCCGAGAACAGCATCGATAGTTCTTTCACCAGTACCAACACCACCACTTCGAGTATGAAAAGTTGGAACATTGTCGCAAAAACAGCGATGCCCTCGGTTGCGACTCTGAAGGGCGTGAGATTCTGCACAAGACGGCAGGTCTTAATAACAGCTGGGTGGGACAGGTGCGTGCGCTTGTGGGATATGGGAGTACTTTCAATAGAGCGCTGCGACCTAGACTTTGACGCCCCAATGCAACTTCCGTGTCTATCCTGCGTGCAAACGGGCGTGACAGAATTACAGTCGCTGTGCTTCGACGGCGCTTCTACTGTGGTTGTTGCTGGTCGGGGCACGGAAGTCTTGAATGTCGTTTGAGGAAATTTCTCGTTGATTGAGTTTCCAACTTTCCGAGACTGCGAAGCCAAGACGCGACGTAACAAGCCGCGCTTAGCTTTGTTTTGAGCGAGCACTGAAGCAGCAGCGTGCGTTTGCGTTAGTACTTACACATGAATGGACATGTCATGACCCATGAAGCGAATCCAATCCTCATAACTTTTTTTCCCTTTTCACCGAGTCTCGGGTTTAGCAATCAACAACTTTCCGCCGCAGCGGAAATGCACTAAGTGCTGTTAGGCCAAAGATCTCCTAGAAAAAAAATGGAGAGACGACGAAGATCTGAAATTCGATCTTGGCAAGATCCTGTATTGTCCACAAAGATTGTGGATCCGGTGTACTAGCCACATATGCAACAAGATCCTTGAATGATGTGAGGTCTCCTTGTTTGCATACGAATTACAATGAGGGATAAGAAGAGGTAAGTAGATATCTATCTTAGCCCAACATCCTCGGAGGCGAGCAGGTGCCCGTGAGGCTCGCTGTGAAGGATTCACAACCTAACCTAACCTAGCTTTTTGATAATACAAAAATGAACACTCGGTGAAAACCGCTTACTCAACAACAGTGCGGGAAAAAATGAAAGTGCGTATTTATTGGAGTTGACTTTTATTGTGCCTTCATGTGGAGTACCCACAGTCTATTGAAGTAGTCAGAACCCTTAAAACAGGCCTGAATCATTGTAGCTCCATTTTTCCCCGTCCTCTTCTTTTGTTTGTTCCTCGTCCACGAGCACCAAGCCACCCCCACTCGTGCTGTTGCGTATCTGTTGTAGCTTCTTCATACTGAATTTTCATTCGGTTTTTGACCACTGTACCTCCCTCCTGCACAGTTCATGTAAGTAAGCAAAGCCTTTGAGGCTCAATAGTACTAGTAGATTGCGCATAGTCAGGCAAAAAGTGGATGGCAACAGAGGGAATACTTTCCTAACCTGTTGGGATCGTCGGCCTCTAGAGGGGTGGAAGACTGTCCGCGAACGTGTGACATATTCTGCCACGTCCGACATCTTCATGGTCACCTCGTCATTTACGAATCTAAGTCTGCAAGTGGAAGAAATTCTTTCCGGGTGTGGGAAAGCCAGTGTTTGAGTCGCTCGTCAAAGTCGCAGTATAGCAAGAGAAAGAAGCTCGGGAATCGTCACAACTACTCATTTTCGAACGGATTGAGGAAATTCCCGGTGGGAAGATACGCAATCGCCTCCGACCCCTTGTACAGTTGTAGACATAGAAGTAAAACGACGTGATGTAATGCTTCAAAACTAGCAGTAGAGAACGACGAGTACTAAAGCGGACGAAAGTATACAGCTTTAGCAGCTACTCGAGAAATTGACAGCTTCATCTGAGTCACTACGCATTCGTGGGGGCCACTTAAGCATCATCATCAAAGACGCAGTGATTCAACCCGCCAAAAACTCGTCAGGATGAATTTGTTTTTCGGGGGTAAGAAGAAGGAGGCGGCGGCGCCGCCAAAACCCAAGGTGAACCTGGGCTCCGAAGCGGCAGATACAATAAAGAAGCTCAGAGGCGATATAACAGCTTTGGAAAAAAGACGGAAGTACATGGACGTCCAAGTGACAGAGCTTGACGAGACGGTGAGGGAGAAAGTCAGAAAGAAAGACAAAAACGGCGCGAAAATGGCGCTTCTGAGAAAGCAGGCATTAGTGAAGAACGCAGGACAAATCGACAATCAAATACTTACGCTGGAGAACCAGTGCATGTACTTCCTTCTGATTATACCTGAAATGCTATCCTGCTTAATTATGTCTATACAACCCACTAGCCTGTAATTGGAGCATTAGCACTTGTAGGGCAATGAATTATGCGGTTGGAGGACTCGTGTCTTTCTTCAGCATGCCTTATGATTTCTGGAAGGTTGACACAGTGGTTCTTTTCACTTACTCTATCTACACCAGGGATGTAATGCGAAACCGCAACCTTTTTTATGGATTGACAAAACTAATCAAACAGGCAATTGGAGAACGCAACAACGAATATGACTGCGGTAAAGGCAATGGAGAGTGGATTGAATATGCAGAAGAAGATCGCAAAGGAAATGAACGCAGACAAGGTAGAGACTCTCTTCGACGAACTGGCGGAACAGAACGAATTCAGCAACGAAGTTTCCGATCTTTTCGCGCAGAGTACTACTTCTTATTTACTATTCGTATTTGTTTTTGTTGTTGTTGATGATGGGACTAGGCTTTCTTAAATCCTGCTTGATTTGCTGCGGGGTCAGTAGCTGCTTTTCTTTGTGCGATGTTTTTCGTAGATATTTTTGTTCTAGACATCGGAAGAAGGAAGTGAGTCGGAATTTTCAGTCAAATACACCAAACCATGATACATAGGACCAGTTGTTTACTGAAGGAACTTTATCCCTTTATACTACCTTCACAGACGCAGAGCAGATTGGAGGGGACATGGATGTGGACGAAGAGTTGGATCAGCTCTCTGCACAGCTACTGCAGGAAGACCTGCTCAACACGCAAGCGGTGCCCGCAGGTGGACAGCCCTCCCGGGCACCAGCTGCTGCTGCGCCTTCCGCGGCACCGGCGCAAGAGGTACGTTTAGTGCGGATTTCGATTCTTTTTTTAGACCTTTTTTTATTTTCTTGATTTACCTCTTGATTTAACTAAGCTAACTTATAGTTAGATGTTGTTTCACATCGCAAACTTCATCGCCCATTCAACATGATTGCTCATGTTCCATCATTTGGACAAGTACAACGACACTTCTTCAAGAGAAATAGGGGTAAGTACTTATGATTTACCTATTGTTACAGGCAAAACCCAGTGCGAGTGCTCTAGCAGCAGACGAAGAGGCGCAGTTAGCGGAGCTTCAAGCCCAACTGAACTTCGCATAGTTTGGATTTTTTGGAGACATTACTTTTTTTCGTCGTTATGAGAATCAATCACATTGAAAACTATGGCTATATGTTCATGGTACCGTTAAAGTAAATCTATCAAGCACCAGGTTCTTCACCTATGGAACGATCGTTTGAATCTATCTATCACATTATGGAAGGAAAAGCCATCCAGCTCCCAAGAGACAAGTCGATGTTAGACGTTTTGGACACTCTATGGAAAAGCTGTGTGGAGTTGAGACGCGTTTGAGCACAAGCTGTAGACTGTTTTGGAACTTTGATGGAGCAGAAAAAATCATAGACATATTTGGCCCCTCATATATGTCGTTCTCTTGTGAATCCTCCCCTCATGGCGAAGGCCAAAGTTGACTATTTATGAACTCAACAGCAAGTCCAGAGGGTTTTTTCCTCAATCAAGTATTTTCGGGGAAAAAGGACAGACGAGACGATCCGCGTCTTCACATAATCACGGGACTACCTGTGTTCCTTGGGAAGAAGCACTGTAGCAGCTACTGCGTTAGTGCTTTCACCACTCAGCATGGAAGAGCCTGAATTGTTAATTCTCCCGCGGTGATGGATTGCTGCTCTTCTTGGTTGGCCGGCAAGAGTAGACTTGTTGGAGATCCTACGTTCCACGCTGATGACAGATCCTTAACACTTTGTTTTCTGATGTACTTCAGGGAAAATTTGTTTTTACTCGGAGTGAGAGAGTAAGATGATTGCGAAGAGTGTTCGAGCTGGTCTGATTAAGCACAATCTATGATCTTTCGTTTGGGATTTGTTTTAAACGAATCTCATCTTTCAACAAGTAAGTGCGTCACTTCATATGACAAGAGGTATATCTTCAACATCCATCTCCTATTCGTTCTAGTGGTAAAAATCGGGTCGGGCGCATAAATAGACGATAAAGATAAATTTATCGTGAGAAGGAGGATGAGGCGTCCAATGCGACCCTCCCCGGCGGGAGCACTTTTGCTCGCCGTCGGTGCCTCCGCTACGTCGGACGGAAAATTGGGGAAAGTGGTGCAGCTGCTGACCGAAATGCACAAGAGTGGAACAAAGGTTATGCGTGAAATGAAGCAAATCCATCATCAAGAACGTGCTGGTTCATGGTCTTAACATTTCTATTTTCAAATGGCGGAAGAATACGCTGGTCATGTTGGCACCAGCACAAAACGAGGAATATGGATTTGTTTCGACATCTTTAAGTTGTAGATGAAGGAGGAGCAAGTGAGGTGGAGTGGGCGTGAACAGTGGTGCAAGAATAGGCTAGACGCGCTTACTGTTGAGGTCGGTGAATTGCGAGACAGCAAGGCCGAGTACGAGGCTAGCATTGCGCAAGCATCGGCAGACATCGAGGAAATATGTAATTGATTTTGTTCAGGATTTTTGAACTATGCATTTACAAGAACCGGATTCTATGGTAAATGGATATACATGCGCAATGGGACCTCCTGTCAACGACGCAACTGGGCGCATAGTAACTGGAATTGTAGAGCGAGAAGCACAACAAAAATAAAGGGCGCAGCACGGTAACAAGAAGAAGGACAAGTCTACAATGGAAGATCAGGATGGCGCGACAACCACATCAAACACGAGAAGACAGTACCCTGCCGTGCAGCTTCATCTGAGAAATAGACACCAGCGGTCCTGAGATATACAAACAGGGATGTGGCTGTGATGCGGTGCTTGAGAACTTCGACCTGCTCTTTCGAATTTCTTTTCATGAAAAGAAAGTCTGAGACTCGCTGCCCCGCTTGCGAAGGTAGGATAATAGAAGAGAACCGATATCATACATACTGAGCTGCCCAACTCCAGCTAGCCACCACAGCCACGGAAACAGAAAACTTGAAAGCTGTAGCACAGAACGGACAATGCAAGTCTCCAGAGAAGCAGTCAGGCTTCTCACGGTGGAGATCAAATAGATGTTCGGCTGCGCACTTGTGATTCGTTCACGCAGCATTCGCGGAACATTCTTTTCTCAATGAATGTGTCAATAGTTGACGTGAATTCTATTTTTCCTAGCCACATGCTGGCATCGATCGAGTTAGTTGTTTCCGTTTGGTAGTCCCATTGAATTTTACTGACTTTCCTATCAACAGCTGCGAATCTCGAAGAGCTATCTGCGACTATCCAAGATCGAGAGGCAAAAAAAAAGGCAGCCACCGCCACAAGAGAAGAAGAGCACAAGGCTTATCTCCTTGAACAGAAGGACTACGAAGAGTCCGTATTGGCATTAGAAAAGGCGACTCAGATTATCGAGCGACATCAGTCGAAGTTTGGATCCGTGAAGCAAGAATCCTTCATGCAAGTATCGCAGCAGCTTCCGGAAAATCTTCGCGGCTTAGTTATGGGGCTAGTGGAAGTTGATGGTATTGTGCATGCTAGTGGAAATTGTCTTGCTCACATATCCGCATAGCCGATAGCAGATCCACGCAAATAAACAGACTCGCTTTTACCGTTTGGTAATGCCAGTCCGAATCATTTTTCAGTGAACTTCTACGCGTTCTTTAGATTATTTAGATTTTATCTCCGTCACCGCGATAATCAATCAAATGTATGAATCACAGCACCGGCAACCGGAGAGGCAAAGGCATATGAGGCAAAGACTGGAGGAGTACTCGGCATTTTGGAAAAGTCACTTGACGAATTCCGGGAGAAAGTTCACGGAACCGAAATGGCAGAGATGAACAGAAGACACAACTACGAAAATATGATTCAGCTTCTCACTGAAGATATTGCTTCCGCCACGACCGCAACTGAAGATCAGACGGTACTCATAATTTTTCTTCGTGTAGCTTATCTGCCTAATCGTGCTAGGGTCGTGTGAATCATTTGCAGGGTACTCGATAGAGAATGTCTAAAAAATCTAATTTTCTCAACATCGACCAAAATCATACCTACGGATTGAAGGTCAACCTGCAAAACCGAAAGGAGGATGAGGCAAAAGCGGAAGGCCTGCTCGCAACAACTAAGGACGATCTCAAGGACACGAGTATCGAGAAGCAAGACACAGCCCTGACCTGCGCTACCGAGTCTAAGGAGTACAACGCGAAGCAGCGCGTCCGCGGAGACGAACTCACTGCCCTTGATAAAGCGATCGAAATTCTGGGTGGAATTGGTTCTTTCGCTCAGCAGGCAGCATCGTTTTTGCAATTATCAATCGCGGTTATGATAGGACATGTACCTTTTTTCTAAGCGTCGTTGCGAATCACCACTCATTTGTAGGTAGTTACAGGGATTAAGAAACGGATTGAGAAAATCTGAACTAGTACTTTAGGATCGATATTTTCCAGACTAGCCGCCATCAATATCTTGCATAGCACCGTGGAGCCACACTCTTCTCTTTCTGCTTTCATACCCTGGAAGAACGTGGAGCAAAACGTGCGGGACATGGGCGAAAGCGCGAAAATTAGCATGTTCTTGCGCCACCAGTCCGACAAGCTTCGCAGCCGCAGTCTAGCGCAGGTCGCAGAGCGATTAGCGGAGGATCCGTTTGTGAAGGTGCGCTCTATGGTCAAGGAAATGATCGACAAGCTACAGAAGGAAGGCCGCGCGGACGCCAAGCTAGAAGCTTTCTGCAAACTCAACTTCGGAAAAGCCAAGCGAAAGATGAAGAAGTACAATGCGGCAGCCGACAAATACACTGCCGAAAAGGACAAGCAAGCAGCACTCAACGAGAAACTCACCGAGAGCGCCAAAGAGCTGGCTGCAGAGGTACTACTATATTAATACTTATACAGTTAAGCAAGTTCTACAATCTCCTTAAGAGTGGCTTCGTGAGGGCAGCTTCTTAAGGAAGCCACTTAACATAGCTCCTTAAAGGTATCTATATTATGCTGTTGATGGTTGTGATGTTGAAAACATACAGTCTTTGGACTTGCCTTTCATCCAAGACTTCGTAGTTTCTTTCCCTAACAACCCTTATTGCCATCGCCACAAACAGATTGCTGCCCTGCGTGCCGCTATGGCGGATTCAACAAAGGCGCGAAACGAAGAAAAGAAGGCGAACACAGCCGCGATTGCCGAAGCGAAGGACGGCTCTGAAGCGGTAATGTGAATCTTGAGGATTTTTTGCAGAGATTTAGTATGTTATTGTCAATGTTTCTAGATAGCTTTCTTCTGTTGATGCATCTCCTATCTTCGAATCTAGTGGATGGTTATGCTTTTACCATAAACCCATACGCCATACAGGTTTCGCAAGCCTTGGAGGTTCTCCGTGCGTTCTATGAGAAGGCTGGTGCAGAAGTTGGTTCCTTTCTGCAGATTGGAAAGAAGGTGCAAATTCCGAAGCCGGGATCCGCCGCTTGGGACGCTATGGGCCCGCCAGACTTCGTGGACCCCAGTGCTACGCCGGAAGCCTACGAAACCCTCCCGGCCGGCAAGGGCTACGCTGGGCAACAGGACAAGGCCACAGGTGTTTTGGGCATTCTGGAGGTGATCGAGCAGGACTTTGCCCGCGACGCGGCCGAAACCGAGACTGCGGAGGCCGAGGCCAGCGCAGAGTACGCGAAGTTCATGCAGGACAGCAAGGTGGCTCTGGCTGAGAAGGATACCAATTTGCAACTGCAACGCCAAGATGCAGCAGCTGCGAAGGCGGCCAGTGCAGCGGCCGCTGAAAATCTCGAAAATACGGAAAAGCAGCTGAAAGCAGCCGAGGACGAGTACAATGCCTTAAAGCCTCAGTGCCCGGCTTCGTCCGGTGGTACCAAGGGGGAGGTCACCTTCGAGGAACGCACTGCTCAGCGACAGGAGGAGATTGATTCGCTGAAACAAGCCCTAGAAATGCTCACAAGCTAAGAATTTTTTTTTCACTTTGAGTAAATGGCCCGCGTCATATTGTAGAGAGGATTTGGATTTTAGTCGTACTATTACTCTGTGGTGGTGAATCCGACCTAAATTATCTAAATGAATCCTTCAAATGTATTTTGCTTGTGCGATTCCATGAAAAGTTTTGTTGAAACAGAGTTTACTAGGTCGGGCTGAGGGGATCAGCGTAAGTCTGTACAGAGAGTTTCCATTTTATCGCAATAATGAATGTGATGTATCGAGATGTTTCCTTTGCTTTGATTCATTGGATCGGTTTTGTTTTCAGCATACAGCGCAGCTCATGGGCATAACGACCTTATTTTATTAACGATACCTGGCAACATTATCATACTCGATCCAATTCATGGATTTATTGAATTTACTGGCAAATCAACGACACAACAAATACTGATATCAATTTACGCAAAGCTCTCCGGAGCGCAATGACTTATTATATTTGATTTTCATGATACGTACTGCTACGTCTGCGAGCAGCTGTGATCTGAAATGGAGCGGGGTCATGTTTTACCCAAAGCAAGGAAAAGTCACAAAATGTTTTCACGTGACAGCCATCTCGCGACAGCAGCGTTGCACGAAACGCGAGATCAAAGTTTGTGTCTACGGTTCACCAAAACGTTCGTTCATGTTCGAGGGAAGAGATCGTGAAAGCAACATACAGGGATGATGGAATTCTAAGCGACGCGGCTGGTAGATCACAGGGCATATTGTCTGTGAGAATTGTTGGCGTGCATTGTGAAGAGACACAAGTCAACGCTGATGCTTTGTTCCCCAAATTCAGGCCCACGAGATGTCCTTCCCCTTTGTCTCGAGATTCCCTTTTCTGACTTTTGGCTTTTTGTAGAAGATATTATGAAAACATTTTTCTTTTCTTCGATCTCCTATGTATAAATGTCTAAGGATACGTTGCTAACGCATCTCTGTTCGCGGTAGCACCGCTTTTGTTTTTGATGATTCAACCGCTATCAGTACTGTAGATTGTGTCATGTGTTTCTCCGTATGCCGTCTTATTCATGACGACGTGATTGGTTCGTCCGCTCTTGGTTACGACGTAGAGACGTAATGCAACACGGAAGACAGATACGGAAAGTATCCGTCCAGGTGAAATACGCAAACACACTTCATCTGAACTGTTACGGCGGCGACCTCTGGTTATAAACGAGTCGATGAACAACACATGGTAAGACGTGGCTTACGTTTCATCACACGGGCAGTGTCATCATGGTTCGTTGTAACCGCACCGCTGCTGATAGGCTCGGAACTCTCGCAGGCAGTCGGTGCTATGGAAGGGACCAGAGACGAAGCGACGGGCCTGACACAGACGGAGGCGCCAGCGCTTTCCAGTGCGGCAGATGGCGACAGTCGCTCGAACGGGGACACTACGAATGTTGTTTTTACGAAGAAAGGCCACGACGCTCTACCAGCAACCAGGCACGAAACCACAGTCGTAGTAAAACACGGGATAGATGTCGAACCGTCATCGGAAGACAAAATTGAAATCGAGAAGCAAGGAGAGGATAGTCTCCTGTACAAATTGGGCTTTTTGGTGATGCAGATCTGCGCCTTCGTCTACGCCTTCGGCGGTCTCGCCCTTTCTGCTGATCACATGGTGAATTCTATGGAGACGCTATGTGCGCGCAATGCCATTCCAGAAGACGTTGGAGGGGCTAGCTTCATGGCATTTGGATCCGCTATTCCAGAAATAATGGTGAATGCAATTTCTACTTATCGGAGCACGGGTCGGCGTAGGCTTCTCGAGCTGGACCCAGATGCCGCGAGTCCTGCAGACCTAGGCATCGGAGGAATCTTGGGAAGCGGGTTCATTGCGTTTCTGCTAATCCCCAGTCTGTGCATCTGGTTCTCACCTCGTCGAGCGGGATGGAGGCAGCTTGTTTTGAAGCGCAGCGTTGTACAGAGAGACACGCTGTTCTATGCTGTCGCGCTTGTGCTACTCATTGTCGCTCTGCACTTCCGAGAGGCAACACTGCTGTTTTCGTTTGCGCTCTTGGCTGTATACGGTCTGTATCTCGCAGCGCTCTTCCGCGAGCGGCGACGATACAGTGCTTTGAGTGGAGACAACGGTGGCGACGCTTTGAACGCTGCTGCAGATGATGGCATTGTTCTGGCTCACCCAGCGGAATCGACGCTACGATATTCACCCCCTGTCGCAGACCGAAACATTGAACTGCAAGATCATGCTTCAATACGCCAAACGGACTTGAGAGGAGCAGCATTTGAGCAAGGGTGTGTCGACACAACTGACCGACAGACCTCGGCTACAAGTAGCACTACAGCGTCTTCCTCCGAAAACTCTGTGATATCAACAGCAGACTACAATCTCATGGTAGAGCCAGACTCACAGCACGCTTCGCCCTACAGTGTGCGCTATTCCCTACCGGCGCGCACTGGACTCCAAGGGAGTAACACCGACCCAGCAAGTGGCTCAAGAACACTGGATGTTGCCTCAGCAAGTCGTCGACTTCAGTATGACGACGACGCGACGGACGACTCGGGGACCAGCAATGCAAGATCCCTGTTTTTCGATGATGGCGACGATGATGAGGCAGATGACGATCTACCAGATGGCTTGGGGCTCATGGCGGAACACGCATCAACATCTTTGAGAGTGAGCACAGATGTCGTGCCAGGCTTTGGTCCGCCTTTTGCGTTTGGAGACACGACCAACACAACAAGCCATGATTTTTCCCTCGATCCGAGTACCCTTTTCGACGATAGCAGCGGAAGTACTGCTACCTCTAGGACTGTAGGCCCATGGAAACGTTGTACTAGTATCTGCCATTTAATTTGTGCACTTTGCCTTTCCGCACGTCTGAAGATGTCGCGTTGTGCTTGGTCACCGTCATTTAGTGGAGTAAGTATTTGCGGACCACGACGACGTCGTCGGCTCCGAAGACTCGGCATACTTGCTGAGCTCCTCATCCGCCGAGTCTTTGCGCCCGTTGATTTTCTATTGCGCAAGACGTGCCCAGACTGTCGTGAGGGTGAACCGTGGGAGCGATTCTACGCGGTGACTTTTTTCACGAGTTTCGCCTGGATTTCGCTCTTTTCCTACGTGATTACGGAGCTCTCATGCGCGTGGGTAGACGCTCTGGGCGTTCCTAGCATGATGGCTTTTTTCGGCATTTGTCTGGTTGCCGTGGGCGCGGAGATTCCGGACGCTGTAAACTCAGTTACGGTGGCGCGTCGCGGCTTGGGGTCTATGGCTGTCTCCGCATGCGTGGGTTCCCAAATTGCGAACATCTGTTTAGGGCTTGGCCTCTCGTGGTTCCTGGCTTGTGCAGTAGACGGCGCGCCGGTGGAGATTGGGCGCCACGACCGGCTCATCCAGGTAGCCAGTCGAGCACAGCTAGCCAATGTGGGCCTCTTCTATGCAGTGACAACGTTGTTCTGCAACAACCTACGACCCGACGGTACGGTTGCTCTCGGCGTCCGCCACACCCTCCTCTTCGGTGCCAGTTACGCACTGTGGATGCTGCTTTTCGCGCTCGTAGCGCTTTTAGGAACGACAAGTCATGTCCAGAGCGCAATAGATGCATCATGAACATGACGATGAGAACCGCGTTTTTTCTCAGTCTGGACACTCTGTGCTCGGTGACCGCCGTTGCCATGTCGGGAAACACAGCACCCCAATAGAGGCGGCTTTTCAGCATTCCTTGTATGTCGAGAACAGGTGCTTGATGGATAGCTAACGCAGAAATTGGCAAGGGCAACAACAAAATGGCGAAAAAGTAGAAATGCTTTTTCTGATCGATTCGCACATCAAGCGGCGGTTGGCATTCCGGCGCTTTGGTGGAGACCGAGGGCTAGGCACGAGGGGCTCGATGCTCTTCGCCGCTTCTAGTGATCTAATAGCAGATTGTTCTCACGAAATTAGAAACCTCGCGCAAGGCGTACTGACTTTGTCTTCATGCTCCCTAAGCCTCAAACAATCTGTGCTAGTTACTCAAATTCACCTTTCTGTGGATAGAAATGAAATGAGTCTATTAGAGCGAAAGCTCACGCGTCAAGGTTATGAGTTGGACATAAGCACAAATCGGATTTGCGGCGTTCTTTCGAGAGGCGCTCTCATTTTTTCCAGAGGAGTAGTTTAGAATGAAGGCTCATTCGCTGATCGAAACCGATGATATTGTGGTCATCCGAGTTTGCTACTTAGTTTCCGTGTTCAAGAAAAGAGAAGAGAGCGAGAGATAGTACACAAGTCGTTATAAAGACTACCGATAAGTAAGTAAGTAAGTAAGTAAGTAAGTAAGTAAGTAAGTAAGTATGTAAGTAAGTAAGTAAGTCAGCCTATTGAAGCCGAGGACAAGGAAAGGGGTTTTATTTGAGAAAATGGTCCAAACGATGCATTTGAACGTCGTCCGATCGTCGAACGTGAGCAGGACCCCGAAAATATGGACATATACCAACTCGATTGTGTGGCTCCGTCCAATCAAATCGAGCCTTCTCGCGTCAGAAAGATTTTCTCGTTTTGCGTAGCTAGTTTTAGTGTGAACATTGCGCTCTAGAAATTTCTCTGAGGAAAAAAGATTTATAGTTCAAACGTCGTTGTAGGAGCATATGAAGACAACATCTTTTGATTCTCATACATAGCTCAATCAGTTATTTGCTGACCGAAAACAGTATTGAAAATGGCAACTTCATCCGACGGCGTTCCGATCGAGGTACGGGTGCTCGTGGTGGGCGAGGCGGCAGTGGGAAAAAGTTCACTGGTAATGCCTTTGCTAGAGGAGGTATGCTAATCCATCATCAAACTACCCTATAAATTTCGAGCGATGAGGGACAGCACACTGACTTCTACTTCGGAATTGGCACCTACACGTAGACATTTCTAGAAGATTTAGATCTGTAGTCAATTACAATTACTTCTACACTCAACGCAGGTGTCTTCGCTGATTCAGAAGGACGCAGGCCAGCAGGACATTACCATCGGGCATAAGACGAGTGTTTGGCAGTTCGACGTCGATTCGGATTTCGGTCGGAAGCGACGCATTCACATGGTTTTGACCGATGTTGGTGGCGGGCAAGCGATGCGCGCGCTTCAGCGGGACATGTTCAAGGGCAGCACAGCCGTAATCTTCGTTTTCGACCTCTGCGACCGTTCGAGTTTTACGCGGTTAAACAGCTGGCTTCGGGAAATCAAGGAGACGTGCGGAAAAACGAATCCCCACCTGATTAAGGTGCTGGTAGGGAACAAGGCGGATCTGGCGAACAGCGACAGCATTGTGCAGCAGGGAGAACACAGGCAAGTGCGAGAGGCAGAAGCAAGGGAGTTCGCCTACGCTGCTGGAATGAAATACGCAGAAACGAGCGCTCACACCGGACAAAACGTGGAACCAATGATATTACGGTCAACTTCTTGATGATATATTCTCGTTTCGGTTCCTCGTTAGTGGCCGTCTTGATGATATATTGTAGCAACGGTTGTTCGCTAGTTGTGGTTTCGGTTGTTTGCTAGTATGGGTACTTGAGCCGAATCATCTTGATCATTCTAGTTTCGATTCTTCGCTACTGATATTGCAACTTTCCGCGACACTGAGGTGTGTACAACTACTTATCACAGTTATAGTTTTCATGTAACGTACTAGTCTAGGATTACCTCTTACATTATGATATGGTGATCTCCAGTGCTTTTCATGAGCCCGCTCCATTCCTTTTCGAAGACGTCTACTTCTGCATGGATGTTGTAACGAGAGATCGACCTGAGTAATTATCTCTAATTTTTCGAGAGATCGGACGGGACATTGCGAGTATGGTTGCAGTTGGCGAGATTCCGCTTGATACGCCCGACGTGCACGGGGTGCGGCTGGCAAAAATACCTATGCATGGAGGGACCATGCGTCCCTACGGAGCGAATAGTATATTTTTTTTACACTTGATAAATTCATTTGTAACTAATATTGCTTTTTGTGACCACTCACAGTGAGGGCACCTTCCTTGGTAATTTTGTACACTCCTCTCTTTGAATTTTACAGGCGTTGTATTGTGCCCTGATATGCGAGACATGCTCTTTCGTTTTTGTCAAGTGCCCGTATACGGCTGATGAACAAATGAATGTGGACGGTGAATAGGGATAGGGCCCACTAGGCATAGGGATAGGGCTCTTTAGGCTGGCAGGTTACCAAAATATATGAATAGTTTGTGGAAGTTGTATCTGCGTTTAGTTTATCGTGTATGTAAAGCTCATGGAGCTTGGAGGCTAGTCTGATCATAGACGTATTACAAGCAAGTTGCTGCACTTCGATCGATCCCATTGAGTCGTGCATGATGATAGTTGTAAATCTGTTTTTATGGATTCAGTTTTTCTTTTTGGCGCATTGGGGTGAAAGTTTTCGTGTGTAGATCTATCTCGTTTTGATTTAAGTTCTTCTAATTCTCGAGGTTTTATTCTAGTCGTTTTGTAATTGTAGTCTTTCTATCCACTCAGGTACGATGTTTGTAGCAACTCTTGATTTTTATTTCGTATCTACCGCACTCAACGTCCTCCCCAAGCAAGGTCCCGAGTGTCCGCAACTCGGTTTTTTCGGGAGGTGGTGTGCGTTTGATTCTTTTACCAAAGCATAGAAGCGCATTTTTATCCTTGGAGACACTTGCCGCAGGGAACCTGACGGCCGACGCTGCGCCGACGCGCCTCCGATGAGAAGGCAGCATGCGCGCGACGCAACCAAAAGAAGAAAGGAAGATTCTTTTCGCGGCTAAGGGGGAGGATGCAATAGTATCGAAAAGGTCGGGAAGGGCGACACGCAGGGACACGACTTCCTCGGCGAGAAGATAGTGCGTTGTCCAACTTCTGATGAGACATGTCTATAACGACTTACGAATAGAAGTATGATACTTACCTCATTGCAGTTCACGAGCCTAACCAGGGCTACGATATTTACAGCGCATAGGTAGTAGGAAATAAGTAAGTATTTGATTGATTTCATCAGTTTTCTTTTCTACTTGGGTCTCTAATGGAACTAGAGGAGAACTTCTTTTCCAAAGAAAAGATCAATTCATGGTCTAAACTTCGCTTCCTTGTGGTGTAGTGGGAACACCACAACCGACAAGCACGATCCTTTCTTCCGCTCCTCTCTGATGATATTAGTACTGTCTTTTTGTTGTTTTGTGACATGATTCTTTTACAGCGCCATACATTCTGGATTTCTGACGTGGTGATGATTTTCCTGCTCGCTCGCCTGGGTGCTGGATTCTGCTAGTGTTGTTGCATCTTCGGCCACGGAACCAAGTTGGAGTCCTGGCGGCAAATAACAGCAGGAAAGCCATCGGAAGCGATGCGCTGTCTGTCAAGAAGATATCGAGTCTGTAAAGGAAATCATGCCCCCAAGACGTTCGGTCTTTCACTCGGACTGATACGAGGGCACTTCTCGGTTTCTGTTGGCGATACATAAATGAACCGAAAGAGTAAAGCCGTGAGCTTAGTGACTCCCGGCGCCGAATCGGTTTTCTCTGTCATCTTCTGTGCACGCATGTCCTTGCAAACTGACGAGTACCTCATATGTTCCTCTTCCCGACCCCGATTGGTTGTATTGATTTAGATTTTGGGCCACCCCGGTTTTGGGCCATCACCAGTTCTCTATCTCGCGAGTTGTTCTATGTTGTGAAGGTAAGGGCATGACAACCAGCAGGCGGTAACTCTCAAGAAACTTATTTGTGAGTGCTATCTTGCACTCGTAATTTGTCATTAGACAATTGTACCTACAGCTACTGCTTATACTTGGTTCCACCGCTGCAAATTCATATGCCGGCTTTGTTTGCCTGATGCTGCTTGAGTTACGAAGTGAGCCGTGAGCTTCCATAGCCATCACCGTGACTGCATTTCATGTCAATTTTTCGTGTCATGGAGTGACTCCGCGAGTACGAACCACAGAATACTCCTGCTAAAGAAGTCGAATGGAAAAAAGAGCGTGGGAACCCTCAGAGCTACTTACGAGTAATCTGCTGAAGCTAACCTGGACGGTTCTTGCACTGTCAGTTTGTATTCGGGTTCTCACTTAGCGAAGAGTGCTGCGCTAGTTGTGCAACTGACACGTTTGGACCGTAGGCGAAGCGCTAAAGAAAGCAGTAAGGGATGTGGCCTCCGATACTGGATTCGATTCCCCCAGAGGGTCCACCGACCCCGCCTTTGATTAAAGACAGGAGGACAGCGGAGACCAAAAAAGCCAAGGAGGATGCAGAGGAGAAAAGGGTACATGTGCTCTGTTTTCATAAGCAATAGGCGTTTTGCAGTTGTTCGACACCTGTTACAAAGCTCGTCCTCATTTGCATTTTGTACAAAAAAAAGATCCGTTTCCTGGTGGCTTTCGTAACTCTATGAATCTCTTTTATCATGTATACATCACTCAGAGGCACGAGCTCGAGCGTCGAGCATGGGAACGCGAGAGGAGGATGCTCATGCGGAAGATTCAAACTTTGGAGAAGGTGGTTTCGAATGACAAGCTGGAAAAGATGGAGTCAGCAATGGAGAGGCGGAAGCCCAAGACGTACTTCTAAGTTTGCAATTTGGAATGTCGCAGGTTGCTACAACTCGCACTATTTAATGGATTAGTGGAAATCGCTAACTGGCACTTAATAAGTATCGTGAATGCTCCTTTTTATCTTTCTTCTCAGGAAAAGCCCAAGTGTCCAGATAGCTCCGCGGCCAAGGCCCGAGGGTGCAATGGACCAGGAGGCGCTGGAAAGGCGGCCAAGAGATCCGCCAATCATGCTAGAGCCTGAATGCGTTGAGCCATTTCCAAATTTGAAGGAGGTCGAACGGAAGTCGCCGCGATCACCATCAGAGGGTCGAGCGGGATCACCCGAAGGTCGTGCCGAAAAGACGATACGTATGGGGAAACTGCAGGACTTCGATTTCAGGTTTTTACAATTTTCTAGGTAGGGAAGTCTAAGTCCGTAGGCTATGCCATTACTGACTTTTCAGAAGTATCGAGAGTGGATGATTGGCGATAACCATTTGTTTTCCTTAGAAGATACATCCTATTCATCTTTCAGGGAAGAGCTAAAAGTGATGAACAACCTGCGGATGGGTGCCTACTCCAATTCTCTCTGGGATGCCTTTTACGACTGGCAGCATACCATGAACCAGCCGTCGTACACGAGAGCGAATTCAAAGTTACGTCTATGTTTTGTTGAAAGTTCCAAGGGGGCTGTAAGTTTTGAGATTCAAGGTGTTTTTGTGCCGGTCTTACTTAGGCTTTGCCTTAGAGGTTGAGTAATAATAGTTTTGAAAGTTCACTTCTAATAACCAGTCCTTCGAAAGGTGGTGGAAGCACACGGGGTAGTCCAGCGAAGGCGAGACAAAATGAAGGGTCCTCACCATCAAAGGGAACCGGTGGGACCTCATTACAAAGGCACCCGAGCTCAAGTCCAACCAAGCATAAATCGAGCAGCGGGGGATGAGCAGATTTCCGATTGAAGAGAACAGACGGAAGAACTCATTCAATTTTGGAAATCAAGATCGTGTTCATGAACTGTCACAGTGAATGAGGTCCACGGCCTGCAATCTTATCAGTCGAAGATAAGATCTGCCTACCTAAGATGATGGAGATGTTCAAACTTGGCAGAAACAAGTATCCGGTTTTTAGTACTTCCAACCTCTCTAATTGTCGCATTTTTCGCTTTTCATTAAGAAACAGCAAGCCGAAAACAAAATGTGCGTGAAAAAAGAAAGGGAGAATCCAGGACTCATTGTTCCGTACGCGTCTGCGCTTCTACTCGTTTAAAAAGGAGCAGTCATCTCTTCTTGTATATTATTGTTAAGGTTGAAAAATGGAACTATTTCCGTCTGCGAATGATTCTTTAGACGTTGCTGAGGAGAATGGAGGCGGCAACGCCAAGGCTGCCACAGGAGTCGAGACCACAGTAGGGGTCGAAGCCGACGAATTGCGCGTCTTTCGTTTTTTTCTCCTTTGTCCGTCCATCTTCAGTTACTTTTTACTCATTGCCTCGATGCCGCAGCTAAAGTGGATCAACCACGAGGTGCCCATTGCGTGCAACTTTGTGTCGCTTTCCTGTGCCGCGCTACAGGTTTACGTTTCGGAGTTCGACGATTATAATAAGCAGGGATCGACGTCATTTCATGGGAAAAATCGTGGTTTTGTGGATTTCAAAAATGGACTCTCGGCGACGCACAGTTTTTTGGTGGCGCCATTGTCCTCGCGGTGGTGTGCTTTGCGCACTGCACCTCGATAAACGCATACTCCGGGATGGTGGCGATTCTGATCATGGCAATATGCACAGGACTGCTGCGCGACCTGGTTTGGGCGGCGCAGTGCAGGCTGCGCAGTGGTGTCGACGTTGCGGGAGGCGTCGCTGTCTCTCCGACAGCCTACAGGCAGTACCGCGAGCGTGTGATTCTGCAAGCCACGGCGAAGATGGGTGCGAGTTTGCTGTTCTGCTTTTTTACGATGGCGGAGAGGGCAGGCTGCATTGGTCTCTCTTACGAGGTGCCTTTGAAGTGTGTTCCTCTCGCATTGTCGAACGCGATCGTGGTGATGTCGGTGTCCCTGTTCAACGTATTAGTCTTCGCTCTCGGTGGAAGTGGCTTAATGCCACAGCCGTACGCAGTGCTCACGCTGTCGTCAAAGTACTTGAGCCGCGCGGAGCGTGCAGCAGCGGCGCTGCTCGTTTTCATCGTATTCTTGAACTTATTCGTGTTTGCCACAAGGGGCGTGCTGCAGTACCACGAACCCGATGAAAAAACAGGCAAGCTAAGACTGAAAAAGGAGGCGTTCCAGTATGTGCTGTTCCCATTCGCCCTTTCGTGGTTGGGGGCGATTGGATGTTTGCGCTTCAGCAGAAAGGCACGGAAGCTAGTGCGCGGGGATCTGCTGGTCTCAGCGGGGGCCTGATGCAGCATCTGCTTAAATCACGAAGAAACCCCACACAGGAAGAGCTAGTGCCGCAGGTGCTTGTACTAGAACTAGGTCCTGTTGGACCGAAAAGGCTAAGAGATGCAGAGTGACCATTGTCTCTGGGATGCCAAGCTTATTGAGTGTGTGCAAATTTGCACTGGCAAAGGCATGAGTGAAGGTTCGTTTTGGCGATGGAGCTTGTGGCGCCTGCGGGCTGTCCTTGTGGAGGTTAGCGTCAATGGCAGCGACGGTGTAGAGCACGCAGCAGTTACCTCAAGCGCACTGGTATTACCAGGTGCTCGCGGCTCCTACGTACGCAGCGCACCCGGACGAGACGACTCTTTTGTCGATGCAGTAGTAAAGGCTCGTGACAGAGCGTCGTGGGCCGTGGTTACGCGCTACATTGACTCCAGGCGGTACGCTTCGGTCGATGGAGCGCGCGCTGGCGCTATTCGTGTGTTACGAGGGACCCGCTCTGGTAGGCAGCAAGATAGGCCAAGCAGATAGCGCGTCGGGGGCTACTAATTGGTGCACGGTCTTGCTTTTGCCTAGTCAAAATCAAAATTGATCTCGGGTGATAGCTTTCTTTTTTCCAAGAAAACAAAGGTAAACGGACGCTGACGATTCTCTGCTCCACGGACGGCAAGCATTGCATTTTTTCCCCGCTAACTGCTCTCTTAGCACCAGCAGATTCTGAAAAAAGAATTGAATGCCTGCAACCTCGTGCCTTCTGTACGAAGCTTTGTCATTTCAGGACGTGTGTATGTTCAGGTCTTCGTACTTGTGTAAATGTATTCTGCGATAGGCGTTGGTGTGAGCTTGGATGATTTCTGTTCAAGTAGTAAGAAAAGATTGAGATGGTCGTCTGTGAGCTCGTAGCCTAGTTGTAAGTGTGATTGAGCGCATCATTTGAGATGAGTGAGTGACATGTACGGCATGTTGATAGGTTTTCTCACTTGAAGATTTCACATTCGGTCTTGAGTTGAAAGAACAAGATCTGTTTTAGAGTGAGAACATCAATTCATGCATAAGTGCGAGTTGTTATGAGGTGACTTATTATGAGTATATGATTTGTTGTCGTGTGAACAGCTTTTGTAGGCTAGGATGATGTTGCATGTGATCATGCATCATGAGATCGGCGCTCTAGGAATGGAAAAAACAAAATTTTGCAGGCATTCTCTTTTTTTGCTTTTCATTGAAGCCCGCCAAACCCCCAAATATTTATATTTGAGTTTCGATAAGTGGTTGTGGTTGCGCATATCAGTTGTACGAGATAGGGACTGTTTACTAAATAGCTCCTCGGTATTGTCCTTGGATAATCTTCATCATCAAGTGGCTGCTGCAGTATTACCGACAGGGGTCCTTGCTCTGGTGTCGAGTTATTTGCGATAAGTGATGAAGCCACGAGACTAGCAAGGTCCCTTTTTTTTGATTTGTTGAATAGATTCCCTCTTGATTTCGTTGTATTTTATGTAGCGGGTTCATTTTAGGCTGCGGCTTTAGAGAGATCGAATGATTCCTAAGTAACTCATGGCTGCCTTGACCTCGGTGGTTGACGTTGGTGTGCCTGAGGTAGATTCGAGCCTGCCGCGAACGCGGGAAATTCCGTCCTTAGTATAGCGGTACTTGGTGTATGAACGTCGGGGACAAGAGCAGCCGCCAGGAAGTTCCTGAATTAAGAATCTGAGGTGACGTTCGTGGCATGCAGCATATTGGAACGGTGACACACCATTTCTCCGATGTAACGAGGACACAACATAGTACCATTAACTGAAGGGCTTTGGTTGACGGCTTCAGAACTCATGAACTAGAACCTGCCGATTCCCGGAGTTTTCTACCGTTCCTAACGATCCGGAGCCAGATTATTCGCAATCGAGCACGACACGAGGTTATTGCTGGAGGACGTCGCATTTTCCTTTTTCATAGATAATTCTTGAGATCAACAACATGTCGAAGGCGGACAAGGGCAACAGTATTCGCGTGTGCTGCCGCGTGCGGCCACTGAACGCTCGCGAGCTCGCAGAAGGTGCCGCAGCTCTCTGCGTCGACGTACCCAAAGACAAAGATGGTGTCATCGTCCATAGGCAGAGCGGAGCCGAGAACGTAAGGGGTCTGGCCGATGTGAGCACCACATTCACGTTCGATAAGGTCTTTCCGCTTACGGTCAAGCAGAAAACAGTGTACGAATATGCTGCACTACCAACAGTGCTTTCGGTAATGGAGGGCTTTAACGGCACAGTCTTCGCATATGGCCAAACAAGTTCGGGAAAAACGTATTTCTATTGACTGCTCTAAAATTTGAATACGCAGTGAAGAAAAAATCATGAAAATATTTTGAGATGATTGAAGGTGCAAGTAATTTGTCTATTCCAAGGTAGCTAAATAGAATGATCATAATTCTCTCAACCTCTATTCTCGGCTTCTAGGCATACGATGCAGGGACCGGATATTCATGACCCGGATTTGCAGGGAGTTATTCCGCGGATGGTGTGGACGATATTCGATGCTATTTATGGAGCGCCACCAACGCATGAGTATTTGGTCAAGGTGTCCATGGTGGAACTCTATATGGAGAGAGTGAGGTGTCTTCTCGACCCTACGGGGAAGGAGAACCTAAAGATCAAGGAGCGACCCGATAAGGGTATCTATATCGAAGACGTGACGGAAAGCTACGTTCAGTCGGAGCAAGAGATTTTCGACGCGCTCCAGCAGGCGCAATACAATCGAACAATTGGGTACTTTCTTAAACTTTTTCTCGATTTTGTAAGATACGAACTAGAAGAAGTTGCATCGCACTGTTTATTCGTCAACAAAACTAGCAAACTGAATGTTGCGAAGATCGGACATGATTCCTCTTGATAAATTTTCTAAGTAAAATCCTTTATTGATTTCACAAAATCAGGGCCACTGCGATGAACGCGCAGAGTAGTCGCAGTCACATGGTATTTTTGGTCTCAATTGAGAGCAAGGACACTGTGAAAAAAGTAGTGAAACACGGGAAGCTCTATCTGGTCGATTTGGCCGGTTCAGAGAAGATCGCGAAGACCCATGCGACTGCGGGGCGACTTGAGGAGGCGAAGATGATCAACAAATCGCTTTCAGCACTCGGAAACGTTATCAATGCACTCACCGAACCCAATAAAACACACGTGCCATACCGAGACTCGAAGCTCACGCGCTTGCTGTCAGAATCACTCGGAGGTAAAAAGGATGCCACGTTAATTATAGCAGTGCTAATTACGTTGTACTTTTCAGAAGTGTCCTACTAGGTACTTGGTTTTTTTTTTTACAACTACAAGAAGAAGCCTTTCGCTTGGATTTCTTCTTCATCCTTCTCCTTCAAGAATGAATTATTGAACAACCTCAGGAAATGCAAAAACGACGTTGATTATCACATGTTCACCCGCCAACACCAACGACGCCGAAACATTGAGCACATTGAGGTTCGGGCAGCGAGCAAAGCTGATCAAGAACAATGCAGTTGCGAATGAGTCGTTGAGTACTGCATTTTCTAGAGATCATTTAGTTGGGCAATTAATGTGAATAAGGGTAGTTTTTTTCTGAGAAAAATTAACATAGAAAAGCTGGAAAGATAAAGCAACACGTTTGTGTTTATGATGTCTTGAGTACAATGTCGTTTTCAAAAATCGAAGTTCTTGAAGAACCCCCCCGGATAAAAAATTCAACCTTGGTGCTAAAATTGAATAGGTGTAGAGGCTTTGCAGGCGCAGGTTGCGACGTTAAAGGGTACGCTGGGTGGTGTTCGGGGACGCGTGAAGCAACTCGAAGCACTTCTGAATGCGAAGGGAATCCCGGTGCCTGCCGCAGACGATAGTTTCCAGTGTGGAGACGGCGACGCGGATGACGGCGGGCACTCGCCGAGGGCCACCGGGATGAGCGCTGCAAGCCAAGGAGAAATAGATGATCTCCAGAAGGAGAACGGCGAGCTGCGGAACGACATGGAGGCTGCACAGAAAGCAGAACAGGCGGCGAAGGAGCAATTGCAACAAGTTGCGGCAGAAAAAGAGCAGAGTAAGTACGAAAAAGACGAGTTGGCGGCCAAAGTGCACAGCATTCAAGCGGAGCTGGCAACGCAGAAAGCGGAAGTAGAGTCCCTAAGACTCGAAAAGAAGAACCTGAAGGAGGAAGTTGTAGACGCAAAAGCACAAGCGAGAGCGGAGAAGGCAAAAGGAATTGCCGCAATCGCGAAAAAAGTGAAGGGCCAGTCCGCGTCCACGGTGGTCTCCATAGCAGCCAGGGAACTCTTGAGCGATGATGAGACGCTCGACGAAAACAGCAAGATGATACTCGCAGTCGTCAAAGATTTAGCCGAAGTACACTCTTATTACCTTCATCAAAGTTTCAAACTTCAATTTGTCGTGTTTCTCTTTGTCTACTTTCTGAATCACTTATGCTGAAGTGATGGCTAGTCGGTCCGAGGTCTTTGATCAATTTATGAGAAAAATTCGCATAAGAGCTTAGATTTCCATCAGCTTCGATATTAAACTTATTGTTTAACAACTTCTGAAAATAACAGAGCCAAGTGAAAATGGCTCGTGAGAACGAGTTTGCTCGGGCGGATAGTAGCAAGCTAGCCGCAGGAGCGGGTGAGTTAGAAGGGCTCTTACGCGAAAAGGATGCTGCTGTTACGAAGTTAGAAGTCGATATCGCAAACGAGCGAGAAAGGGTAGCGGACCTGCAAGAAAAGTTGAAAGATGGGGATAGACCTTTGAAGCGAAAGGTGTCGCAACTCGACAAGAATCTCGAGCAACTTACGGTCATGTACCACAAGCTTGTCTCGCAGAACTCGGGCCTCAAGGTATTACAGCTCTATTTGTTCGTTTTTCTGGCACCTCAGTAGAAGTTTTGTTCGCAGTGTTGGTCCTGGACACATGAATACATTCACTCTTTTGAAGCAAGGAATACTAAAGATCTTAATTTCTTGAATACTACTTAATCAATCTCATCAATATTGCTTTCTCAAAAATCCAGGTTGAGTGCCAAGTGAACGAAAAGAAGGTGATAAGGAAGGATCAGCGTATTACGAGCTTAGAGACATCGTTGAGGGAGGCGAAAGGGAAATATGAGAAGCTGCTTACGCAGTGTGCGAATCTGACGGCGGCCATGGACTTGATGGGCAAGAAAGAAAATCGGACAACGCTGGGCGCCGGAAAGGCCCGCCTGATGCGACCATTGCAGGGTGGGCAGCAAGCACCTAGAAGAGTAACGGCTAGTAAAGCGGGCGACGACGAGCAGGACGAAGCGAAGGATGCGGAGTAAACTTGCTAGACTTCATCGTTGGAAACTGCTGTGTGGAGCAAAAGGCAGGAGCTTCTTCTTGAATACTAAATTTGGCTTATACAACATCCTCTTGTGCTGAAGAAAGACTCTCCGGTTGTTCATCATGGTAACACTTTCTGATTTCTTTGCATTATATCAGTCTGCGGATGCTAGGCAGCTCATATATTCGTAAGTATATCACAGACACCACATGGTGGGGTCTTACGTTCTAGAGATAATAGAGTGCGCTCTCACTCTGCCCCCCTATGATGGAAATGAATACTTTTTATCTGTATTTCATCATCGATACATTTACATATCTTTTCTAAAAAATAGCCCTGTCAGTGCTGAGTAAAATTTTGGTAATCTTGTTTACCTCCAACTAGCAATTCTCAAACAGTTGTTTACCTTCGCCTAGCAAAAAGCGAACGACTGCACGCGGCGGTCGAGGGTTTACACCAGAGAAAGTGACAAAAAGCTGAATACCAATACAAGTCCGTGTGACATCAACCGAAAAAAGTGACGTGAATACCTTCAACAGATACGGCTCAAATGGCCTGCGACGAAAACGTGATTACCTTCAACGCAAGATGGAAAAGCATGACGCGACTTTTGCTTACGCATAGATTGAATTCCAATTGTTTTTTAGAGTTAGACGCATAAGTAGAACTTTCAACGCTTATATTAAACGGTAAAGAATAAAATGAAAAAGAAATACACATGACAAATACAGGTTGGCGCCATCTTGAGAAAATGCTACAACCTTACTTGTGGTCTCTCTTTGTTCTACAACTCTTCACTCGTTTTCTTTTGCCTGCGAAAGAGGTGTTAGTGCATTCCATATAGAGGAAGGAAAATGAGAGCCGGAGCATGTAGGAGGGTGAGGCATTTTGAAAATAAAGTTATAGAGAAGCGGAATTTGGAAAAAAAGGCACGAGAAATGGGTGCATTGTGGTTCATTAAGAACTGATGATAAGGAAGGCTGCTGAAAATGTCTACCCTAATAAATCTACTCGGTGTAACAAAAACTACCCAGCACAAGCTGTCCCATAGCTCTTGCCCGGAGTCTATCATTTCCAATAACGTAAAGGTTTGTGAGGTGTACAAGGAGAGAGAGGGGGTAGTGAAAGGAAGATGCCCTCCCGCAGAATCGGGTGGGTGCGCGTGCGCAAACGCGACTGAAAGCAGCAATTGAAGAGGTGAGAACTAAGAGCAAGAAAAAAAGGGCCCCTGGCGTTGTGTATCTTGACAGCTGCAGGCTTCGTCTTGGCTCTTCGTGACCAAGATGGGATCAAGCAAAAGCGGAGGCCAAGATGGCCCGCCGCAGCAGGCGCATACCGGGACTGTCACCGTGAGCGTGCGAGTGCGGCCTTTCTTGCCACGAGACCAGGGGCAGCGAAGTGTCATCCGCATGGTGCAACCAAAGGACAAAGAAAACCCGACAGTAGTCCTCGATGTTTTGGCGCCACAACTGGTTGGTTCACCAAGATTGGAACAAAAACTTTTTGCCTTCGACCACTGCTTCGATGGCAAATCCACGCAACAACAAGTTTTCGACACCATCGGGAAGCAAATCGTGGAGAACGCAGTCAACGGGTAAGCAATAGCTGTACAATTTGATCAGCATCTTGCGCTAGTGTATGTGTCGGTTTCGCTGTGCTAGTTTAGATCTGGTAGACAAGAAGTAGTACTAGTTCCAAGAATAGCAACAGGTGAGGACGAAGCCCTTCCAATTGTTCAGGTACAACGCCTGTGTTTTTGCGTACGGGCAGACAGGTAGTGGCAAGTCGTATTCCATTATAGGGCCTGAAGAGGACGAGGGCCTGATACCACGAGTCTCGCGGGATCTGCCGTGGGCGATGGAGGATTTCCGTGTCACAGTGTCGTTTCTGGAAATATACTTACGAAACTGATGTAAGTAGACAAATGTTGATTTTCTGATTTTGAGAGTCTTCGAGTTTTAGAAGACCGAACACTCGGAAACTCTTAGACACTCACAATTTATTGTCACAATATGCTGTACTGCATGATGGGCATGAGCACCAATGTATACAGGATACAATGCAATCTTCCTCCTAAGCTGGTCGCTGCTCTAACATGAAACGAGTCTCTTCGCGATCTGTTGAACCCCGCGGTGAGAAAGAAGCCCTTGTACGTCCACCAACATCCAAAGCTTGGTATCTACGTTCCACACCTTCACGAAGCGCCGGTAACGGACCACCAGGAAGCCATGTCAAGGCTTGATTTTGGAGCAAAGATTCGCGCGACGGCATCCACTTGCATGAACAATCAAAGTAGTCGGAGCCATTCGCTTTTTATCGTGCGGATGACGAGGTACAGTACTTGCACTCCTGTAGAATTAGAAGTAGAAGATTTGATGGAGTGATGATGACCTCTGACCTCTGCTGTATCCTGTGTAGTTCATCAACAACAACATTTTCTTGAAAATAGTCCTTACAAAAGTTAGTACCCTTTACTTTTTCGTCGCTCCACTACCACTCCATAGGAACGTCGAGAAGGTGATAATAACATCTTCGATTAACCTGATCGATCTGGCGGGTTCCGAGCGGGTAAAAAAAGCGGGGCACCACAGGGGTGGCAGAATGCTGGAATCATCGTCTATCAATTCTAGTCTTTCTGTTCTGGGCCACGTCATCAGCAAACTGGCAGTCGACTCTATCAAGAAGGGACAGCACGTACCTATTTTTGAAATCTCCTCTGAAATCTCGAGTCTTGGTTAGTATTAGTTTCCAGAGTTATTTGATAAGTTTGTTAGAATTTTATTCTGGGGAAGATTAGCAATGGGTCGTTTGCTTATAAAATTCTCAAGAACTTCTACGGTGGTCTTCTAAGTATACTGAAAAGATCTCTACCCGACGACGAACATCCTCAGAGCATTGCAGGTCCCTTTCCGACAGTCGAAGTTGACGTATCTGTTGCAGGATGCCCTGTCAGGAAACTCGAAGACGTGGATGATAGCAAACATCAGTCCAGCCCAGTCAGAAACAGAGGAGACGCTGAGCACGCTCAGGTACGAATGGAATTTGAGGCCCTTTCATTCGTTGGCTGGAATGATATAAGGTAGTTACAACAGTTGTGTAGTCCATCTGAGGAAATTTCCGTGGATGTTGAGACAAAACAAGGTTAAATTAGACATCGTCCACATCTTCTTGCCAGGTTCGCCCAGTCCGCGAAGAAGGTGAAGTTGACAGCGAGCATCAATCAGCAGGACGAGGCCGAAACAGATCTCATGTTGCAGACTATGATGACAGAAATCGAGGAGCTGCGAACCGAGCTGCATCGTCTACCGTCTAGTCCGAAGGCAGGGAGGCTCAGACGGGAAATGGAAGCCATGGAAAGTCTCAACGCTGCTGCGATCACAAAATACGACCGCCGTGGTTGGGACGACGCTCGTAGAAGAGAAAAAGAGCAGGAGCTCATGCGGCAAGAGGTACAACTAAACCTGACATGATCTCCCCTAATCGATTTGTTAGTCTTAGCAGTAGCTGCTTGGGAACCTGTGTGGCCGTCTCTTAAGCTGCCTGTTGAATCGTCCAATGATCAGATTTTCATCCCGAGTGAAATAGTAGTTTTTAGGTCCTCGCGAATCTCCGTGTTGGGCGCATGCAAGGCATGGCGAGCGAGGATCCTTACATCTTGAATATATCTGACGACGTTGCAGTGACAGGACGGCTCTTGTACCTTCTGGACGTACCGCAAACGCACATTGGAAGCGCTGTGAGCAACCAGATTCGTCTTTTAGGACTAGGGATTGGCTCAGTAATGTGCACGATTCATAGGGAAGAGGGAGCAAGCAAGCAAGATATCAAATTGAGACTCGAAAAGCGGGAAACAGGAGGCCGACTAGTGATTAATGTTATGAGAGGGAATGTATAAGCGAACAGATGAGGTGGCTGTGGAGGTGCGGCTTGTTGTAGCTTCTGTCATCGCGTAAAGTCGCAGTTACAACTAGTTTTCCTAATGTCCAGAATAGGTACTTTTTGAACAGAGTTGGCTTTAAGAAAAGGCAGGAAGTGGCGGACGGCAGCTCAGTGGCTCTGAAGCACGGCGATCGGCTGGTAGTCGGGCGTGCGTTCAGTTTTCGTCTAGTAATGCCAGGTATGGCGAACGCAGGCGATACGCAGGCTGAGAGCCTTCCGCCGCCACAAACGTTAGACCCAGAGCTGAAGAAACTGCAAGACGCCGTTGATGAAAGCAATGAGTTGATACGCGAGCTCCTTGGAGACTCTGGACCGCACCTCTCCGTTGGCGTGCTCAGTTCCCCACCTCCAAGTAGCACTGGTACGGTCTTAAGCAATGCAGGAGGAGCGTCGTCAGGTGGCAGTGCCGGGGGAAGTGGCAAGGGCGTAGGAGGTGGGTCGTCATCATCCAGCGAAGAGTCCGTGGTTCGAGAAAGTGTAGGAGGCAGCAGTAGTAGCACCGCGGCGGCAGGTGGCACGAACGTTGATCTTGCAAGCAACCAAGCGGTTTTCACAGGACAAGGCGACGCGCAGTCATCCTCTGCTATCGGAGGTGGCGGAACCAGAACGAATTTGTCCGATTCCAACAATTATGACACGAATTGAGAAGATGAAGAGGGGGCTCTCTGCAACTTGAATTCTTTAGAAGCTCTAGCACAAACAAGCAACTGTAGACTACGCGAAAGCCAGCTAGCTCCAGAACAAACTGCTTCTAATCTTCTGAGCTTCTAGCATCTTCTCATCTTATAATCTTCTAGAACAAACTTCTTCTAATCTTCTAGCAGGCAAGGCGGGTCGTCCGCAGCTAATGAGCGGGTTCACGTGATCCAGCAGCGCGACGAACATGGAACACTTGTTGCGGTGTGGTTACAGAGCGCCTTTCAGTGTCGCCTTGAAATCATGCGCGACCTCTATCAACAACATCTCTTATGTTGAGACCACTTCTTCAGCAGGCTTTCTAAAGATTTCTGAGGAACATCAAGACGAGCATCGGATTTTCAGTGGCAACTTAGATGTGAAACCATGGGTTTTCTTTTCCCGATCCATTTCTAAGACAGGAAAATATCCGATTGCAGCAGGCAAAGGCAGATGGTACGGCGACCGAAGTCACGGACAGCGGTGCCGAGGAAGATCCATCTGCGGATAGCAGCAGCAATAGGGATGTTGATGTTCTTGGCAGCTCCAACGGCGGGACATTGATGATTATGGTTCTAAGTAGAAGATGTGTAGCTGAATCTTAACGACCTACTATAGTACACAGGCAGCGGCGACCGACTCAAGCAGCAACTAAGTACTAAGTACGGTTTCATCTTATTTTCCCTTTCCTCTAAGAAATACCAGGAAAGCAGCAGGAGAGCAGACGGGGTGTCGGTTACAGGCCAGCGTACAGGAAAGAAAGAGGCCTGGGGCGAGGGCGGTGGGCGAGGGAAGGAGGATTCCCGAGATCAGGATACTCTTCAGGCAACGCAGGTTTGGGAGCCGGGATCTACAAATATCATGTAGATCTTGTGCTGTAGTACGATGACGTTTGATTAGCCTGTTATACTAGAGATATTTTGTCGACTACTTAGAAAAAGTGATAAGCAAAACCACTTACGTTTTATAGTGTCGTTTGGAAGTATTTTTACGCGTGTTCGAAGCCAGTGAAGATTTGAAAGCAAAAATTTCGCTCCTACGCAAAAGAGATTTATTGAACCACCGTGTTTGTAATCCTATCTCAGAAAATACCAGCATAAGAAACATCAGAAATTCGCAATGGGCTATTGCATTATCTACCACAGACTCCAGTCATTTTTACGGGAACTCAGACCACAGATACTTGTGATGTCAGTCAATTTTTTAGAGAGTGGAAACGGAAGACGCAGCGAACTTCGAGAACGACACTGTCTTTTGATTTGAAGGATGTCGTCGTACAAGACGAGCGTTACCGCGATTCAGAGGTTTATTATTGAATTCGGTTTTCGTTTCATTTTTTCTGTTCTGAGAGACACTGCTGCCTTGATGGAGTAAGAGATGAGGGTAATGCAATGAGTGTGTCTCTGTGCGCGGTTGCAGTCGCACCTGTGGCATTTCCTCTTAATATTTTCATCAGTGGCAACATTCATGATCGGCGATCAAACTACGCTTTCTGGTTATTCTGGTCCTAGTGCATTCATCATGAGTGGAACGATCTGTCTCTCTGTTTTGAGTTTCGCTTGGTCTTTTGGCACGAAGGAAAAACTCCGAAATTCTGTCTCAGAGTTGAAAAATTCTATGATGATCAGCCCAAGATTTTGTTGCTTTGTGTCAATGTGATAGCTATCGGCTATTTGTTGCTGTGTATGTGGTAGCTATGCTAGCGGCTATCAATCTGTTAAGAGCGAGTCTTTGTGGACTGACCAAGAATCTGTTATCTGAGTTGTGCCTGTGTGGCCCAGACCATGCTTGTTTGTGCGCATGAGTGATTGTCCTCTAAAACTATTGGGGTGATTAAAATTTTTGCTTTCTAAATTATGCGCATCTCCTCGTATATATATATATTCCATTATCTTACCGTCGAGCGTGGGCCTTGTTTTCTCTCTGCAAATATGATCAATCGATCTCGGAATTTGCTTCTACCCCCTGTAACGACAGTCAGGTTTTATTCATAATTCCTTTCCCATTGGGTCGCTCCCAAAAGAGCTGTAATAAATTGTTTTTCCGGTAGTTTGGAGTTTCTTGATACTTATAAAGAGCATTATTGACTTTCTCTACTTCGTATCTATCACAGAATTTGTCTTGTGCTTTAATATTCTTGTTACAGACGACATATCGAAACGTTGCTTAAGTGTTCTAGTGAAATAATCGGAAGGCTAGCTTGTTTTGCATAGAACAGTAACGATTGCGAGACGAAAAATGGTGCATGGTCCACCGCCAACTATCCAAGAAAAGGCACGGCCTGACAAGGCTTCCGCACGCCCCAGATACAACGCAACACTCGTGCAAACCCACGGTACTTATTATATCCTCCTGCTATGAACTAGTGGTCACCTCATCAACGTCGCTGAATTTTGTCGTGATTGAATAAATTCGATGTTTGACTTGTTGTGAGGCCTGCTTTGATGTGCATGTGAGAAGATCGTTCATTGATGTAACTACTTGATCAAAATCCCAGGGACAAGCAGAAATAGGAAACTTTTGAAATTATTCCTTTTTACAACAGGTCCTTGGTCCGCTCGCAAGTTGCCTGAACGCGCTTTGGTTTTGCAGAAAGAGACTGCTGTTGCAGAGCCGCACAAGCAAACTGGGCTGAAGCGTTTCGACGACCAGAGGCCGAACACTTACGTTTCGGAGCATAAGTTTATGAATTTGAAGAACGCAGTGCAAACTACGTTGGTAGTAGAGCCGCACACCTCTTGGGGAGACACTGTTGAGCGCCACCGCAGTCCCATCGGCATGCGGAATATCGAGAACGGACGCGAAGACCTGAAACTCGCGGGAAGCGAGATCACGGGAGCCCGCATTGAGCCTTTTGGAGAACCTGTCGGCGTGCCCTTTGGCTACCCCACGTTGCTGCAATGCGGCGAGCCGAGAAACGTCAAGTACTTGGATCCCCAGCCGGACTTCTTCGAGTACACCAATGGAGGACACATTCCACCGAAGATCACAACGGTAATTATAACGATTCTATGCTTCCACAGTACTTGTAGATATCAATGTAGTGGCTTCTTGATAAGTCTCTTTTGGGAGTTAATCTGGATCAATCAATCTCGTTAGAATAAGTATCCATCTAGTTGTCTAGTGTGCATGTCGAGTTTTTGTGACACTTGCTGCTTGAGCAGGTCATCGATCTTGATGGGAAGCTTGATCTATGATCTTTCTTTAAATAGTAAACAACAAATCAATAAAGGTTCCGCGTTCTGCGCACCGTTCCCTTGCTGGTTTATATGACGAGCGGACGTTGCGGCAGCGCGCTCGCATCGACTTGTACCAGAGCACGCCGTCTGGGGACAAGCTTGCGAACCAGATGCGCAGTGTGGAGAGCCAGCACCGCCACCTGCTAGCCCGTCGCCAGTGGTTCTCTCGCGATCCCCGCAAGAACAACGTCTGGCCTAACGGAAAGTTCCGCCATTTTGGTATGCTCTCGGACACTGAAGTCCGGTCTGCCTCCTGCAACGCGCGCATCCACGATTCGTGCTGGAAGCATCGCCTGCCGTTTTTGGAGATTACACAGCAGAGCGTTCGCAATCCTGCGCAGGCACAATTCGACGATCACGCGCAAAGGCTCTTGACCGACGTGAGAGGATACTCAAGAGCCATTCCCGTTCGCGAACGAAGTGCGCCGGTTATGTGATACCCGAGAGCATAGAACAAAATCTTTATACAAGGAGGTAAAAAGAGAATGGAATCTACTTTGTGATGTCAAATATGCGACACCATTTAGGCATACGGGAAGAAACGTCATAGATTGACTTCATTTCATATACTGTTGATTTCATATAATATTGATAATGTATTTTTTTTGATTATGTGAACCTGCACGGGGAACATCTTTTTTACTGGTAAAGAACTCAATGTATTTTAAGGACATAATGAAAAGGAGGCATTTGCTGATGCTTTTTCTGGGACTCATATCATAACTTCGATGCTAACATAACATAACTAAAATTCGTAATTTCTGCGTAACAAGAACATAACATTCAACACAATAAAATACTGTATATTCTCTTTGGTACCTTTCTCATGAACTTCTAAACTCAAATTGATTGCTAAAAAATAGCATTCATCTGGGCGTCCTTCACATAGTGCTACTTGTATTTTTTTCTCATTGGAAAAGAACATTTGGTAATTTCATATCGGGACTAAATGGTCGAGTATGACCACGACATCATAGAACAAAGCATTTGACGAAAGTATATCGATAATTAAGGACTAGATAAGGAGGCAACACTGAAGGAGGTCGGTTCAATGACAACCTCCGCTGCACAGAAAATTCAAACTTTTAGATTGCAGGACCTGCAGATGCAAGAAAGAAAACAAAATGTGGACTAAAAAACAAATACAAAAAAAGAAAAGAAAAGATGGCGCGTCATGCCTATACGCTTACCTTGCCGCAGGTGAGCCAACTCCTACGCAGGTAGGTTTTGACTTATTGGAACTCGCTCGCACTACAAAAAAAAAGGAAACAACTCAACCTGTTGAATTGAACTCAGAAAACCTTCAGCTTTGCTTGTGGAAAAGCTTAAACTACTTGCTCCATGTCCGCCCAGTGCTTCAAATATCATTCAAGCAAGTTGGCAAAGTTCAGCATATTTCATTCGCCAATGAGGTCGCTCTTGCGCCCCCGACGGATCCAAGTCACGTCCGCAAGAACATTGGTCAAAAGTAATTTCAAGCAGAGTTGTTACTGGGTCGGACGACCATTGATGATTCTCCTTGTTCATCGACTTCCTGAAGATTTATCTTCTTTGGCCGACTGGAATGTCATCGTTTCATCTGTTTGAAGATGTTAATCTGTGCAGAAAACAAGAATCACAGGATGCGATATAGCAGAAACGTTAGGAAATGCAAGACCGAATATTAAGGGCATAGAAATAGTTTTGACCCATTTTTTTCTGAAATTGTTGATAGATGTTGTGGTTGAGAAAGTTGTTGATAGTAGGAATTTCTTCACTGCACTCACCGATGAAGCAGGTATTTTGGATGAAGGATTCAGTGTTTAAGAGTGTTTTGATGTTTTCAATTATTGTTGTCTTTTCAATCACTTTCTTTGTGTCGTGTGAGTAAAAAAGATTAAGATATTTCAAAAGATGGCCCGTCAGCTGTCGCTACTCTGACGCACATGGTTAGAGCAGATGAACTTCTCGGACGATCTCGAATATCCAAGTTTTTTCTTCTTATACGGTCGGGTGCGAAAGAAAAAGAAGCGGCTCTCGTTGAACAAAGACCGCTAAGCACAAACCGGCTTTGCTTCTCATCGATTTTTCGAATTTCAGACTCAGGTCACATCTCGAAGAGCGCCTTGGCATCTCAGAAAATGAAGAAAACAGGTTGGCATCAAGGAGGGAGGAAGCCTCAAGGAGGAGGATGGAACAGAGGCGAGGGATTTCACGAGAAGAAGCGGTTTGGTCCTATTCGAGATCAAAGCAGCGAGCGCAGTCCAGACCACGGGACCTACGAGAAACATGATAGTTATTTTAATGGCAAGAACTTCCGCGGACGTGGAAGTGGACAACACGACGGTGATTCGAAGTGGACGGATTCTAGAGATAGTGAAAATTTTACAACTCAACATGTGGGAAGTGGAACGAATATCGTGAACAAGAACAGTAATAAAACAAGTAGCACCGCATCTAAATCTGGGCCTACCACGATTCGTGTTCCGCTGGCGCCTGAGCGCCGCGCAGCCCCGCCTCCGCCTCCCCGTGGGGTGGGCATTGGTGTGCCAGAGCCTCCTGGTGGTTCATCCGATGGCCCTAGAGGGAATGGCCCTCTTCCGTTTGGGCGTTGTCGACTGACGAGACGGGACGAGGTCTTGCAAAGGGCGAAATCTTCGCGCTCTCCCGTGGCTGGACAAAGAAACAAGGAAGAAAATGGAGTTTCGTCGAAGACCTGCGAGAATTCGAGGACGCGGAAAGGAAACTCCAAGAACATTAGCCCTTGGCCTGATAAGTCTGGCAAAAAGGCGACTGTCTGCCGTTTGAAGTATACTGGTCATCTGCGGGAAAATAATGCCGGAGGTCGTCCGAATGCACATGGTCGTCCGAATACAACTGGTCGCCCGAATGCTACTGGTCGCCAGAATGCTGCTGGTCGCCCGAAGGATACGGGTCGTCTCGTGAAAAAAGACTCCAGGACCCCACGAAGCAGAAGCCGTGGACGACAAAAATGGAGATTGAGTTTTGAAAACAATTTGAGTCGTGGGAAATCAAAATCAGCACGAAACAATCAAGATAAAAAGGTTGTCAAGAAGACCAAGAATGCAACCAGCAGTTCTTCTTCTTCGGATGCTTCTTCATCTAGCGACGATAGTAGTTGTGCTAGTGGCGACCGGAGTGCAAGCCTCTCTGAGAGTAGCAGGTCAAGTACGCCACGAGATAAAGCGACGAAGCGTGCGAAGCACGAAAAGGAGTCGAAGCATGCTTCGACAACTACAGCGGCGAATGACGAAGCACCAGAGACAGAGATGATCTCTAGCAAGGCATCTCCACAACAAGACAAAGGACGCAGCGACAACAGAAAGAAAGAGTCGCCCAATGGTTCTGGTGCACATAGAAGGAGTAAATCAAGAGGGCGCGGCGTTTCGAAAAAATCAGAAGACGAGTCTTCGAAAAAGAGAGGAGAGTCGAAAGATGCTGAAAAGAAAACGGACAAGACATCATCGTGCGCACAAGTAACTGCAACAGGAAGTACTACTAAAGAAAAAGGAGAAAAAACGGCAGGAAGCGGCGCAATTAGCACTTTGAAGAAGATAGAAAAGAAACCGGCCACGCCTTCTCCGGCCACGCCTTCAGTTGGAAGTGCGACTGCTCATCAAAAGGACAAGAACGAGAGCACCAGTGCTTCCAGGAACAATGATAAGCAAGGGAAGAATAAGAACTCTCCATCGGATCGTCCAGGCGGCGGGAGCCTTCGTTCTGCGGTAGTCGAGAGTACGCCAGTGAATGGGATGGGTAGAAAATACCACGGTCCGGGTTGGAAGCAAGTCGGGGAGCGAGTGATTGTTGTAAAGGGATCAAAGGGCGCGGCTGCGACTCGCCGTTCAAGCGCAGGAAGCGGCGCTCGTTGGTCCGCTACCGGAGCCAATAGCATCCCCTTGGGTGGAGGCTCCTCTCCCACTAACAAAAAGTCGCCAAAGGAAGGAAGTTCTGCAGAAGATGCGAAGAGCAATCCTAAGAATGCGAGAGGACAAGACGAAACGCAAACAGTGGACAAAAAGTCTAAATCACTAGAACAACAAGGAGGAGAAGATCGTTCTTTAGCCCCAGATGAACAACAGAATTCGAACCAAGTTCCGGATACTAGTACCGCTGGGTCGGAGGGCACGAGAAAAGCTGCTGGTGAAAGCAGCACTGTAGGAAAGGCAGAAGAGAAGTCAGGAGTTGCCGTATTGAAGATACAAAAAATTCCTGTCAACAAGCAGGACTTGAGCGGCTCTTCCTGTACGGCTGGTGAACAAGTAGCGAAAACCGAATCCACAAAAACCGAAGGCACAAACGAGGGGTCCGCGGGCGAACCACCCGCAAAGAAGGCTAGAATATGCAGTGCAGCGTCATCGGCATCACTACCACCACCTTCACAAGTAGAGCGCGTTTCTGATCAGCAAAGGAAGGATGCCAGAAAAAGCAGAGGCAGATCGTATGGACGAAGAACGTCCTGGCACAAGAATGAGCGAAAAGCGACACAGAATCCAGCTTCTGGGAAAGGCAAGACGACACGCGGTGAACATCCAGCTTCTTACAAGACCAATTCTCGTGAGCGGGAGCGAGATGGAAAAAACGATGCTTCACCAGGAACGCAACCGGCACCACCATCATCAACACGTTCATCGGGTGCGCCGACAACAAAAAATGCGGAACACGGAAGTGCTTGGGGCCTGCCAGCTACAACGCAGTGCCCTCTTCCAAATACCTCGACGCCGGCTGCTACGTCTGGCGGAGTACAGCAAACTGTGGCGCAACAGCCATCGCCGTTTACACAGCGGGAAGCAGCGGCGGCAACTGGGCTTGTACTGGTAGACGCCCCTGGGTCCTCCATGCTAGTACAGCCGGAGGCGAGCATCAAATCTGCCACGACTAAGGATTTGCCAACGGCGTCGATTCCTGACCAAACACCAAATCCGTCAACATCGACAGCGAGTTCTTCTACTGCATTAGCAGGGTCTGGGACAGCTGATGCGAAACAGCAAGTCGGAAGTGCTTGGGCTGCAAGCGCGACTCCTGCCGCGGTGCCGGCGCTGCCTCCACCGGCAGTTGCTCGTGAATCGAAACCGAACGCGACAGGAGCATTTGTGCCCCCAGTGCCCCCACCACCTCCAACTGCGACTCCTCGGACGGGAACTACTAGCTCCACCAGTCCGCCGTCTACTTCTACAGTTTCGCCTGTTCTGCAGACGGGTAGTGCATGCCAGTCACCCGTGGGTGAGATTTCCTCAGGGCAGCTTCTCGGTCCGCGAGCTGGAGCAGGAACACAAAACCAGTTCAGTGATATGGGCACTCGGATGTTTTCCGGGTTGCCGATGATCACGTCGCCGCCATTGATGCAGCAACTCCCTGCGACACCGGGAGCACCAGCGTCAACAGCAACACCAGCACCACCAGCGCCGAATATGGCAATGACAGCGTATCTGGAGGCCGGAAACTTGCCGGGCTGGTCTCACTGGTCCTCTCCCGCAGGCGTTTCTTCAGAAACGAAAAACAACAGCACAATTTTTTTTCAGAAGAATCAGGGACACGGACACCACGGAGGTGAGAAACAATATTTTCAATGTGCTGGACGACACTCTGCGACGTGGGATAAGAAGTCGCGTCGAAACGCAAACCATACGCAAGGCAAGAAGGGCAGAGGCCATGGCAATAGTTGTCACAATGGCTCAACGCATTCCCAGAAAAATCATGGGCGAGACGGTTGTAATTTTTATAACTCGACGTCGACAGGAGCAACTGGGCCTGCTCCTGTAAATAATGTTAGTAACAATACGAGTACAACGACCAGCACAATGACTTCTTCTGCCAATCGAAACATCCACCATGATAGCAAAGTGTCGACGCCCCTGACACAGCAAGCAGGTCCGGCTGTGACGAAAGCGACTGTGAATCAGTCAGGGGAATCTTCAGCACCAAGTGCGACATCGCGAAATAAATCTGCATCCGGGAAGAAAACGAGTACAAAAATGGCGACTCCGCCTGATAATCTTTCTAATGATACAACCTCGAGTGCCTCTAAAGCAGAGGAGACGGTCGCATGGAACCAACAAGATGCTGCTCGTCTCGGGAGGTGGTTGTCGAAAAGTCTTCGCGATTGTAGTATCACCCTCAATACTGACGCGCGTCGGGAGCTAATGCTAATTTTATCGAAAGCAAGCCCAGATGCTGCGGAGGTGAACAATAGAAGCAACAAGAATAGTAGTATATCTCTTTCTTGGCCAGAAGGCCGAAAAAAAGTGGAGGCCAAGAAGTCGAGCGGGCGGCGTTTCTTTCAAGTACACAGGCCCGGACAAATGTACGTGAGAGCAGAGCCCTGGTTACAGAGCGCTCGAGTGGGCCATTTGCTACCTCTGCAGGTTGTGGAAATGGTAGATGGACCTCATAGAATGGTAATTTCCCACGAAGATAAGCAAGGGGCGATCGCGTGCATTAAGATTCGCAGCGAGGACGGTTGTGTTTCCGGTTGGGTTACCTATGAGTCCGAAGCCTTGGGCAGCTCATTGTTATGGCGTTCCTTTGACATGTGAATCTTTAAAGTTGTTCTAAAAAAACATGTAGCGACGCTCAAAAAAAATGAGCGCTTCTAGTGCCTTCTTTGTGCGTAGGATATTAGTATTTATAGTATTAGCAATTGCCAGAAATCTCTTAAGGAGCTCCCTTAAGGAGCTTCCTTAAGGAGCTTCCTTAAGGAAATCAGTTTCCTTAAAGAATTTTTATTATAAAAAGTTATTATAACTTTCCTTAAGAGGGAAAAAATTTCCTTAAGGAGCTCCCTTAAGGACAAGCTGTTATAAACTTAGGCTAATAACAGCGGCTCCTTAAGGCCCTTGCTAGTACTACGAGTTCAAAGGTGTCAAGAACGTGCTAACGTGTTCGCGGCTGTTAGTTTGTAGGCTACTCACGTACACCAGCCACATCCGCAGCAAGACACTACGCGCCCACCCCTAGCTAATCGCCCCAACGAGCTGCCAACCGCTACCCTTGTCATATATCGCCCAGCGCCTTTACTTTTTTCCAAAAACTTCAGGGAGGTCATTCAAATACAGAGAAAACTGAACGACCTCCCTGAAGTTTTTGGAAAAAGTTAGCTCGCTCCCCTTCCGCGACTACCTTCCGCGCACAGCAATCGACCACGGCACAGGAGCGTGCGGCAGCCCTTGGAGATGGTTAACCAGTCTACTTCTAACCAGCACAAAAGCGGGAGAATTGTAAGGGAGAGGGTGAGCACTTGAAAGGGTAGAGGCTGACGAGCGTGATCATATTGATTCGTGAGAAGGCCAAAGATGCGCCTCAAAGTCGCAGCCGTTGAGGATGTCGATGGCTGTGAGAATGATAGCCGTGAGCACTTGCGTGTCTGAAGGGTGGACCCTGGTGAGCATCATCATATCCATGAGAAGGCCAAAGGTGTGCAACTTTGCGCGTGAAGGTCGAAGCCGTTGAGGATGTTGACTCGATGTCTGTGAGAATGATAGCCGTGAGGACTTGCATGTCTGAAGGGTGGACCCTGGTGAGCGTCATCATTTCATATCCATGAGAAGGCCAAAGATATACATCTCTGTGTATGAAAGTCGAAGCCGTTGAGGATGTCGATGTCTGTGAGAATGATAGCTGTGAGGACTTGCATGTCTGAAGGGTGGACCTTGGTGGGCGTCATCATATCAACGAGAGGGCCAAAGGCGTGCGTCGGTGTGTGTGTGAAAGTCGAAGCCGACGCTGAGGATGTCGATGTCTGTCAGAATGATAGCCGTGAGGGCTTGCATGTCTGAAGGGTGGACCCTGGTGAGCATCATCATATCCATGAGAAGGCCAAGGGTATGCATCTCTGTGCTTGAAAGTCGAAGCCGTTGAGGATGTCGATGTCTGTGAGAATGATAGCCGTGAGGACTTGCATGCCTGAAGGGTGGACCCTGGTGGGCGTCATCATATCCATGAGAAGGCCAAAGATGTGCGTCTCTGTGTGTGAAAGTCGAAGCTGTCGAGGAAGTCCGTCGATGTCTGTGAGAATGATAGCCGTGAGCACTTGCATCTCTGAAGGGTGGACCCTGGTGAGCGTCATCACATCCATGAGAAGGCCAAAGATATACGTCTTTGCGCTTGAGTGTCGAAGCCGTTGAAAGTGTCGATGTCTGTGAGACTGATAGCCGTGGGCGCTTGCAGTTCTGAAGGGTGGACTTTGGTGAGCATCATCATACCCATGAGAAAGCCAAGGGCATACATCTCTGCGCTTGAAAGTCGAAGCCGTTGGGGGTGTCGATGTCTGTGAGAGTGATAGCCTTGAGCACTTGCGTGTCTGAAGGGTGGACCCTGGTGAGCGTCATCACATCCATGAGAGGGCCAAAGGTATACAGCTTTGCCTGTGAAAGTCGAAGCCGTTGAGGATGTCGATGTCTGTGAGGAAGTAGATGAGGGCGGACCCTGGCGGGCGTCATCATGTCCATGAGAAGGCCAGGCGCATGCATCTCCGTCGGTGAAGGCTGAAGGCTGAGGACGTCGGTGCCTGTGTGTGAGAGTGATAACTGTGGGCCATTGCATGTCTGAGGCGCGGACCGTGGTGGGCGTCTTGCGTCATGTCCATGAAACAGCCAAGCTTATAGACACACCCCCGCGCCTGAAGGTTGGGGCCCAGCTTCTGGCTCTGCGCATAGAGATGCCCAAGCGTGGCCTTCTCATGGGCCTCGTCCATGACGCTCGCCAGTGTCAGTGCCATCCCATGGGTATGCTATGCTTTAGGATTCTCCTGGACATGATCACACTCAAAAGGGCCCAACCTCTGCGCCTACATATGTCCAAGAGTGGCCTTCTCATGGACTCCATGACGCTCAGCGGGCCAGCCTTGGCGCCCATTGGCTTGCCCCTAGCAAGCAAGTTGGCCAAGGCAGTAGCCATAGCGGTAGCCTCCTCACTAGCCTCGCCACAGTGGGGGCCAGCTTCCCAGCCTTGGCGAGCAGACTTGGCGACTTTTTTCGTTTGTCTTTCTGTCTCTTAGTAGTCAACCTGTCTAGTTGTTAACCTATGCCCAGCGCAGCGGGCCCTTGATGGGCCCGCTTTCTGGGCATGTATGAATATCACAGAAGAACAAGCTTGCGCAATAGATACGGAAGTCGACTAGTTCTAATGTTTTTCCAGAACTGTGCCTTTCTTGCCGAACTCGACGACCCGTTTGAAGAACAGGTTGAAGACGTGGCGATGAAAAAGGCTACTATCGATCAAGGTGGTGATACTAGTTCCTTCGATCTGGAGAAAAAAGATGCATCCACGTTGTCTTCTATCGGTGGTCGTAAACGTTCCAGCAGTACTCAAACGCGTATGCCGCCACCCGCTCCCGGCGCTGATGTTGAAGCGCAGCGATCATTGAAATGTAGTTCGTCTTGCGCAACAAGAGAGAGTCCCATGGCGACGACAATAGCCGGAGTCGAACAATACGATCGCGTTGTCATGTCCTTAGGAGATACCTCCAACCCATTCTTTGAGGTTGATGCTGAGCCGATGGGCGACTCCGCATGGTTTTCTCGACCGGCAGAGGGTTTTCGCTCCGAGACCGGAATGAAAAGGGAAGATGAACAAGTACAGGCTGAAGTATGCGAAACGGTTCCAAGTGAAAACGATGAGCCACACGCTTCACCGATGAGCGAAGTGGTTGGTTCCAACGTAGTTTCGCCTGGCGTTGCAGTAACGGCCCCGCCAGAATTCAAAGAGACATCGAGTGCGAAAGCCTCCGATGGGATTCTGAATACAGATAAGAATGATCAGGATGTTGAACAAGATCAGAATCAGAATCCTGCTGTGGGAGAGGTGCAAGGAGACGAGCATGGCTCAATGGAAGTGGCTGCGGTCGCGGCCGAAGTGGCAGATGTGGAAGTAGCAGACATGGAAGTCGAGGAGGAGCAAACAAGTTTTTCAAAGTGTGCGGCCGCCTCTCCTAGCGACGTGCAGCAGCAATCTAGTGCTGTCGATGTTCTTCCACTTGCAGAACAAACTGCATCGGATAATGGTTCTGAAAGCGTGAGCAGCATGTCTGCATTAGCTGCAGCAGGTGTGAATCCGAAGGTAATGTTACTTTCCAAAGCGGGCGTAAAACTGGTGTCGTATTCTAGTAGAAGGAAGAGTGGGCGTGCTTGTGGTTGTGCCTCCTCGGTTACGGTGGTTGGAGATAGTGGGGAGCAGCACGAGCCGCAGACAAAATTTGCGCACGGTGACGGTATTAATGAGAAGCAGACTGACGTTGATGCTCATGTGGAAAACAAGATAGAGAAGGCAGAAGTAAGTGAAGATGTCACGAGGCCTGATCAAGAGGTGGTAGATCAAACAGGGGAAGCCAAAGCCGAAGAGAAAGCGGAGGGGGGACAAGTACTAAAGGAGCAAAGTCAATCTATTCTGGCTGGTAATGCCATCACTGAGGCGATGCCACCCAGACCCAATACCGGAGTAGACGCTGAAGGCTCAGAAGCCACGCTGGAAGATATACTTCTGGCGTCGGGAAGACCCCTTGGTGCGCCGGTTTCTGACGATCGTGCGGATGGGGCTGAGCAGGACAACAACAAGAATGAGAAGTTCGCGGACGACGACTCTCAACAACCAATTGGTGAGAGCGTGCCTGCGCCTGCAGTGGAAATCTTGTCGGTAGAAACTACGGCTGAACCGGCAGCGATGCTTGTGGATGATACGCATACAGCGGAGCCGGTAGTACTGCAATCTGCAGAAAAAACAGAGTCTGTGTTGGTTTTATCTGAATACGAGACAGCATCGAAGGCAACCGCGGCAGGACCAGCAGACAGAGCAGAACCGGAAGTGGAGGAATCGTCATCGGCGGCTTCAACGCTTGCGACATCTGCAGATACTGTCGTGGTGGCCACGGAAACTGATCAAGCAAAAGACGAGGTCGTAGTCGAAAAGTACGAATTTACACCAGTGGAGGTGGCCGACGTGTGCACGAGCTTGGAGTCGAGTAAAGAGCGGGAAGTTGAGGTTAACGAAAATGACAGTGCCTACGCGCATCTGCCTGAAGAACATCATCACGATGAAAACATGACAGAGGCAATTCGAGATGCTGTAGCACCACCGGCTGCTGTTGTAATAGACACGACTTCTGTCGTCGAGACACAAGAGCCTGTCCTACCGAACACGTCCAGAAGCACAGCGCAAGACATGTCTTCACAGGTTGCTCCGCTCTCAGAGGCCAATGTTAGAAGTATTGAAACAAAAGCTACCGCATCAAAGACATCGGAAATCGTCGCGGAAAAGCCAGCGGCGCAGGTGCCAAAAGCAGCTTTGCAAGACGATGACGTGGCGAGCCTTTTATCGTCTAGCGTCGAAGCCATAGAAGAAGAAGTGATGGAAGATATGGATCCCTTTCGTATAGAGGAGCTGAGCGACAGTCCGAAGAACACCGCCCAAGATGAAACCAAGAACGCTGTTGAAAATAAAACACAAGACTTACATGTGGTTGATAGTGCAGGAGGAGATAAAGTAGATAAAAGAGCTGATTCCGGAGCTGCCGTTTCTTCTGCGCCTTCGAATCCTGAAGCTGTACCAGTCTCTCACGACGTCGACGAGGGTGTAGAACAGCAGGTCGTAGAAGTGCCGCCGACAGACACGATAGAAGTAACAGAGTGTGTTTCTCCGGGAAAAAGTACAAACCAAAAGTCAGACTCGGAGGTTGAGAATGCTTCTGTCGAAAAAGGAAAAGGGCTCTCGGCTGTACTAAGAAAGATTCCTGTGTCAGCCTCGAGTGGAGCTCCAGATAGGCTTGAGGATGCGCAGGCTGTTGCGATGGGTCCTTTTTCAGCCGACCCGATATCTGCAATATCTGACCAGTCTGACGAAGACGTAAGACCTGATTTCAACATGATGACATCAAATGATCTGGATACCACGTCGAAAGAATCCCTGCTCGAGGATCTCAACAGTGCTCAGCCAGAAAGTGGCAGCTGTGCCAAAGACTATAACGTTTTGGCTCAGACTTCGAGACTCAAGCAGCCTATTCCCCTTGTTACAAACCACGAACGATTTTGTAACAAAATGCATGATTGTATTACCGCTTCAGCAGGAGTCGAGGAAGTTGGAGACCTTGCTGTGCATGCACTGAGCAAAGACGAGAACGTGAAAAATCACAGCACAAACATAAATCTGGATGATAGCCTAGCATTCGCTGCGTTGGAGGAGGTAGCCGGACGCAATATTGAGCCAGTACTAACCACTGCTGATACAACATCTTCACGTGATTTTAGTTCTAGAGCTAGAGAGTCACCCTCCGCTTCCTCTAGTAACCAGGTCCTAGTCGAGGACGCGTCATATCATGGAAATGCCAGTGTAGCGGGAACATTTTATACAGCGAGTATTGGTTCAAATCGCGACAGCTTCGGTCTTGGTGGCGAAGAGCAAACGCCTAGACAAAACACAAGCCAAGCAGGGGATGAGTTCGTGGATGCGGTAGGCGACTTTGCCGATGTCGTAGAAGAGCAGAGTGGCTCGCCAGAAGAGAATTATGGTCGTGACAACAACTTCTTTGTCGGGAGTAATCCCTTCCGATAAAGGTACTCTAGAAGTATGACATCACGGTGGAAGATGCTGACTCATACTTTGACAACACTCGACTCGGTAATGATAGTGATCCTGATAGGTATCTTCGGGATCTGGATTTGGGGATAAAAAGATTGAAAACTAAAGATGAAATGCGCAGTGATTTTCTGTTACACACAACTTACAAAGAAAATATACGCTTTGCGCACAAAAAGTGATTTGATACGACTGATTAACAGAAGTAAGAGCTTTGAACAAACCTGTCATCTTTTGTGGTACCTACAAATTCGAATGCGATCCCCCTATATTCTTGACCCGCTGCTCCTGTAATGCTCTTTTGATATTCCTAGAAGACCCACCCGTGTTAGTGTTTTGCGCCATAATTATGGAACATCATCCACAAAGACCGATTATATCTAGTGACGCACTCGCACGAACTCCCCAAAGGCAAGGATCTGTTGCGTCGGCATTTGCGCATCGGGCAGGTGAATGCTTCAGGGCAATTTATGCGTGTTTGCGACGATACCGATTTGGCAGAGTTTCCGTTTATCACTAAAGGTTTCAATTGAAGATGAGATGTAAGGAGAGTGTGCACCATGAGAGAAACTGCGAGTGATGTAAGGAGAGGGCACATGAGAGATCTTCTACTCCTCCCAGATAGAAAAATGCTGCCTACCTGACGAAAAAATGTTTTCACTTGTTGCCGACGGGCATTTGATCAAACTGCTCTAGCGGAAATGGAAATGGTCTGTAGAATAATAGTGCTACCTGATCATGTAGGAATTATATGAGAGTTGACCTTTGTGCCGGCTGCCAATGTGTCTCTATGGTGACCACGAAGGGTCATATCGGGGGCACTCACATGACATGTAGGAATTATATGGCAAAGACTATCAATTATGAGCATATTGTTCTCCCAATGAGATGGTCTGAGAAAAAATTGATGGCTTTGAGCGGCAATGAAATGACGTAGAATAACATGGACTTGCTTACACGACTCGAGAGCCAACTCTTGGCACAGCTGCAGGACTTGCCTGCAAGCCACCCTTTCCGACAGCTCGGGCGTCAGCCAATCTACGCGAATGAGCTGCAAAGAGGCCTCACTGAAGCCGGCCTGGCACCGTTGGACGCAAGTGTGCTTTCCCCGTTGCTGAGACGTCTTCCTCCGCGTGGGCTAGATACGTGTCTCGATGTTTCGCGCTTCATGTCGGAAAATGCAGCCATAGTGGACGCAGGAAAAGACGAAGGTACGCAAATTTATACGTGGTTCACTTTAAATCCTGATTTTGTCACATGCGTCGCTTCATCGATCTGATCTGGAGACGCGCCTTTTTCTCTTTCACCTAGGATGAATTCTTGTCAGTAAACTATGTACTACAAAAGAATTTGTACTAGGTAGTATGATCGGCTCTGAAATCGTTCGAAAACTCGTTATTTCACAGAGCCGATAACACCAAGCGGGAAGGCTACTCGTGCGGGCACATTGGATTCGCCGCAGGAGAATCTGAAAGGCACTGACTCGTGGTCCCAAAATTCTATCCAAGTGCTACTTAGTTTTAGATGGCATACGCATGTTGTTGTTAATAGTGAGTGCGTGGAGTTATTCGGGAATTCTTTTATTTGAAGCGGTCAAGTTGAGAGGAAAATTCCAAATTGTAAAAATATCTCGTCCTCACAGCAAAGGAAGGCCGGCAAAGCGTTGCGCAGCTTCTGGATATTTTAGAGAGCAAAGTTTCGGATGTTGGAAGCCTTTTTTTGTTGAAGGACGAAGAGTGCATTGGGAGCATCGGCACCACAGACTTGCTGGAAATATTGAGCGAATTAGGCTTACGCGATTCACGCAGCTTGTCTCTACTGAAGAAGGCGGTCGCCACCGAGCGCGACGGCCGTGTGCCATACACAGAATGGCTCCGCGAAACAACACGTAAGCCAAAAGCGACAACGGACGCAAAGAAAAGACAGGAGTTGGCAGCTGCTGCGGCCGCTTCTAGTAAGGACGACGCACCAGAAGAACGAGAGGCCGGAAAGGAGGTGGATAAGAACGAAGATGAAAGAGAGAAGGTAGCCGATGATGACGCGCCACGACCACAAGCAGCAGAGAACAAAGAAATTCCAAGTCCCGCAAAGGCGGCCGCTGCGCAAGAGCCGCCACCGGTGGTCTCCCCGGCTCCCCCCTCACCTGCTATCGACACGAGTGTGGTGCTCCAGGACGCGCCAGCTTTGGGGAGATCAGAGTCGGTCACAGCGCCACCGCCGCCCGCAGAGGAAGAGAAGGAGGCTGAGGATGACAAAGACCAGGCTGCGGCGAGAGAAGGTACGGCAGATGAGGTCGCAGAGGACAAGGCCGATGAAGTAGACGCAGAGGACGCGGGTGGATCTGGCGCAGACGGGGGTGCTGACGCTGACAAGGATGCGACGCCTCCTCCATCGCCAGAAAAGAAAGGGAAAAAGGACGAGGCAGCAGCGGACACGAGTGGCAAAGCTGCGGCCGCTTTAGATAGTGTCGACATCGAGAAAGTGAAGGAAGAAGACATGAATATCGTGGACGGCGAGAAACTAACGGGAAGTCCAAGGTTGGAGCGCAAAAACAGTTTCTCAGAGGAACCGAAAACGGCCTCCACAGGAACTCAAATGTCAATACCGAGTGCGCGACACCGGAAAAATTTGATCATGACGAACAGTCCGAAGCACAGTCCACAGGATCAAGAGACAGAACAAGAGTACTCGGTTTTTGGCTTGGGCGGGTCAAATAGCAGTGTATGTGCTGGATCCGGCGGGGGAGGTGCTGGAGCGGGGCGAGCAGAGGAACAGAACAGTGGTTCTTGGAAAAATAGAACCCTCGACAAGCCAGTGCCGTCGTCTTCTTCCAACAGTCAGAAGCTTGACGATTCTACCAATAATATTCAGTTCTCACAGGGCGAGGGGCTTCAGGCGGATCCGGGACCGGCACTCTTATGCTCGGCTCGGGATCTGGACGATCTGTTTATCGTTGATCCTGTCGACTGGCGTGTGTGCGAGCGCTTTTTCCGCAGTATTGACGTGACCGACAACACCACAGTGTACACAGAGGCGGTGTCGGTAGAGGAACCGATCACGGAGCAGAGGGTGGACGATCTGGTGCGGTTGAAAAAGCTTCGACGACTCGCTGCCGCTCCAGCCGGAAGCATTAGCGGCTACGACCTTGGAGCAGCCACGTCATCGGCCGGTGGCCTCGCGCCCGGCGGCGCGATAAGTCCGAGTTTGCGGCAGTCACAGCGGGAGTTGCGACAACAGTTGGAAGCAGCATCGCAACAGCCATTTGCAAGCGGGGTGTCCAACTTTCGATTTTACAATGACGACCAAGAGAATAGTCCGAACACTTCGATGTTGAAGAATACGGCTCCGAGTCCCCGCACGCAGCAGCTTTTTTCGGGTGCACGTGACCGTAGGCTCGCAACCTTTCATTTCGAAGATCACTTCGCAGACACCTCCCATGCTTGTGGCGGCACACTTGCGAAGCACCGGGTTCACTGGCGGAGCGCCTGCCAAATCATTCTTGCGGATCAGAACTCGCTGTTTCTCGCAACTTCGTCAAGCGTGGCGTCTTCTGCAGTCCCTCCAATGAATAGAAGTAGCGTAGAAGATGCTTTGCTAGAGCAGCAAAGTAGGCGCGTCGCCAACGATGGAACTTTGCCAATTTATGCGACGTCGCGGCCTGCTGGGAATAGAGATCCGCAATCGTACTGCACCGGACAGCCGATGCTACCGCTGGATCAGCAACTTGACTACAACGACAGTGGCGTGACAAGCGCACACATAGCGGCTCACGCGCTTTCTGGGGCACTCTTGCAGGCGCTGCCTCCGCGACTTTTTTCCGCTCTGCAGCCCTCCGACGTCGAAGAGGGGCTCGGCGACTCGACCTTCGTGCAAGCGTTGCGCGTCTTGTGCGAGAAGTTCCCGGAGCTGGTCATTCGCGCGTTTGGAGCACAACGGGAGAGTCTGGCAGGCGCCGACGGGCCTTATGTTTTGAACCTCTTTCATCCGCACAAGAATTTTGTCAGAGAAGAGATCGTGATCAACGACCGAGTTCCCTGCATCGACGACTTGCCACTGTTCTCCGCGAACCGCGGAGGAGAGCTCTGGAGTTACCTATTGGAGAAGGGCGTGGCTAAGCTGCTAGGCGGCTACCACAATTTAAGCGGCTTGGCGATTCCAACATTGTGGAATATGCTCGCAGGTTTGGAAATAGCTGACGCACCGCCATTTCGTAGCTTGTACACATGGCGCCCACAGCGATGTGTGTACGGCGAATTGCCGGAAACAAACGAGGCATCTTTGGTCCTCTGGGGCGAGGGCAGCTTTGTGCGAGATCTAGGGAGCTACAAGTATACTTACTTCCAGTTTTTGTTTTTGAAATTTTTCATGCTGACGCACTACCGAAGTGAACAAGATTAGCATTTATTTTTCAGTCAGCGAGCACCTACGTTTCTCCTTTTCTCCGGTAGGACCTTATGCGGCAGAAGTCAGGAGTTTTTACTTCGAGCGCTTTAGTACTACTCGCTTGATTAAGTGCTGGCCATGATCTGAATCCAGCGCAATACGACAAAGTTCCACAAGATCCGAAGGACCAAGATCATCAAAGTGGCCAGGGTCGCCGGGCGGAAAAGATAACCCAGCGGCGCCATTTTCGACGCGTTGGCCTTTTTTGGCGCGGGTGTGGGTGGTGTTCAGGCCTTCAGCGAACTGAGCCGGAGCGCCAGCCATACGCCTGGCGGGTTCGCCGCTGCGCGGGTGCCTCTGGCCTCTCCTCTCTCTCGTTCGTTGTTTCAAATCCCTCAGCTCAGCTAAGGACAAAGCGCCACCGGAAAGACCTCAAGGAAAAAATAGACCTAAACGCGTACGGTTCCAAGAGCAACGACCAACAGGCAAGGGGCCCGCAGCGTTTTCATATAGAAGAGACGGCGCGTCCTCATAGTTGTAGCCAGGTCCATGCCCTCGCCTCGTCAGTTCTGACCCGTTGAAAGTGCACGGAGGTCGTCGCGCTGTATTCTCGTGATAGGCTCCGTATGATCTGACGCATATCCATCCAGTAAGTTCTTCGCGATCCAGATGAGTAGCACAGCGGTGACCGCATGAGGCTGATGACGATAGCACAGGAGTTCCCATACCCCATTTAGGCACGTGGAACCTTTCCCGTCATGATATCCCAAGAAGAAGCTGGGACTTTCTTGCAACCCCAACGAATATCCACAGGGATCAAACCAGCCAGGGACCACCTGCCTGAGGCTGTGAGTTCAATGGCATCAAGCAAGAGCTTCGCGGCGTGTTTCTCCGCGAGAAACTGCGCAAGACTTAGCCGTCTGCGCTCTCCCTTGTGGTCCAGCACTGGCTTGACCCCTTGCGCATAGATAGAGTAGCAAGTCAGCTAGGGACAGCTTTTCGGAATGTTCTGCGACGTGAAAGAAATGCCGAAGAAAGAGAAACTCGGACAGAGTTCCAACTGGGGGGAGTGGCAGCGTGCCGTACGTCAGGAAGCTCGCCGCCTTGGTCTGCGAACGGGTTACGCGGATGGAGCTGGCGCGCCGGCAGCTCCTCGCGGTATTCCGAACGGGGTTACCACTCGGGAGGACGCGACCCGTCAAAAGTGGCGCAGCTTGGTTGGCGCGGTAGTGCGTAGCCTGAAAGGGAAAGGCGCCGCGGCGTCTTGCGTGGACAACCAGAACGATAGTGGTCAGGTGGGTGCGATCGATGCGGGTGGGGTTGTTGCGCTCCTGCGTTATGTAGGGCACCCCGATCAAAACAACCGCCGCCAGGGACAACGTAGGAAGGCCAAGCCGCTGGCAGGTGGTTTGCGTGCTCAAGTTCCAGAACACGGATCAGCCTGCAGATGTCAAGGAATTCTGCCTCGTCGAAAGTCTGGGACATCGTGAACCAGTCGCCCACCGTGCACCCGCCAGAGGCAGGAGCGCAAGAAAGTGGCCAGCAGAGTGGTGCACTGCTGCAGAAGTTGCCTGGGCTGTTCTGCAAAAACTTCAGGGCAACGATCGAACGCATGCAGGAAGGAGATGGCTCGACCTTTGGCCAGATCGGTGGCTGACTCACTTGAGAAGCGTCGCGCGACGTTGATCGAGGTCGAGGAGGGAGCCTACAAGGCGGAGAGGGATCCCTTCGGGAAGGTGTTCCCGTTCAGTGTTCTGGAAACCTCGAACGAATGAGCGCCCTCGTGAAGAAGAGAACGACGGGGGGAAGGCTAACGAAGGCGGAGAGACCTCTCGGCCTAAGAGTGCCCTCAAGCGCTTAAAGGCAACCATAAAGAAGAAGGTCGCCGCTGAGGTTGACGCCTCCAACTCCAATGGAAAAGCGGCGGCATGGTAGTGGTGGCGGAAAGAACGGCAAAGGGGAGCCGCAGAACAAAGGCGGCAAAGGTTCCTGCAGACAAGACATCCGCCCAGTCTGTTGGATCTGCAACAAGCCGGGCCACAGCTCCGCGACTTGTTGGAAGGATCTACAGAACCAGGAAAACTGGAACTAGAACACCGGCGCCCAGTCTTTCTAGTGGTGGAGAGGGTAAACGTGGCAAGGGTAATGGCATGGCTCACATGTCTCAGATTGCAGAGCTGTTTCAGGTTCTCAATGTCGGCAGTCAGAGCTGAGACGTGGAACCAGTGGAGACGGGACGCCGGTGCGGCTCGCTGAACTTGGACGAGGATGGCATGAGGGTGAAGATGGGGGGAATAGATTGGGCGGGGCATAGTCTTGCAGCTGGTTCCATCGCTGTAAGAGACGGAGTGGTTTGCGTTGATAGTTGTGCGCACAAATATCGCGCAAGACAAAGGGGCGACCTCATTGATATGGCTACCAGAGTTGTGCGGATTACTGGCAGCGCTGGAGGTAGAGACATTTCAAAGTGAAGAAAGATCGCCGTAATGTATCCCCGTGATGCGCTCCGTATGATCTGGCGCATATCCATCGACCCACTGAGTTCATTGCGATCCAAATGGGTGCCGACATAGGTGACCGCATGAAGAGGAGCCGATGGCGATAGCATAAGGGTCGTATCCATATGTATGAGCGCGCGAAGCTTTCCCCATCATGATATCCCAAGAAGAAGTTGCGACCTCCTTGGGGCCCCCGTGAAATATGAATATCCACAGCGATCCAAACCCGCCAGGGGTCGCGTGTCAGTATCAGGCTTTGAGTCCAATTGCGTCAGGCAAGAGCTTCGCTCAACGTTTCTCCACGAGAAGGTTGCCAAGACTTAGCAGTCTGTGCTCTTGTGGTCCAACATTAAGCCCCCTGTATACTTCTGAGCTTAGTACTATGAACTTAGTCGACGCTTCCTCCTTCCATCTTGTATTCGGGATTGTTTCGTCTCATGTGAAATTTTTTTGACTATCTCAGGTTTACAAGCTTATTTCTCATTCAGATTTTTTCCTCACCAAGCAAAAATCAGATACTCCGAACCCGCAGCGAATTGCCTGACTAGCCGCAATGTGGTGGATTATCTTGGCTCAATTGTGACAGCCGGACATCTAGTTTGTGCCACATTTCTCCCTGAGAATCCGTTCGACGTAGAGTTTGGCACGTACGTTTCCGTTGTAAAAGTGGACGTCGCAACACAGCTTGTTTGGTTTCATGGCTACGTCCACCCGGACGCGTCTTTTGGGTCAGATCTTCGGACTAAAGTGGAAGATACGAAACAACAGCTGAGCGACAAATTCGAGTTCGATCGTGCGGAGACCCGGAAAAAGCTTCTTGTGAAGCGGCAAATGGAACTTGCGCGCGATAAATTGATGAAATCCATTGGCAAAGGAAAGAAGTCACCGTCGTCGCGTCGATCGGCACCAGCGGTGATGAGCCCACGCCAGCGGAAAGCGTTGCAGGCTCTCAAGGAGGAAGGCGCGGCGATCGCAGCAGCGGCAAAGAAGAGCGATGAGGCTGGCAGCAACGCTGGCAGCAGCACGGGGAGTAAAACCAAGCTTGATGCTGCCGGACCCTTGCGTGCGCCATCGGACTCAGGCAGCGCAGCAGGGACCGCAACGAAGCTGGAGAGCCGACCGGCGTCGTCTGCAGCCTCTAGTAGTGCTGCGTCGAGCGCGGAGGAAGATGACGCTGTTTCTTCGCGCTCTTCGGCATCGTCGTCCTCGGCTGTGCCGTTACCGGAACCGAAGACGGTTGAGCAACTTCTCGCGGAAGATCCCAATATCTCGCGTGCTGCTGAGGAGATCGCGAAAGCTGCTAGCTGTGCACAGTTGCTCCGGCAGACGGGGAAACAACTACAGTTGGCTGACCGGAAGAAATTCGCGGTCACGTTCAAGGACTTCGAAAAATACGTCTATGATCTCGTCTACTGCGAGCACCGCGACCTAGTTCACGGACGCACCCCGCCACGTGACTGGCGCGAGCAAGCGGTTTTTAACACTGTGCGCGGTGTTTTCGCTCTTTTCGAGCAACAACAAAGCGCCTTTTCAGAGAGTCAAGGCGGACTTGTGGGTCGTGCTGCTGGAAACAACTCTCTCCGTCGGCGACGGCGCGCATCTAGCAGTGGAGGTTTCGCAGATTTCGGCAGTGGCGTCGCGGAGGCGCCAGAGAGTCTCCAAGTACAGTACGGTGCACAAGAGGAGTTCTTGTTTTTGGCCTCGGAAAACACTTGCTATGATGTGTTCAAGAGTCTGCTTCGTCCAGAATTTGAAGAGCGAGGGATTGACCAAGTGCGGTTCTACGTCCTGGTAAATCGGTGGAACCCGCGACTTTCAGAGGCGGATTTAGCAGACTTGTGGGCATTGTGCGATGCAGATGGCGACAATTTTCTCAACTACATAGAATTCTACCGCCTCTTTGAACTCTGCAAGACTTTCTGCCGACGTCCATCGTGAGTTGAACGAAGTGGAAACCCACAAGTATAAAGTTAATAATAAATACTTCTATATTGATGAATGAAGAAAGTCCGTGATTTAAGACCACGAAAGTAGCACCGTCTGATGCAAGAAAAAAGTTGTAACGGCATGAGTAAATCTACAGAAAGTCATAAGTCTAGTTTTCGCAGTGATGTACCGATTTTCGCAGTGATTTGTCCTCGTGCACAGGGGAAGCGCAGCTTCTGGTTTCGTATCTTAGAAAGAGTTGCGTTGGATAGCGATGTAGTTAGTAGCGTCAAGAAAATTGACTACAACAAAGGGTAGGTCTCTTCCACAGTGTAAAGTTATACAACTACTTAGTCCTTGATGTCTGTGTATGCCATTCCGCTTTCATCCGGTTTGATCGTTTGACGAATTTCCTTGTGAAAGCAATACGCGAAGGAGTGGCAGCACCAACAGAACTGAACAGTGAGCACATATTCTTCCATTCTTCTTGAAAAATGATTTCTTCGTACCCTGTTTCGATGTGAATATCATACAAGACGAGATGCTCTATTTGCGGCTCTCTTTGTCCATTGGCGCGTCACGAATTGCAGCTGTGCCCTATTTCGTCAATCCGCGTACTGTGAAGTTAACTAGCTGCTGTTTGCTGGTGACGTATAAGTTTAAGACGGTAGAAGTGTTGCCGAAGTTAGAGCGAGAAAGGACGTTGAAATGGAAAAGGAAGACTCTGATTCAAGTAGTGCTTGGTCTATTTTTCAAATCGTTTTTTTGCAGCTCTTCATTAACCTACCTGCTTGTCTGTACTCACTGTCCGTCTCGCAAGAAGTACGATAGCAAGTTTGCATACCACATCTAGTGAAAGTTTTAGAGTTGGTCCTAGGCATGATCATACTCGCTCAACATCATGGTTTTTGAATTGTGAAAAAGTACAAGATGTTCCGTCGATTTCGCGAGCGTGTGTTTTCCGGTCGACCGAACAAGGCTGAATCTGATGCAACTTTGGCGCCTCCGTCGCCAACGGAGGCGGTGGAGTTTGAGATCGGAGTGGAAGACTGGTCGCTACCGTTATATGATGAAACCTTCATGCAAGCAGAGGGTCCCGCACGGACCGAGAAATCAATGATGGATGCACTTGACAATTGTATGGACGGAAGGGAAGGCGGATCAGCATCTTCAAGCACGACCAAGTTTGGAACAACTAAGAATCCTAGTGCCTCTAGTTCGCAGTGTACAGCGGAGACGACTTCCGAACGCCACCAAGAAACCTCCGAGCAGAAAGCTACATCCGCACAGTCGAGAGGACAGGAGAGCAGAAGTGCGGTAGCGGAACAAAATGGTTGTGGACAGAAGAAGAAAGTCCTTGGGGACAAGAACAATCTCGAGCTTCAAAATGATGCGTTGTCAACGGCGTTAGTTCCTTTGCCTGCTAGTGCATCAAATTCATGGAACTGTGGTCAGCCTGCGAGTCCAAGCCACGGATTCGTCGGTGTCGGAGTGGTTGTTTTTGACGAGGTGGAAGGCCCTGTACTAGACTACTTCTACGCGGGTGCAGCGGTCCCAGGACTCGCTTTCGATCGCCAGTCTCGAGCACCCGTGGGTACTATGGCTTCTACTGGTGGCGACACTCCTCACGGTAAGAATATGAGCTCAGGCAGTTGTGAGCCAAGCGAAGCCTGGCCGTTCCCGGCCCTGGCTCCTGAGGTTCCTCGCTTATTGTGTGCTGGCGGGGAAAATATACGGCTTGGAGTTGGACAACCCAGTGATGGGAGGACGAATGCGCAGACAGAAAGTAAGGAAGTAGAGATGTTCTTATCGGACTCTAAAGGCTCCACGACTGCTACCGAGGATGGCCCATCATCGGCAGAGGCGGTCGCAGATCCAAAAACTATACGTTCTTCAGGCCTATCTGTTGCGGAGGATCTCCAGCTGCTCGCATTTCTAGCGATCCCAGATGGTAGTCACGCAGTAGGCGAGGACTGCTTTTCAACGACCTACTTTTTGCTTCCTGTAGGCGGCCGAGGAACGGACGGGGGCTCGCCACGGGTGTTGTATGGCGTATCGTTGTACGGTTGGCAGCTGTGTAATGCGAGTAAACGTGGCTTTCGCCAGTCCGCAGTGGTGGTGCTATCTCAGGCACCGTTTTTTGGGCACATTCGCAAGCGACTGTTGCCGATCGCGCGCATCTGTCTCTTGGGAGGTACCGATGACACGGGTGTTCGAGAGATGTTGCGCGAATGGTTTGATTACGTGCGGCAGGGCGTGCGGAACCAAGCCGCCACTTCTCCAAGCCCGCGAAAAAAGTTGGCACGTTTTGTGGAGGAGGAAGAGGGAGCTTTTGGTGCGCTCGGAGATCGACGGGGCAGCGCGACTCCAAAATTAAGTGATGCGAAAGCCGATTCACCACCAGCAGCGCAGGAGGTACACGGGGTTACGGGACTGTACACTGGTGTGGAGCGTCAGACGGAGGCGCAAAAGCGAGTTTCGCCAATGATATCGCCAAGTCATTGCCGTCCGCCGTCGTCGCCTGTCGCGCCAGAGCGGAACGCGCCTGCATTACCAGAGCGTGACGCTGACGAAGAACACAAAAAGTTTTTGCTGCCATCCCTTTCAGATGCGGAGCTACACGACAGCCTTGGCGACGCGCTGCTTTTTTTATTGAGGTCTCTGCGAAAGGGTGCGCTCTTCTCCATTCTGAAGGCCATTTTGCTGGAGCGGAAGGTAGTTGTGTACTCGCCGAGTTCGGAGGTGTGCTCGACGGTGGTACTTGCGCTCTGCAGCCTCCTTCCCGGGGCCTCATGGTTCGGATTTGTTAGTCACGCGTTCGGCGCTCGCTTTCACCACTACGCCAAGCACGCGCTTCCGCTGGGCGTCTTCCATTCCGAAAATCCCGTGTACCCATACCTTTCCCTGCAGCTGTTGGACAGTTTAGCGAGCGCTCGCGGCTTTCTCGTTGGAACCAGTAATCGGTTGTTAGTTTATAACGCGGAGCGCGCCGCGCGTGACGGAACGGCAGGAAATTACCCTTTGGGTGATGGCCCCTCGCCGGACAGCCCTAGCGCCTCGTTGGAAGCTTCAACCCCTGCAGCGGCATCAGGAGCCACGCCAGCGGAAGCCAGTGCAGCAATCAAAAAGAGCACTGCGCAGCTTCCCTTTACTCCAGCGACGCGTGCCGCAGCTGTGCGCCTTTCACCGGCGGCCGTAGTGCCTGACCTCGTCGTAGTGCTTCCGAGTGTTCTCGGTGGTGCTGTGGCTGGTGTGGTCGGCAGCGCAAGTATTGCTACGAGTAGCAGTTCGGTGTCCACTACAGAGCTCCGATGGACGCGCCCTGACGTCGCTGCCGCTTGTCAGGCCACAAAGGCCGACGTCCGCTTCCAAACCGAGCTGCTGAAGCTTGTGCGGCACATCGAGCCAGGGCAGTTGATGTCGTCGGAGGAGAGGTCCGTTTGTCTGCGCACGCCTTTCACATCGCCACCGAAACGGCGAAGCAGATTAGTCAGTCGCCTTCGCGGTGTCGGGGGATCCTCTTCCAGCAAAACGCGTGGAGCAGTTTCGTCTTCGAGAAAATCGTCGACAGGAGGTGGCAAACCGGTACAAAGCACTATGGATAAAGTTGGCTTCGGTTCTGCGGACCTGCCTCTAGTGAACCCCCGTGACGATATTTTTCGAGAGTCGCCGCCTGGCAGCGAGACGCCTTCGCCAAGCGGCGCTTCTCCGGGTGTCGAGGCATTTGCCATGGACGACGACGAGGATGTCCCGGTCGTGGAAGATGACTCCGAATATAGAGAAGTGCACATGTCGTCGAGCAACAAAAATCGTCGCGCCGATGCTATGGAGTGGTATCGGCAAAAAGTCAGGAATTCCTCGAAGTCGTCGAAAGACATCTTTCAAAGGCTGAGACAGAAGACTACGCGCACGACGGACCTGCTCAAAGGTCGGACAAGCCGAAAGGAGGAGAATGCTGCAGCTCCTGAACATCAGGGAGACGACGGACTAGCTGGAGAGCAGAAGAGTGGAAGCACAGAACAGAACGCTGCTGGGGCATCGCGGCGGCAGCTGCGCGTGAAGATTTTTGGAAATAAATCGCCAGCCAAGAAGGACAACTCTCCTGCTAAAACGGCGAAACTCGGGGTGAGTGTCTCGGAGTTCGGAAGTAAAAGGGAGGAAGATCGAGCGCAGGAGGATCGAAGGAAATCTACAGGCTCAAATTCTGGCACGGATGAGGCGGCCGTTGATGAGACGTTCTTTGGCGCGGACCCTGCTCAAATCTCTGACGACGAAGAGGTCATTGCAGTGCCGGCAGACGATGCTGCAACACTCTTTGACGCAGCCTCTTCAGAGGAGGAAGAGCCGGAGGATGACGGACCAGAAGACGACATCCGCGAAAAGGAGAATCCTAGTACTGTAAAGGGCACAGGAGGCACTAAAATGGCTACCACAAGAGCCATAGTATCTTCCACTATTCAGCAGGGCGGTCCGCTGGACTACTTAGCTGAGGGGACTTCAGGTGGTTCACAGTTGAATGAAAGAGAAAATCTTACTCTTGTACAGAGGGTGGAGACATTGTCTGCGCAGTTGTTCAGCAACAATGCTGACGGAGCAGATTCGGAGGCGGCACCTCCGGAGGAATCATTTGCACGCGTTGACCTGGTGAGGCATGCTATTTGGGCACGCCAGGAGGAGTTCCTCCGGAAAATCGCGTTCTTTGCAGGTGAGGCTCGCAGTTTCGAGGCTTATTTTCTCTTCTCCGGCAGCGTCTTGCAGCAGAGGGCTACTGCTGCACTAGGAGATGGATCGCTGAATGCGAGCAGCACGATCGCAACGCCAAAGAAAGGTGGCAACAGCGCAGTGGCGCGAGGTAATGCCGGGCCCTCCAGTAATGTACTGCAAGGTTCTTCCCCAAGTTCAAAGCAACACATTCTCTTGGCTCGCACCAGCTTCCGTAACGTTGCACTGTCCACGCTGCAGGGACGTAATGGCGCCCCGATTGTCGATCGGCCACTCGCGGTAATCGATGCGGTGTCGCCTGACCTGGTCCCGGTCGCAGTGCCGGGCGCAGGAAGCGAGGTCTACGAAGCCCAAGCCACCGGTTTGGCCCACGTTTCAACGAGCCTGCCTTCATTGGGATCGTCGACCGCGCAAAACAGTAGCCGACCGGAGTACGATCCTCAGACAAGATCAACAGCTTTGGGTTCGGCACCGGGAGAGAGTTGCGATAAGGCTAGGACGTATGTTCTCCACCATGAGCGCGACCCACAGCTTTCGTTACGGACACTCTCGCCCGCGCAAGCACGCACGGTGGTGAAGGAGTTCCGCAACGAGCTTCTGCCCTTCGGCCTCTCCTTTGCCGTTCAGTGGACGCGCGCCACCGAGAACGGCCGTCGCTTTTTACAGCAGCACCACTTAGAGGTGAATCCTCTGCAGAGACGGCGGCCGCCGTTTCAGGGTTACGGCGAGTACGTCTTTCAGCAGAGCGGCGATGTGTATCGCGGTCAATTCGGGCGCGGAAGGCGCCACGGGGAAGGCGTCTACGTATCTCGGCAACACGGGTTGCGGTATGAAGGGAGTTGGGTCTCTGACCGCCGTCACGGCCAGGGTCTCATGGTTGTGGAGAGGGCGTTGCGCATTGATCCCTCGGTCTCTTCACGACGAGGTGAACAAGAGGCCAGTGCTAGTACGATGATATCTTCAGGAGCACCAGAAGCAGGAGCAACAAGTAGAACGTCGAGCGCGACTGACAGCGAGGTGAAAACCACAGCGCAACGTGTCCCTAGTACTGGAGGAGGGAAAGAAGAGCATGTGCGGCAGGTGTTCTGTTACGATGGAGGATGGGTAGACGACATGCGGTCAGGATTTGGGCAGTGCATTACCGTTCGCGAAAAGTACAGTGGACTCTGGTTGCAAAACAGGTATCACGGTCATGGGAACTTTGTGAGTGCGGACGGCTGTGTCATCTACGACGGCGATTTCCAAAGCGGCAAGTTCCACGGAACCGGAAAGCTGACGTACAACGCTCTGCACGCTCCGTCTGGATCCCCAGTTTCCGAAACGGCAGCTGTGACGAGTTCTTCAACATCCTCTGTAGCGACTAATGTATATAATGCGCTCAGCATGTCCTCGAGTATAACTGCTCCTAGTAGAACTGCTAGTGGGAAAAATATGTTGACGCAGCTCTTCCGGCCAACTCTGACGGCGGAATTGCTAGCCGCACGATCTGGTGCACCACACCGTGTGTCTGATGCTCCTTTCAAGTATGCAGGAGAGTTCCAGAACGGCGTAAGACACGGTGAGGGACAGTTGTCAGCAGAAGCGCCGCCTTTGATTTACGTGGGTCCGTGGGTCCGGGACGAGAGAAGCGGGACTGGACGGATGATCTGCGACTTGGGGGATGGCTGTTCCTGGGAATTCGATGGTGCGTTTGCGTGCGGTGTGGGGCGTCAGGGCAGAGGGACGCTGAAGTTGAGGCAACAGAACGCGTTCACATGTCGGATCAGCTGTGATTGGCGAGGAGAGTCCATTTTGCCAAAGGGTCTAGAGATCGGGCTAGAACTGGAACTAGATGCAAGCGACTTCCTTGCTGCGGAGGGCAGTGAAGCAGGAATCATTTCTTACGGCTCACAGTTCACGTCGAGAGTTTGCCTTTTCTCAAAGAAACGGCACACATAAGTTGAGTATTTCCCTTCCTGTAAAGTCGAACTTCTTCTTGAGTACAGATGATAGATCAGGATCTAGACGGTATACCATGCTAATAAGTACTCAAATAGGTTGAGTCTATTCTCTTGTGTCGAAAGAACCCCGATGAGGGAGTTATCTCTGTATCATAGGCTCTAAGTTGATCCAAGTTCGGGTGCAGTGGCGCAGCTAGCAAGTTTGGGTGCTGAAGAGGAGGAGGAGATCGAGGAGTCGCTACTTGGCCCGACAGCGGGGCCTTCGGTAAGCAGTGTCGAGACCAGTTCAGGTGGTTCAGCAGGTGCCAAAAAGACCGACAAAGCAAAACTCTACAAGATCAGAAAACGCAAGCGCGGACGGCCTGTCGGAAAACCTAGTAGTAAATCTTCGGTTTCTGCTGTGAGCAAACCAAGCCATACAGGGTCTGTTTCTTCCTCTGGTACAACAACAGCTGACAGTAAGAGCGCTTCTACTGCAGAGGGCCGTTTGCCCGAAGTCTTGACTCGATGGGAATATGCAGGTGATGTCGCTGTTGTCGAGGTTGCTGTGACCGCGGTGAATGACGATAGCCTAGTACACCAGACCAAAAAAACATCAAAAGTAACTTCAGGGGCCTCGTCGGAAGTAGAAGATGAGAAGACCACTGCGGTTACTTCTACCGCTACAACTGCCCAAGGCGAACATCGAGACGGAGAAAAGACAAAGAAAAAAATTACAGCAGAGGGAGACGTCGAAGAGGAAGATGACGGGGATGAGGATTTTTTGCCGGAGATTGAAGTCAGTGCTTCGACGTTGCCTGTCACTTCTGGGAAAAATTCGTTCGTAGCGATTCCGGAGCGGCATTTCCTAGCACTGGAAGCCCCTTTCGATCCGTCGGACCCGGGTCGCCGGCATTTGAGCGAGATCGACCGACTATTACATCATTTTTATCGGGCGGACGTGCGTCAGGGTGAGGCCATCTGGTTTCCGATCTCCTTCGGCGGCCTCCGTCTTTTCCCACATGGGAACGGTCGCCTCAAACGGGTGGATGAGCGAACCGCGGAAGTCAAAATCTGGGAAGGGACGTTTGACATGGGCAAGCTTGTGCCGAAAGAACATAGAGAATCTTGAGGAGGTCTCCTCCTCGTAGAAAATCACCTTCTCTAACATTATACAAGACGTCTGAATTTGGATTTGACATACTTACTTTTGTTTTACTTATACTTTCATTTTACGCTACTGTGCTTCTTACTACACCAGTCTACACTTCTGTCAGCAAGCACAAGACTGGAACACGGGCGCAAGAATGAGCTCGTAGTCCTCTGAAGTTTCCAACTCCAAACTGGAGGAAGAGCTTTCTGAGACGCATATTCTCGCGCGCCTTTAGCTGTAACTCACTCGACTATTAGAGGTTATTCATTGCTCTAGATCTTTCGAAGCAACTCGAGAGAAACAACATGGAGCTCGGGCTTAATAGCGATGTTGATGATATCTATCACTCTGTATTGTAGACCACCCAGTGGGATTCACCGGAAGAATGGTCTTCGATTCGACACCTCTCTTGATGTTGCTTTCGTTGATAAAAATGCTTCCCGCCTGAGTTTTTCTTTACTGCGGCAAACCAAAGCTTCTTTGTTTTGTGGATGTGGGGCAGACGTGCTACGCCCTCCCTAGTAGGGGCTGAGGAGGAGCATGTGCTGGATCTTCGAGTCGTGCACGACCTCGTCTAATATGAAAGGTACTGGCAAGAAAGGTTGTCTGCAGGCCTTCTTAAGGATGTAAGTAGTTTTTCAACGCGTTCATCTCTGGCATGTGTTGTCAAGAAACTGTGAATGCTCAACAAAAATACTATGTTCATTCTAAGTCTATAAAGCAAGGCATCGATCTACAGTTTCTTAGAATCCTCACTTGCGTCAGCATCTGCACGTTGAAAAACTAAAACTTTGGCTTGTGGTCTAAGAGCTTGTGGCTTCCATTCTCGGTTTATACTATATTTCGCCTTGTTTGTACTCCGGTCTTATGCACCCGGAGGCACTTTTCTTCGAGACGAGCGCGTTGTTGAACCTGCGGTGTCCACGCGCGCCCATACGGACCGCCATGGGCAGACGCATGATCCCCGAGGACAAGACGGGAAAGATCAATTCGCAATTGGTCTCCCAGCGGGGACACCTCATGAGACCTTAAATAGTAGATGATCAACATGAGGCGATAATTTTTGACCAGAACGGTGAGTCGGAGTGGGCGTCTGCGTCTTTCGCGCCCTCACTTCTTCCAGTCTCGTGGAGAAGTGGACGAGGACTTCTCTGCAGCCACTAGTGCATTGGCAGGAGTACGCGAGTTGTCCTTGTCGGTCAAAGATGTCTCTTCCCTGTTTAACGCTGATGTGGCGACGCGGCATCGGTCGCAATCAATTGTTGGAAGAGGTGGCATGCACGCATTCGGCAGCACGAATGGTTTCGTATTTATTACAACTGGATCAGGAGGCTGCGTCGGAGGAGGATAAAAGTGCGTGATCGAAGAAGTGTACAGGGACTGCAACGAAGACACAATCGCGGGTAGATGCTCGGAAAGACTGGGTGGACTATTAATGACAAGATCAACAAAGGAAAAGCCGACCTCAATGGGGGCAGTACGGCTTGGAGAATGTGGAGTTTGATCCCGACGACGTTCGGATCACCAAGTACTCTGCCGAAAGTACGAGTTACATGTGCCGGGACGGTTTCTGTTGGGTTATTTTCTGCAGTTTCTGGAAGTCCGAAAGCGCCAGCGGAGTATGTGAAAAATTTAACTGCGGTGGTGGAGACTTGAACAGAAAGAGGTATGGTCTAGCTTCTTATTCCTTTTTTAGAATCGCTCGTTTGGGGAGTTATGGCACACGACTTCCTGAGGGTCGATTGAATGGTCATGGTCGAGGTACTTGTGGTTACTCGATTGCTCACTAATTTAGGTTGACTTGCTGAGTTGTAGATGTCAAGATATCTCGGAGTGCACTCTAATTTACGAAACTGAAGTGGAGTCGGATTTGCAGCATAGTGTACAACCACGTGAGTCCTCCTTGTACATCGCGAGTCTTCTCAGTTTTTTCTGAGCTGGAGGACAGAGTATGCTCTAATAGCCGATTGGGGCATAAAAGTTAGTACAAAAGTTTAAGTTTTGATTTTCTCTAGAAGGACTTCGGTAAAACAAATTAGAGAGGAGTCAGCGCAAATGAATATATTGAATACAGCTATACAGAAATTTCTTCTCGATTTATGCGCTCTCCTCATCAGCACCACCTTATGACAAAACAAAAAAAGAATAACCTCCCGGCATCAGCAGCGGATCAGCTTGTGACTCTGCAAGATACATACTGACTTCTTTCTCAAGAAGAGAAAGAGTTTCTTGAATTCTAAGGCCAATGAAATTATTCGCTCTCCTTTCATAGACTCGTAAGGCATCCCATTACGGGTGGTGAATTTCTATGTGATGCCCGATGTTACAACGGTGATTACTGTGCTACGAACCCGAAAAGTGCTGAGCCGACGGGTGTTAGAGATACGAGAAAGTGGAATCTTTACAGCAATGGGGACAAATACCTGGTGGAGCGTGAAGAGTATGTTGCTTGTGGGAACAGTGACAAGGACACCAAAGTGTGCGTAGGCGGCGGCTGGAATCTCTGGCAGCGATGGGACCCGGCAGCAAAGAAAGTACTAAGCGGCAATGGACCTGCACTAAGTTGCGACAATCCTGTGAAGCACGAGAGGCGGATAATTATGGGGAAGTATTAATCGAGATGGCTTTTGCGAAGATATTGGATTTGTTGATTGCAGTCTATTCATTTTTCTGAAATATAGTTAGCAGTGTATGTTTTCCTTGTTCTGGACCAAGTAAGAAGTGCCTAGATTCCATCCGAGGACGAGTAATTGATTAAATTCTGTTTTCATAGTCGAAGATGAGGACGAGACGGAAGTTAGAGCAACTGCGGAAGCAAGTGGCCCGGGTCCCAAGATCGCAGTAGGTCTCGGAATGGGTGCTCTTGTGGTGATTCACTGGCGCGCCACGAGCACTGCATCGGTTGAAGCAGCTGAGGATCATCATGACATAGAATGAACTAGAGCTATCCGGCGAGACAGGGAAAACGTCCAAAAGAACGTCGTCACCCCTGACGCAGTATTTCAAGTTTTTGCGAGTTACATCTACAGCTACTCTTTCTAGTTCAGAATTTCGGATTTCGGATAAGTGGGGACTTTAGCAGTCTGTATGCAGTTCTTTTTAATATCTTCTCTTGATTTCTGCGAAACGTCTCGAGAAGCGGTATGTATTCTATGCTATGGATAGGTACCTCTCATCCTGACACCTTTCTTAGTCATGCTCCTGTTTTAGGACTGCCAATTGTAATACAATTTTCATTGTCATTTTCATGTCGATAAAGTACAAGTAAGTACTTAAACTACAGTCACGTAGGTCGTGGTGATGCGCTACCTACAGACCGGATTTGTGGTTGCATGTCTTCGCAAATTTTCTTCCAAGCGAAGGGTGATTTTTCTCCCAGAGAACGGTGTTAGAAGATACTGAATAACTTACTTGTAGAAAGAGTTTTTAAGAGAAAAACAACTGCTGTAATGCTCATCGAAGCTGCGCTGTTGTAGCCTCCACATTGTAGACAACATTGGCGCAACTACTGTGTCTCATTACGAAGGCTATAAAGAGAGAGAGTAGATGATCATACTTTTTTTGGAAGAAATGTTGGTGGACTTGTAGACAAGTAGACAACAAAAAAAATTTGAAAATGTCCAGCTCCAAACAATTGCCAGACTGAAAAAGGGGCCTTGCTTTACAGAGAAATAATTATCTCGTCTGTGAGAAGAACCGTCTGTCAAAGTGAGAAGCCGTTCGCTTTGTTTCGAGATTGAGTGACAAGAATAGAGGTGGAGAGACCAACGCATAAAGAAACGGAAGTTTTTTTTGAGTCGTAGTTTTTTAAGGCGCAGAATCTCTATTTCTTCATTTTTTATACTTCTATACTTCGCATCTTCCGTTCGCGTGCGCAACACTAGAGAAAGTGTCGAGGAACAAGGTCCCATTCGAACGGAAGGTACAAATTCGAACGCGAGATATTTCCTTCATTGTCGTTCGTGTTGTGCGAGATTCACTGGAAAAGATTGTAGATTGATTGCGAGATGAATGAAGGAGTCGACTTTCGTCTGTCTGTGAGAGCATTTACTATTCTGGACAAGCGTGATGTTGAGGTGGCTCTTCTTCCGGTAACTACGTACTAAAGTCGAATAAAGTAGCTAGTCTTCGCTTTGCTTTCCTTTGGGAGGATAAACATGTTGGAAAAAATCTATATGGTTTTCTCTGATGTTGCCAACGTACACAACACCATTGCTGATGTTCTTTACAACCAACGCACACCAGTCCATTCGTTTTGTGAGCTCTCGTCCCATCGATTTGACGCCCCGTTGATCTTCACAATCATCACATCTTTTTTATCGCGCAACAACAAAAGACTCCGCAAATATCTTTATCACTCGTCTCGCCCAGAACGTTGTGATATTCATAGAGTGACGTCCTATCGTAAAGTCAGTAAATCTAAAAACAATCACGCAAGGCACGCAAGAATTATAGAAGATCGATATTCCTCTTCCTCAATTAGGTTGAAGTTTATTTGATCTCTTCACCATAAGGTAAGATCTCCTCATTCATTGGGCTCTTAATTGTTGAAAAAAAAGAAGTCAACAAGATGGCGGCTCAAGGTGCGACCCTGCAGAACTACAACAACGAGCTCGTTAAGAGCATCGAAGATCTCCGAGAAAAGCGAGAGGAGCTCAACAGGCAGATCCTCAAGGAAGAGGAGGATAAGGGAAAGGTATTCAGTAACTGCTTGGGTTGCCCTCGTCCTCTCTTTTGGCATGTTTTTTCCTCATCGAAATGCATCTGGACTTACCACCTTTTGACAAGTTTCATCATCCAAACGACTGTCCATAATCCATCCAAACGACTCTCTATTAACATCCAACAAGATCCTTCTCCTCTTGACCGCTATGCATCTACCCCGCATGAACACAGATCCAAAAGGAGTTGTCGATTTTGACGGACAGATTGCAAAAGATCAATGAAAGTCTCGTGCGCAAGACCCAGGCCCGAAACGAGTACGACAAGACCATCCAGGAAACGGAAGTAAAATTTTATTCTGCTTGTTGTACTAGTTTACGAGTCGTTGATACCAAAAAATTGCAGTTCCTTTACAGGAGATTCTTGTCCTGGACAAGAACTAGACAGTCTATCAATCTGCGTCGATATAATGATCATGGATGTGATTGAAACAGATGAATGCTTTGATTCGAAGGATCTAACGGAAAGCATTTGCTTTGATGTGAAGTTATTTGTTCTTTTTTTCAGGCCGCTTACATGAAGATTTTGGAGTCGAGTCAGACACTGCTGCACGTGCTCAAGAGGGAAACCGTAAACTTGAGCAAGAAGAAGCAGGGCTCAGACTAATCGCTCGATCCTTGGTGAGAAAAGGCAGAGACCGTCGAAGTCGAATAAAACTCAGGGGTCGCTGCGGTCTCTGTGGTAGGAAAATCTTTTCGGGAGCTATCGTTATGGCACATATCAATATATAACAGAATGATGCTTCCCACTTAAGGGGGATTCCGTTGCTAAGTTTGCGTCTATTGTTGTACAACCAAGCTGGATTCCTTCATCTGGAAGTTGCAGCGGGATCCTCTCGTTACTAGACTCTGCGATGCTTTTTTAGAAAGTTTGGTACAACTAAAAATATGAATGTGCTCTAACTTCTCTCGGCTGTTGTACTAGACAACTATAGTCGACGACTACTCTCCTTCGCGAGGAGAAGCTCGATGGAAAAGCGTTTGGTGGAGTTCCAAAGACTAGTTCCATGATCTTGCTACAAATTTATGTTCATTTTTGAGAAAAGGCCCCGTTGGTTCTGCGCCACGATCTTGTTGCACCTCTACTATGTTGAATGAAAAACCACTATGCGTAATGGGGAGTAGAAGTAGTTGGGCGCACTTGACCACACAAATGAAGATGACCAACGAAGAACGAAAAAAAAACGCAGAGAGGAGTTCCTAGTGCGTTTAAGAAGAAGCAACCGTCCTTATCATTATCGCAGCTAGAATTAATTTGACTACCTTTTTGACTACCTTGTCGTGCACTCTTAGTAACATCTAATTATCTACACTTGACCACAAATAAACGCAACTCATGTAATCGATAACCAGATGAAAGAACTAAATCACGATTAGTTTAAGAGTATATGTGAGTAGAAGTTCTATGTATTTTTCGCAACGTTTTAACTGACAAGTACAAATTCCCTTAAATCTTGCCATTTTCAATCAATACAACGACAACACCTCTTCTTGTTACTTGATACAACTTGCTCTGCGACAATCTCGATTTTGTTTATTTTGACGACGGACTCATTTTCAGGACGGAGCATTAACAAGAGGAAAAATTATCAGTTTGACGAACTTTTAGCCTCCAACGTCGAGTACGGATATTGAAGATAAATCTAATGTCTTATTCGTATCATTGCAGCATGCAGAGGGTGGTAACTAGGTACCACTCCTTGAACCAGGGTGGTTAGGAGGTTGTCAAACACTATGTGTTAGTGCGACGTCTCGCGCTAGGATGTGTGTATCGAGTCTGTAGTCGCTATAAAAAAGTAGGGGTCGCCCGCTCAAAAGTAGTGGGTGCACTCGCTCGGCCCGTGTCCACCGTCACCGTACTATGTAGTGAATAGAACATCGTGCATGCAGGGGAATCATCAACGACTCCGATGATGAGCATTGACGCCGATGAGGGAAAGTCCTCCGCAGTCGAATGAAAAATGTACATTAGGCAGCATCGATTCAATTCAGTCTGAATTGAACATCATCGCAGTGCGCAGAACTTGGTAAAGGAACAGGGATTCCGTTGTAGTACGTAGCACCTATTGATAGCGGATAGCAGACGAGTCTTGATGTTGTAGAAAGGAAAGAGGTTATTTACGAAAAGATGAAATTCAAGATCAACCAATGTAGTCTTACTCAAAAAGACGGATAATTAATCGTGGTGTAGTTACGACCGCACTCTCCACGACCAGTCGCACAGTTTACTAAGGCTGTGGCATGGTGAGGTTTATTTGTTCGGACTTCTTATTCTTAAGTAATTGTTTGTCTTAATGGCACTAGTCACATGTTTAATTTGTTATGGGAGACGCAAATCGGTTCCCCGAGTAAATGAAGATCCTAGGCAGAATGTCAAGCATACGTACAGAGGTCTCGTGTAGTGACTCACTAAACAAGAATCGGTTGCAAGCGAGAGTAAAGTGGAGAGACGGTGAGGCCAATGCGCCGTCGCAGAAACGATATCATTCGGTTAAAATCTTTCTTAGAACTATGTATTGATTGATGTCCTGTTCTGATTTACCTTTTTTGTTTCGTTTTTTTCCTGTAATGATGAAAATGGACTGAAATGAGAGTATGTATATTCTCAGACTCAGCGGTTGGCGTCGTGGTAACGCAAGCCCTCTGCATAGTGACGCCGTCGACGTTCGCACAAAATGTCATGAGAAAGGAAAATCGTTGCATGGTAACCGTAAAGGAATCTGATGGGCGTTGGTCTCCTATCACGAGTATGTTGCGATCGCATCTACTGCTATAGAGATTGTGGCGTTGTGATGGATTAGGTCACCGTGAAGTAGGAAGGTCGCTGTCGTACCCGAGTGCGTTGAAGGCGAAAAAGGCGTCGGGGCTTTGCGTGGGGGCGTGTTGCGACGGACCCCTGGAAGTCATCGATTTTCTCACAAATTTTGTCATGCTGAGCGGTAATGTGGGGCGTTCGAAGCTCGTAAGTGGATTCCATCGTCCAGATAAAGCTGAGCTCGTGCGGTTGAAGGTCGGGAGCCCGGTTGCGGAGGAGCAGAGAGCCTACTCCGCTTCCTCCGGTAGCACGGGGAGCGATGTTGGTGCAGGTCCGAGTGGACTCGAGATCGGGTCGCGTCGGGGTTTTGCAAGGCAGCCAAATGGAGAACGCCAACATTCTAGCCCACCGAACGGTCGCACAGGTGCCTCCGCAATGGCGAGGAGTGGAAGTCGATCGCTTGTGCGCTACGACGAGGATTGGCCAGGCGCCAACAAGTTTTTCTGCGAGGGAGCCTGGATAACGGGACCGGATAGTCAGAACTTGCTGTTTACCAGCCTGCTGATTCTCGTTCCTGTCGTTCTCCTTTTTACCCAGCTACTGCCGGTTATGTGCCCAGCAGATTCGTCGCTCTATGTAGAGCGGTTTTGTGGGCCGAGGTCAGAGCCTGTATTGACCACAATGCTGAGCCGGCGAATCGAGGAGGCACCCTCGGACCGGCATTGGTCTGGGGAAGATGATGCTCTTGACGTAAGAGATACCCACGAAAAGCCGCCTTCTTACTCTTCTGCTGCTGGACGTTTCCTTGGTAGCAAAAAGGATTTTGCACCTTCTTCAGCGAGACCGGCGTTTATAGAAGGAAACTGGACTCCCTCGCGACAGATAGGAGCCGTCGCGACAGACACCAGGTTCGAAAAGGTTGTAACGCCAGCTGGTGCGACTATAGCTCATGCTGCAAAGGGCATGTCAACTTCTTCCGCGACTGAATCTTCGTATGTGATGTCGACGAGCAGACCACTACTATCTTCGCCAGGAGATGCGACTACGACAGGCAGTTCTTTGCAGCATGGAGGTTCCTCTTCCTCTTTTGCGCAGCAAGTGACGACAGCACCGCGAAAGCGCTACGGGGCTCAACTGTATGCCAATCACCAGTATGTCTCTATCGTGCCATTCACACTGGTTCTGACGATTCTGGCTTTCGTGAAGTTTCTGTGCACGGCTTTCACAGACCCAGGCATTGTCCCACGTGAAGTGGACGGCCCACTGTGCGAGGAGGTACCGATCGAGCTAGCAGATGTCACTATCGAGAAGACCGGCTCGTCCCTTGTTGCAGCAACAACACTTGGACAATCCAGCAGGAATGCACCATCAGCATCGTCTTCTTCGAGTGACCTCCATATTGTCTTCAGCGGCGGAGGTTATGATCAGGACGAGCAAAAGACTTCTAATTATACTGATCATGTAAAAAAGAACCTGATGGCGCAGACCACATCAACAACACCAGATACGTTGTCGAAACAAGCAGAGAAATTCGACCCGTCTTCTACTACTCGCGCGTCTTCCTCTGCGTCTATGCAACCACCAGACGGGGACCGACCAGCAACTGGAAGAAGAGGGTCGCGAAATCTATGAGCACAACCAGGCGGCCTTTGCAATTATATTAATGTTTCTTCTCGACACTGCTTGGCGGCAACGAGGGTTGCTTTTTACTCCTTTCTACAATTAGAAGCAGCAACAACATCGCTGCTTGTAGGAAGCAATTTTTAGTGACGATTCTACTCGGGGTACACTGTTGATTCTTGGTATAAATGTGTAGCTTTGTTGTAGTTTCTTCTAATTCTGAGTGGAGCAGTGCCACCGCCAATCGAGGAAATCGTGAACGGCATACGGATACGGAGAAAATGGTGCACCACATGTCACCTGCATAGACCTAGCCGAGCAAAGCACTGCCGTGAGTGCAATAATTGCGTCCTGCGGTTCGATCATCATTGCCCCTGGGTCAATAATTGCGTTGGGCTTCGGAACCATCACCATTTTTATGTTTTGTGCTTGACTATTTTTCAGTAAAAGATGATCTGGAATATTTTTAAATCAGTGCAATAGCAATGTACTGAAGGTGAAGACGCATAAAGGCGTGTAGGTGAAAAACATAAGACAACTTTTACTCAAGAGTGATAGGTTTGTCGAACAAGCCGAGTCATATTTATAATGCTCTCTCTCTAAGCACTCGTTGCTTTTCTTTTTTTGACTGCTGCGCTGTGTCTTTGGGTCGGCGTCGTTACCGGGAGTGTGGTCTTCGTGAAGCCAATCGGACCTGCTGGATTGAATGGGGTGATGCTCGCTTTTGGTCGCAATGGGATGGCCACGGGACTCTTTATCTACAGTGCAGGTATCGATTAATCTCTTATAGCAACATGGTTTTTTTGAAGACGTAACTGTCTCATTCGATGAATAGTGAAAGTGATAAAAATAATGCATTGGTGTTACGGGATATCAGAATTCCTAGTTGATAGTTTATGAGATACTTCACGACTGCGACTACTGCCTCTGTCTCAATGTTGGTAAAAATGATATGAAAAAGCGTGAAGGGGACGCAACATCTCACCTCAGAAATCGTTTTTCAAATTGATTAACAGTTTTCTTTTTCGCGGTGTTTAACCTGGCGTGTTTTCATTGCTGGCTCATTTCGCAAAACCTGACGACAAACGAGGAAATGACGCGCCCGTACGGCGGGCACTACGAGCATACCATGCGTTTAAGCTGGATGATTTCTATAAATTTCAATACTTGTTCTTGTGTACAATAAGGGTAGCGTCCGTAGCCTTTTAGATCAGTCATTTTGATGAGGGTATCGCTCGTCATTGTTGCTCGCCTTGTAGCTGCGCTATAGTACAAGATGAACTCACTTATTGCTAGTTCAAAGATCAAAGGTATGAACCGAAAAGAATTGTTCTGAGGGAGACTTAAATAAAATAGTAGGTCTAATACGGAGTCCGTTTTCTCTCGGCGTTAGACGGAACTGCAAGCTTTTTTGGTGCGGTCCTGTAGAGAAGTCGATGATTGTTAAGGGTACTAGTGGTAGACCATTATTTTGTTGTACGGGATCCTGACTGACTGAGGTCCCCCGTGATTTCAAGGGGAAGCCAAGGGTGCGAAAGAAAGTAACTCACGCAGCCGGGGGTAGTGATCGCCTTCCAAGAACTCTAAGCTTCGGGGCTATGTGTATCGTTCCGCGTCAAGGGGCACTGAGGATGACACAGCGCGGAGACTAGCAGCAAGAGCGGTGCCAGTAGATGCGGAATTTTAGCGCGTATTGTCTTCGTGGCCGTGTTGTTGCTGAGATCCTTCACGCCTCTGGCAAACAAGACTCCAGCGCGTTCGTTCCATAGCTCAATTTGAAAACAGAAGAAAAGACCGTGCTAGAATGAACACGAAAGAAAGCTCGTCTGCGATGAACACATTGAGTTGGATGATTCACGAAAGAAAGACGCTCAACATGAAGAGGAACCTGCGATACTGTTTTGTATTGAGCTTTCATCTTCAGTGTTCCTTGCATGAGAAGGCTCGCTGAAAGATACTTGAGGTGTCTCACATCCGCTACGGATCTGTTGTCCCTGTTCATTTTTAGTAGTGTGAGCTCTTGACGTGTTCTTGTTCCGCATTTAAGTTTCGTTTGCACCGTGAAAACCGGTTTGCAACTTGTAGATCCCATTTGTGAAGTTCACATCCTCGTGATCTTTACTTTCGCAACTTAGTTATATGTACTTGATTTTTATTTTTTTGATGTCGAATCTTACTGGAGTAGCTAGTAGAGATTATACCTAGCTAGTGGATCTTCAAGCAAAGAAATTAAGGGCTGCCGGCTCGAAGACACAGGAGTTGCTCGAAAAGAACCGAAGGAGCGATGCCCGACGTCACAGCACTAAGGCAACATTTCAATATTCTTGTACTTGCCCATTGATTGAACGTAACTTGCGATGCTACCCCTAGCTACCAATACCATCGATCTTCCAAGTAATTGGAACCCCGATTCTGTCTTAGTCTTACATTCTATAACTATAAATAATGTGGTATTTAGGCGTAGGCACGTCACGCGAATAATATTGAAAACGTCTTCATCAAGTACCTACTTCTTTTTCTAAGCGGCCTAAGAGGGGAGCAGCCAGACCTTGAGTTTGTGACCACTTTGGCGCGGCGTGCTGGTGCTGTCGTTCGGAAAAACTTTGGTTTAGGCCACGTAGGAAGGGATATCCAGAATAAGTCGCCGGCTGATTTGGTAACGGAGGTCGATGTCTTCGTTGAGAAGCTGATAACGGACAGGATTTTGGCCCGCTTTCCTGCGCACAAGATCTTGGGCGAGGAGACGGCAGACTCTACGAGTATATTGACGGCCGATCCAACGTGGATTATCGATCCCATTGATGGCACGACGAATTTCGTTCATGGTGTACCTTACGTTGCGGTGTCCATTGTTATGGAGCGCCTACTTGAATCGATTCGCGGTATATCTTATCAGATATATTGCTTAATTGCAAAGATGACAAAAAAAATGAGCTTGGAGTAAGAAAATATGGTCGAGTATCGTTTAATTCGTAGGAGTGTGACATCTAGTTTCAGCGCAAGCTTGCGGCTTACTACCTATCTATGTATTTTGAAACATCTATGTGTCTTGATGCTTTATATATTTCAATAGTCGAGGATGATCACAGCAGATGCGCAACTAGCAGTTTCAACCTCAAATAGCTCCTCTACAAGACGCAACTCAACCTGTACACCCACTTCAAGCACAGGGCTAATAATGGAGCATGCATTTGTTATTTCAATAGTTTAGTTACAGCCCATAAATGCATAGATGTGATACTAGCCTTTTCCGCCTCGTCACTTGCAGTTTTTCTACTTTCTTCATGATTGGTTTTTACGTGAATTTTGAAGCGGTTTTGGGTGTCGTGTACAATCCAATTTTAGATGAGATGTTTGCGGCGGAGGCGGGCCACGGCGCGTGGCTGGAGACATGGATTGTAACCGCAGAAGAGTCTTCTTCTGTTAAGAGCAAGTTTTATGTAAAAGTACTTTGTAGTCCGGTTTCTTTCTATCATCCGACGTCTCGTTTTTTTTTTACTTATTTGTTGTCTGTGAAATGCAGTGTTTTCGAAGCCCAGCATTCCTGGAGCCGTGGCCCCTGCAAGATCGCAAGCCAGAGAACTTCGACTACGCGACGAATGGGAAATGAACACTATTTCCTGGAACGAGTGAACCGGAGGATTGAAAAGGAGCAGCTACTAACTAAGTAGGAGCAAAGATCGCACAACTTAGAATAGCACACACAGAAATTGGTCTGTGATCAAAAGCAACATCAAAAACAACGAACCTTTAATTCTTGTGGAGATCGAGCAAATCTTTCGCTAGATTCAGTTAAGGCCATGACGTTCGAAGCCACCGATCTGCTTGTGAAAGTAAAACAGCAAAACGAAATATACAGATGAATGATCATGGGCATGACTTTTCAAGGAAGTCTAGGAATTCTAGAACACCACAGGTCACAGGGTTTATTCACTTTCTCATAACTCATCTTCTGCTTCTAACCTCCCAGCAGAAAATATTGATGTGGAAACATCATCTACTTCAATACCAAACGCCTCGGTCGTTTCGGGGACGACGAAGCGGCTTGAGCGGCGGCCCTTGGTTCGTGGCAAGTGGGCGGGCGACACGAATAAGGTACTGGGCGAGTCACTAGTCGGGTGCGGATTCCTGGTCCAGGAATGCGGCAAGCTGAGAAGTACTGCTGAGAAGTAAGGCTTTTGGGGATTCGAAGAATATTTGTAGTGAAGGTAAGTAATATAGGTATTATCTTCAGTCTGAAAAATATGTCGTAGTTAAGTAGAGTTGACATTGATGCATTCGTCTGGATTTTTTTGTTAGCGGCGGTGCTTACCTGATTCGTATTGATCGGGGAACTGGTTCGTCTTGCCCCCGATCATAGTGGAGAGTGATTATCTGACTTCGAGACGCAGTGCTGATGATGAGTGATCATGACCATGATTAGAAGTATTTCAAGCGCTAAGATGACTTAGCAGAATCCGACCGCACACGCATCGAAACCCTTTACAAGAACATTGTCGCGAACACGAGCGCCTTGATTCCCATTTGTCGCGATTTGCGGCGTTCTGGCTCAGCCGCGTGCGACCTCGCATCCCTAGCTTGTGGGCGTTTGGATGTCTATTTTGACTAAGAATCGGTTTCTAAGTATAATTCGTTTGGGCTTGTAGCTAACCTACGTCAATATGAATTTGTTTTGATTATCTAGATGCAGGCTGAGTAGAGTCTATAACTGATCGTCTGAGCATGAGAACAAGTGGACGCTGCCTCATTTCATCCAGAAAAAAACTTTAATTTGAGTTCGGCGTTCGAGAGTGGGACATCGCGGCGGGTTTACTGATTTGCAAGGAGGCAGGCTGCGTTGTGGCAGATTTCGACGGCAAGACTCCTCTACCCCGGGAGTTGAATGCGCGCCGCGCTCTCGTGGCGGTGAATAGCAACATTTTGCAGCAGGTGTTAAGGCTATAATTAATAAGTCGTACAACCATAATATCTATCATGTCGGAGGTCATGCCTCGTGACACAGCAGGATCGATCCTTGGCGATTTTCCTACGGGAAAACGGGGCAAGGGATGCTCTCAACGATGCCAACGCGGTGGCTCTAAGGATGGCTGAAGTTTTGGTCTACGAAGATCTTTCGTCATAAAAGGCAAGACGACCTACCTTGGCCCACGTTCGGTAGGATTGTCAAGCCCCGTGCCTACGGTTGCCACTAGTCGCAGTTTCATCACCGACATACACGTGACGTACCACGGAGCCGGTCCAGCGGGCTCGATAAGTGGTTACTCTTAGACTCGCGTCGTGCATTGGTTTTGGAGATACGACGTCGCACTTTTTGAGTTGTAGCGATTTTATCGGCGGTTGTACTACAAGTGCCTAGAATGCGATGGCGGCTAAGGCGGCTACTGCGGAGTCATTGAGTCTCCAATACGGGGGGATGCTCCTTGATGATCCACGTAATTTGACATGATGTTGAGTTCCCACCACCTATTCCGATTAGTCCTGTGAACGTGCAGTTCCACAGAGTGTTAAGAAGCTATAGCTGCGCAGAAGAAGCGTTAGCGCACAAGTAGCCCTGTACTTTTTAGTAAATTATCATGAGCATGATTGCGAAGTCGCGCAACACTGATAGAGAATTTCGGCTCGTCTTGTATGCAGCTCCTCCGGTGAAGTTGTTCCTTCTTTCGAGTAGATTCCGCGACGTGCGAGATGACTGCGAAATGGAGTAGGCAATTCTGCGGTTTCTCTGGCTCATAGGCGTCGGTCTGCAATCCATCAAGAATCTGTCCATTATACATCTGTTTATCGGTTGTGTTACTATTCGTGTGGTGGACTTTTAGACAAGTAGACAACAAAAAATATGTGGTTGTTCTGTTGATGTACACTTGATCCTGCAAGCACAGGAAGATGTTTCAATCGGTTGTCGCTGATTGTTTTCTGACAAGCACTGATCGACCCACAATGGAAAAGCGAGGACTGTTTGAATGGGTATGGCACTTTTAGTATACGAGAACGCGTGTAACCGTTAGTGCTCATGCTATCTGTCCTAATTCTCCCATCTGACTAACTCCAAAAAATCCCACTTCCCCACCGATATAGTAGTTGATATGCGCAGTCAGAAGTCTGTTTACACTCTTCTAGGTACTGATTTATTTCATTTCTTTCAACACAGAAACCACGACGTGCTTCGCTTGTTGTGACTACCAAAAAATGCTGCGGGTAATGAATTACTACCAAAAAATGTCAATCCGTGATCATGCTGGTGGCCACCTGAAGAATATCTACTACTCGGCGAAATAAGTTGCGCATGATGGTCGTCTCCAACTTTCTGTGGAACGACACTTTTGGTGGAGAATCACTAGCGAAGTTCGGTGGACAAGATGATCCCAGACTGGGTTGTATAATGCCAATCTGGGTTGCAGCCGGTGGGCGGTCATGGCAAAGTAGAAAAACGGAAGAAGTAGGATTGCTTAGAAGTCCTGCTCCAAGACGAGGAAGGGGGCTATTTGTGACGAAAACAGCAAACACCTCTTGCAGTGCTGCTTTCACTGCCATATCAGGAGCTCGAACGAAGGCGAGGAGCAGGAAGACGACGGCGTCAAGCTTCATGAGCAGTACCGTACCCCTTGTGTGCGAAGCCGTAGAGGCGGTAATCGAACTCCCAGCACCGCTGGCTGCGGGTTACGCCCCATATCCGATGGGGCCGGGTCGACCTGGATCAACGAGGACGAGCAATAGCAGTACCAATACCTCTTTAGTGGATTAAGAAGTCTCAACAATGTTCTCTGAATCCATCCTGAGGAGCATCGATGGAACTGGGATGAAGAGGAGAGTTTGTTCAAAGGAATAAGATTTGAAGGATTATTTCCACGACCAAGATGACTCTCAAGATGGATTCTCAGGGAGTTGGTCTAATTCGAGGACGGTCACGGAGTCGAAGTTTTTGGTGCGAATTTTAAGGGTATCTTCCGAACCGTGCCTCCGAAAGGAGCGAAGCCGCGGTACTTCGCAACTTGGAGCTATCCATCACCCTCGCGGAAGCTAATGCGCGACCTCCGTCGTTTGCGTGTTAGCAGGGAACTGATGCATCAGGCACTGGGAATATGAGGACATCAGGACGACTAATATTAAATTGTGGCTCTTGAAGATCACATATTAATTTTTCATCACACATTCTTAAAGATTCCCGCCCAAGCCGGTTCTCTAGGCGGAGGCATAGGCGTAGCCCACCTTGACATGGTACTACCTATCCTCTGGCTATGAAATGATAGAATGGATGATCATGATCGTGTCCGACGCGTCGAGAACTTCCGCGCAAATGTGGTGAAGATAATTTGTGCTCTTCCTTCCGTCGCATCGCATTTGTTTTATGATTCGCGGGTATGCCACTACTGTGGGTAGAAGTTAGACCAGGTCAAGCAGAGGTGATATGACATGCCTAGCAACAACATCAGAAGTCATTTTCCTGTTGCTGGGTAAGGCTGTGGAGAACGACTCCCGGTAGATGCACTTTAGGGGAGATGACGTTCATGATTTTCATCCGTACTAAGACTTCTGCTGCAGAGGTCAACCTCCAAATGAAGGCCCGTTTTGTGCTGATAAAAACCGTTAAGTTGAGTATACCTGCTCGTAGAGACGCGGTGATGACTTTGATTGTTGTTCTTGTTCTTCTGGTCGACTCCTCACCTCTGATAAATGAATCTTGTTCTACAATTTGTGGCGCAGGCTGTAGTATCCCGTCTTTTAGACTGTGGCTTCAAATGTTGTTCTATGAGAATGTTGCCACTGCCAATATATAAGATCAATGAAAATTCTGCAAATAGCATACTGGGATCTACCTCTTCCTCTTGAGAAACTTCATGTCCGTCCTACTTGCGACAATCGCAGTCGTTGATACGATCACGCTGCTCGTCTTCATTCTTTCGATAGTATTCATTGAAAGAAAAGCGATCCTACATCCTCCAACCAGAAGTATGGATTGATGAAGCAGAAACCTGGAATTATGCAAACTGTCTTTCACCAGGTGTTCCATTTGCGCTTTTTCATTACCGTCTATCATCTCTCATACATTAGGAAATTCTTTTCAAAAAAAACGAGCTGTGATTCTTTTGGCTTCTATTTTTGTCCTATGCTTTTTGGGTTTCTTCTGATTCCAACCCTAAGATCCTTTCTCTACTATAGCGGTCGTTACTTATCCCAGTCATCTCCTACCAATTCTTGAAATTGTTTGCTTTGCGCGACTTCTAGTGAACAGCGGCTCTGATGTTGTGGCTCCTTGACAGCTTCAGAAAGAATGAAAGCAACACACATACCTAGAAGGCCCTGAGAAAAAATGTCGTCCTTTGCGTGGCTCTGAATGTTCCCTATCTACCAAGCCTTCTACTTCGCAGCGACGAGCACGTTGCTTCCACCTGCTCCCTAATTTTACAAGTTTTACCTCCTCCTGTCTGACGAATCCTTTTGTTGCATGTTGTACTTTTGATTACGGGCAGCTACAGCTGGAAGAATTTTGGTCCTTGACCAACCAGAGAAGGGAACAAGATGGGCAAGAAGGCGAAGAACAATCAAGAAGAGAAAGTCGTGGACGCGGCGAAGGCGGGCACCAAGGGCGGCGCGGAGCCGATGATCAAGGGGGGTTCCTCTGCCGACGCCGTGACCAAAGGGAGCTCGACAGCCTCTAGCAAAAGTGCAGCACAGAACAAAGCACCGAACAAAGCGTCCAATAGCAACGCAACGGCTGCTTCACTTGGAGAGGATGTGCAGAGCAAACAACCTAGAGCGGCTGTGTCTGGCGACAGCAGTACAAATGCGTCGCGCCCAGGCTGCACGGGCAATGGTAAGGTGCAGGGAAATGGTAAGGTGCATAGTGGTGGGGATCATGTTGATGAAGTTCACTCCTCACCCGTGAGCGGGGAGGCGGTTGTGGGCGCATCGAAAACGGTTGTTGGGGACCAACCCGCAGCGAAGGCAGATGGCGAAGGTGCTGACAAAAATGGCGGCAAGAATGCAGGTGCTCTTTCTTCGGATCATAATTTGGATGTCTTAATATCGACGACCAAGCCTGGGGGAGTGTTCCGGCTGCATCGCTTAAGATTCGTAGTCTACTTCATTTTCTGCGGTATGGTCACGATTTTTGTGCACGTCGTCAGCCTCTTGCGCACTTGTGGTCAAGGATGCATGCGACGAATTGTCTATGGCCCATTCAGACGCTACGCCGCTGCTCGGCAGTCATGGAAAATGCAGGCGCGAATCGTTCACGCCGCAGCGCTGGCACTGTTTCGGGTGCTTGCCCGCAGTTGGTTGGGAAAGACTCGGGTAGCGCAGCAGCTAGGCCGCGGAATTCGAAGGGGGTCTGAAATCCTGCGAGAAATCATTGCTGTGGCCTCTACTGCCTTTGGCCAAACGGACAAGGCACAGTGCACAAAGGCGGGACAGACCAGTGGCGGCACTGTCATCGCAACTTCTAAGGCAAAGCAGGGTGACATCAAGCAAGAAACTCCGAACAAGGTAGTCTCCGATGTGGGTTCTAGTACCCAGACAGGGAGCCAAGCGGAATCGGAAAAGGCGACTGCCACGACGTCAAATCGATCGAACGATGATCAACAAAGTGTTAGGCTATCATGGGTGGCCCAGGTCGTCTTTGGGCGAATTTTCACTGCGGAGAGAATCGCCTTCGTATGTTTTCTGCTCGAAGTATTCGGATCGCTGTTAGTGCTCCACCTCATTGTCAACCACAGCTTGTTGCTTCGCGTGTTCGTGTCCTGTTGCAATCTCGTACAGCATCTCCTGGCACTGACGGGTAAAGTGGTCCTGCTTTCGCTCCACCTCACCGTGCGTGCGTGGAGCGCAGTGGCAGAGTGGGTGCATCTCGCATGGCTCGTTGTGCGGGGTACGATTTTCTTCCTCTTTGTCTATCTCCCGGAGCGGGTGCTGCGCGTGTGCTTCGTGATAACAGGACTGCTGGATGCGGACTGGCTCCACGGTGTGCTGGTGTCGCCATTTTACTACCTCGCAGCAGTGGTCAAGTCAGCTGAGTACTGGACGCAAAACGCTTACTACAATGCTGGGGGCTCGACAGTGTCGCGCGTCGGAAGTGACGTTTACTATGGTGCTGTCAACGTCGGCAAAGCGGGGACCACGGCGCTGGGCATTGCCGCGTGGGCGGAGCGCGCGACTGGCTGGTCCATGAAAACCGGCCGCTGGCGCAAAATCAACAAGCAGGACGCTGCACGAAAGAACAAGCGCAGTCGCTGGAGCGACCCACGCAGCAGCGGACCATCTTCAGCTTCAACTGGACGCAGTGCGCCATCTTTCAGCGAACGCAAGGCCCGGAGGAAGCAGGAACGGGCTGCGGCGAACAAAACGAACTCCGATTTCGATTGGACGAATTTTGATGACTGGTATCTGCTGCTAGACGAGGATCTTTTCTTCGAGGGCTCCGTGCCGCAGTTTGGGCGCAATTTTGATGCCTGGAGCGGGTCTCAACGAACTGGAAACGCGACGTCCTCCAACCAAACGGGGAAAGACGCACAACCGGGACGACGCGACGACCCAAAGCGTGGTGACGCAGGAAGCCGGACTGCAGGAGACCGTGGCGAAGACGAGGCACATCGCGGTGGACAGCAACAGCCGGATCATGGTTACGAAGAGGACTACGACGAGGACTGGGCAAGGGAGCAGCAGCAACGGCAAGAAGAGGAAGCTAAGCACTGGCGCAACCAATACACGGACGACGAGTACGAATACATGGATGACGAAGAGTACGAGCGCAAAGAGGAGGAGGCGGAGCGCGAACGGCGGCGAGAGCGTCGGCGACTGGCGGAAGAGGAGCGACAGAGAGCCCTGGAGGAATCGGAAAAAGAGAAGGAGCGACTGGCCACCGTGTTCTGTGGCGGGTTTCGCACACTCATGAACGAAGAGGTCGAGCAGCGGCTGGATTCGGAGTACAGCATGCGTATAGTGCGGGACGAGCAGTTTTACCGTACTTTCTACCGCGGGATGCCTGGAGACACTGCTACTGAGGGCAAGAAAAAGAGTGCATCCTCGTCGCCAGAAGCCGAGGATGCGAGCGAAAACAATGATGCGTCAGAGGAGGAGGAGGAGGAGGAAGAAATTCTACCAGACGGCAGCGTGAAGAAGCTGAAAGCACAGGTGCCGTACGGGGTTTCCTTGCGTTTCGAGTGTCAAAACGACTACAGAGACGGGCTGCAGCGGCACAATCAGGTGCTGACTTGCGAAAAAGATGGATCGTGGTCGCGCTTCAATCCTCTGGCCTGTGTGCACTCGACCAGCTGCTTGTTCAGCGATTTGCGCGACCCGCAGTTAGGCACCTACAGCGGCACGTACTACCACCCAAGAGGGCGTCCTTTCAAAGTCGCCAAGACTATGTACAATGGCCGCAACAAAAACGTCGATTACCTGGAGCACGGTCAGTGGGTCGCACCTGCGTGCTCGGACCCGGACTTCGTGCGAGCGGACACGCGGAAGCGGACGCAGCAAAAGGATCTCTCCTCCGTGGAGCGCTTGTACTGCTACGACGGTAACTGGGAAATGGTGAAGGATGTCGAGGGCTTCGTTGGTTGGATGAAGGACAACGGCTACGCGGAGAACAAGCCGCCGAAACCTAAGGAAGACAAGGAAAAGGCAGAGGGAGAGAAGAACGACGACGAGGATGGGGAGGACGACGACGACGGGAAAGGTAGTAGTTCCTCCTCCGCAGACGGGAGAGAAAAGTTTTACGCGAACATCCCAGACGCAGAGCGCGCCGAATGGACGAACCAGGCTCCGCTGGGTGGCTGTCGGCGCTTGCTCAGCTGCGAAGAGGAGAAGTGGTTAAAGGTAATGGGTGCTCCCGAGAGCAGTAGCAAAGATGCGAAGAAGCCGCCGCGACCACGACTACTAGCTGTCTTCTCATCCGACCTTGGCGAGGAGAAAGTCGATCAGCGCGAGAACCTCATGGGCCTGCCGAGCTACGAGGTAACCGGCCGCTTTCCGAAAAAGCTACTGAAGAAGGCCACGAGCGCGGCGGAAGCGCTCGGGGCGACCGGGGCGGACGGCGTGGAGCACGACGACGATGACAACAGTGACGAAGCAGGCGGAAAGGCGGACAACGAGAACGATGGTCTGGAGGGTTTCGTCGAAGAACCCACGAAAAAACAACTAAATGCAGTCGGCGCACAGCGCGTGTATGACTGCCTTCCTGGATACTTTGCGGTACCTCACGAGCTCGCGGACACGCCGGAACAAGATACTATTGTCGCATGGTGGCGACGTGGAATCGCGGACTACAAAGCTAGCTTGAAAGCTGGCGAAGACTTTCAGAAGACCTTGAAGTTGCCGTCCGCCGCAACCGAGTCGCTGGCTACCCTCGTTGGCCTCACCGAACAAGCTCTCTCGCTGGTGTTTGGAATATCCGAGATCACGGCCGAGGAAGCAGACCTGCCGAATGAGGACGACGATGAGGATGATGAACAACACTCTAGAAGTGGATCGTCGTCAACGTCGCGCCTCAAAAACAAGCGGTTTCGCTACCATATGGTGGCAGAGTGTTGTTGGGACCAGTTCGAGTTTCCCAAGTGGGAGGTTCTAGCGTCTCACAACAAGCCGTTGCGATGTCAGGAGTCGCTAGCGTCACTGTTTCAGCGGAGACGGGAATTGCTCACCCGCTGGGACGCGTTTTCGCAGGGATCCTTGTCCTTTCTCGGCTTGGCGCAGAAGCGCACGTCGCGCCAACAGCAGCGACAAGATGCAGAGTATCGAGACCGCATGGTTGCACGCTACTGGCCGCACCTGACGTACTATTCGCGTCAGTACTGGCTACATTTCCTCACGAGCAAGTGGAACATCCTCTTTCCGGTCGAAGGGGTCACTGACGGCGAAGGATCAGGAGGTGCTTCTAGTGGCAAGGAGCAAAGAGGGGTGAACCACGACCCGTCCTCTGGGAAAAATAAGCAGGGGTCCAAGGAAGACGTAACGAAAGAGGTCGTGAGCTTTGGCGAGCTCTTCTGCTTGCAGGGACTGACGACACAAGACAAGCAAGCACGCGGAGGCAACCTGGTTCGAAAACATTTTCGGGAACTCAGCAAAATGTACCACGGAGACAAGTGCGCCGCGGGTATGCGTGATGAAGCTACGGCCCAGGAAAATAACTCCGGCGCCGGACAGTCTCAGCAGGAAAATGGAGCTCCTTCGGGAACAACAGGAGGTTCTTCTTCTTCTTCAGGAACAATCATCTCGTCGTGGTCTTTTGGTGGGGGTACGGTTGCGTCTGTGCGGAAGCTGTACACGGATGTGCAATCTGCGGTGCTCGAAAGCCCAGCTCTCGTGGCCGCGCAGGCTGCGTACACGCAGACGGCGAGCAGCGTGGCTTCGGTGGCTGCGACGGTCGCCGTGCCTCTCGATTACGTGAGCCGCATTGAGGCAAAGCACATCTTTGGTCCGACCATAGCGGACTTCCTGCTCAGCACCGACGCCGACGAAGAGGACTACCCTTTTTCTGGAGAGGGTCTCTTCGGAGAGGGACTATTTGCTTCCTACGGCGCACAGGACAGTAGCTTCTTTGGCTCTTTCTTTGGATCCTCGAGCACCTCATCCTCTACTGCGGCTCCAGGCGGCGGGTCTGAAACAGGTTCTAGTAGCACAAAAGACCAAGCAGACTCTAGCACGGAAGGAAATGATAACAATGCCGATTCCACTACTAGTTCTGGTTCCTCGACATCATCACAACAACAGGCTTCCCCTTTGACAGCTTGCAGGGAGCGAGCCGACAAACGCTTTTCGCTACTTGTGGCGGTAAAAGAGAAGCTGTTACTCTCTCAATTGGCGGAATCAACCCTCAGAAAAACCTCCACCAGTAATTGCGACGGCGCTTTCCGACGATGTTCCAAAGCAGAACTAGACTCGGGAGACCATATCGCAGAGTGGTTCCCTCGCTCAGAAGTAGCTGAGGTCTGCAAAACCGTACTATCATAATCGGAAAAGATAGACCTCTATCCTTCTCCTAATGATAATAAGGACAAAAGAGAGAGAGAGATTCAATTTCATCTAGCTCACCGTACTTCTAGTACGCGTTAGAAGTGGGTTTGAATATTCAACAAACAAGCACACTAGGGGCAGCTCGTGTTCAGATACTAATGTATTCACACGAATCAACACATCATGCTGTTCTTACTACGGAAAAGCAGCTTCGGCACTCATCGTTGACATCCTATGATGTGAAAATTGACAACCAAGAAACAACAAGTTCTAGATTATTCCCGTAACAACGCAATCGAGTCGTGATAAATTCCTATGAATTGTCCACCAACAAGTATAATAATAATGATAGGGCAGAAACGTAGTTTGGCTGCAGTTCCAAAAGTTCGGTCACTATCAACCAAGTTGTGTCTCACATAGTCCTAGATAGAATGGAAAATGCACAACATCAACGAAAAGGCCTAGAATTTGTTACATTCATACGTGAGTGTTACCCGAGGGGAAGGCCCATAATCATGATACTGAAAGCAAAAATAGCATGTTGTTGTACCAAGGCTGACCATGACGAACAAGGTCGCCCTCGTGTGACCCAACACAATTTTTATCAAAATGGATAAGCTTTTTTTTTCATGTTCTTTTCTCCTCTTTTTCTGACCCTTTTCTACCCATCCCCTGAATGATGTTCGACTCCAACAGTTTAAAGACTAAGATCATCACGAAAACCACATTCGGAATGGTGAATGGAGGAGCATGCGCGTACATAGAAGAAAAACTGGTAAGGTCAGAGGAAAATACGATTTTTTTAGTGTTCAACCGTGTCAGACAAAAAACTGACGTCTGTAGAGAGGAACACTCGTATGGTGTCATCATATGTTTCCACAGGACGAGAGGATACTCAATATTATGCAGGTGTCCTCTATGTATTGGTCTTGCTGTGCTCCTAGATAGAGCGAGAAATCTGTAGTCGAGAGTGAGCTTGATCAATTTAGAGCTGCGCACGCGAAGAGAATATAACCGTTGAGGGATCTGTCATACGAGTGACGAGTATAATGTTCGTGTAATGTCGAGCGAAGATACGCGAGGTCCTCACGACCTTATGCCTGATTCTGTGCGAGTTATCACATTCTGTGAGTACTATCGCGAATGTTTTTCTCTCTGGTCCGTTTGCAGCCTTCTCTTGTCGCTTTGTCAGATTTAGTTTGAGGTTGTATGTGCGCTCCTCCCCAACCTCCAACGTTCACCTTTTTTTATGTACTTACCTACGAACCGCAAGTTCGTTCTCTGTTTCTGACATTTGAGATCCATTTGGTGTAGTTTCGAACAGAATAATCTCTGAGATCTCTCGAGGCTCGTAGTTGTCGTTTTGGTTTACAGCGCACAATGAATATTAATGTTATTTGATTCAATGCCTTTTCAATGATGTTAAACTTTAACTTAATCAAGCTGCTCTAGTGTAGCAAAATGGGTAACCAGGAGTCTGCTTGCTGTGGGGGGTCCCGAGCTCCAGAGAAAGGGACCGGAGATGGCTTCACTCTCGCTGGTGGCACCAGCACGACGAATAACCAAAGTTTTGTTTCCATGTTTTTCACGTCCGGTGGAGAGAATACAGCGGGTCCCCAGACGTCGAGGGATGCAAGACCTGGTGGAGGAGGATCCCGTTCACTCTCAAGGTCCTCAGCAAGTGCTCGAGGAGAGCAGAATAAGCTAAGCAGACGCACCATAGGCATGATTAGCTCACTCGATTCAGGAGATCATATACCTTTGAGCCCTGCCCGTTCACCTGCGCGAGAGAAAACTAGCTCGTCCATTCTCGCAACCACGTATGAAGAGCATAAAAGTGCTCTATCCCAGACCGGGGAGCGGGAAAGCGAGAAAACGCAGGAACATTATAGCGCGATGTCTGAGCCTCCGACAAGGGAACATCACAGCGCGATGTCCACTATCAAGCCTGCATCTGACAGCAATGCGCCGTGGCAAATTTCAGAAAGAGCCGCCTCTGCGAAAAACAGCACCCAACAAGGAGGTGTTGGAGGTGATAACAATAATTCGTCAAGCTATGTTGTTGACTCTGCCAGCTCGACCGACGAACGCGAGGCAAGCGTTATCCTAGAAGAAAACCTGTCTTTTCCCGCTGCAATGTTGAGATCAGGCTTTACGATACTAACTGAAGCAATCTTGCCAGGAACCCGGAAGATCTTTCGACGTCAATTTCAGGAGTATCCTCCGCCGGACGGCACCGTCTATAGCGTCCTTAATGCGCAACAAGTGAAACAGGTATACATGTACCTAAAGCACACGCAATCGGAAATGGATGATTTTCAGGGACGGACATTATCATTAAAAAATAGGATTCTGCAATGAGGTTTAGGCGGAGTTTGTGTTTAAAAATACTCATGTTGAAATGCATAGGCAACGTTTATTGTAGTTTATCGGCCTTTTGTTATTGAAATGCTTATCCTCTTCTATCACTTTCTCACTACTTCTTCTAGGTAAAGCAGTACCTTCTCCGTGAGTATGGTCACCAGTTTTCGCGTCGCGGGATTGCCCTTATGGTCGACGTCGTTGGTGTTTCGGAGGACGATGTGGAGGGGTCCAATGATTGCTGTGAACACTCTGCACGGCTGATCTGCTTAGTTTTAGGAGTGCTGGAAACCAACCGAGCAGGCGGTCTCGAGGACCAAAAAGAGAATCAGGAAGAATTGATGATGGCGATGTTCCCATTCGTGTACGGGGAAGATGCCTTAATCGAAACATACGATGACGAGACGTTGAAAAATCTGGAACTCGATTTCTAAGAATACGACGAGTCGCTCAGCATGACGAAAAAGTGATTCTAAGGCAGAACATCAAGTACAAGGGGCGCATCTTGTGACATGATACGATGAAAAAGCAGAAAACCGCCGGAGAGAAGCATGGAGAAGAGAAGGAATATGACAGATACTAGAAGACCCCGACCGTGCTTAACAAGATAGAGAGAACCTAAACGACGGATAAAGAAATGGCGTACGTAGCCCGCCCCAATTCTAAAAATACGATTAAGCAGATGATAGCTCGCCGATTGAAGCAAAAAAAAATTGTTGAATAATTCCCCATTTGTTACATAGCATGACGGAATCGGAAGAATGGATGATGGCGATGTTGACAAGGTTGTCAGCCTATAGAATGCCCATGGACACCTCAGCTTTGATATTTTAAGAAGATGATAACTCGCCGATTGAAGCAAAAAAATATTGTTGAATAATTCCCCATTTGTTACATAGCATGACGGAATCGGAAGAATGGATGATGGCGATGTTGACAAGGTTGTCAGCCTATAGAATACCCATGGACACTTCAGCTTTGATATTCAATTTCAACTGCAACTTGTGTTTTGTAGAAAAAATGCTTATCGAGATGAAAGACCTTTGAACGAACTAGCTCGGCACTTAACAAACATAATGTGCCTCATTTGCTTTTGCTGTTTCGGCGAGCATTGCGAATGAGTGAATAACCCTGATACTTGTGTACTTTTCCATGAGAAAGTCCGCGAGAGATGACGATTTTCGGTCTTTGGCATTTCTCCGATCTCCGTTTTAGATAATGTTGAACTGTCTGTCATCTTGAATTTTCTGTCTTTGAGTTGAATTCGTCTTAGATTGACTTTGTCTGTATGAAATAGAAAATTCACACTTGCTTGTTCGAGAGTGATGCAGAAACTGCAAATCGCGAAAGCAATCTGTCAATCCGTGAATTTAAAAGTGTCTGTTTCGATGCGGGCAACTGTTGAGCGAAGAGCGTAACAATTCTGTCCTATTCCCCAAAGTTGTCTTTGAGAGTAGAAATGATTGCACAGATGGATTCTAATATAGTGTGCATGTAAAAAACATCGTTCAAGCATTCTCCTAATCAAAGCACAGGCATCATTGCAGGCAAACCATTCATAAATCCGTAAAATTATTTTTTCTTTTGACATCCGAGCATGATGTTGTACGTAATCAGTGGTTAGCTAGTTTTTCCTAGAGACATGATATCGAAGTCCAATAATCCATATCAAAGCAAACCAGTTTGTCAAATGTAAAATCTTCGTTTATAATCGGTGGGCTTAGTGCAGAGATTGATAGAAAATAGCTCATTTTCTTCCGATCTTCGTCTATTAGTTATCATAGAAATAGAAAATAGCTCAAATCTTTTTCCGAGAAAATGGGTCAGTCCCAGTGTTGTGGTGAGAGCCGTGGCCAGGGCAATGCAGGTGAGGCTGCCTTTTCCCGATCAGATGGCAATGCCCCGCTGTATACATCGCCCACTGGTCCTGGGAGCGACATGCGAAAAGCTAGCGATGTGAGAATGGTGAAAAGCAATGAAAACAACATGATGTTCGGGACGAGCACGGCCATGGGGGCGCCGATCCAGATGGTAGGTGAGCAAGTCGCGCGAGACAGTGCTGGCGAGGCGGTGGCGTTCAGTTCCGAACATACCAGTGTGGTGGGAAGCGCAATGATGAGCTTCGGAGGACAGATGCAAGTGATGGAGGTTTCTAATTTCTCTTTCGCTCCAACTGTGGTCAAAGAGCGGTATAGCAGCATTTCTCAAGCCGGTCCCGCGTTTGGCGTAACGGAAGGCGAGGTCGACGATGATTAAGGAAAGTAGTTGTACTTCTTGTATCATTTATTTGCCACACACTACAGAGGACTAGACACTCTGGTGTCCTGGCGAGTGAAGTGCTGTAGCCATAAATCGGCGCCTAGAGGTAACCTGCTGAGTTACTTAGGGGTTCAACAACTTGCTCATTTAGGGAAGAGTATTGGTATTCATAGTTGTATCATCATCCGTGTTGAAATATTATTTTGAAGAAAGAATTTGTATTTGAATTTCTAAGATGTGCCAATTTTACGGGACGAAGAGCTAGCAAACTTGTCCTTCGCGGGACAGATGCTTCGGAGGGGCTACCTGATGCTAACGCGCGATGTTCTACCTGGGTCGAGGTCCTTTCTGCGGCAACAGTTCAAGGCTTACCCTCCAGCTCCGGGAACGATTTTCACTATCTTGAACCCAGTGCAGGTGAAAACGGTACTACTGTGCTCGTGGCTACATTTTTTTGCTCTTGTTTCCTCGATAATTCCAACGATCCAACGTGGATGAATTAACTAATGTTTGTTAGTGTTAGTTTATTTATGATGTAAGCAGCTCCAGCTCAAAGATGGATTAGTAGAAATGACAAGGCATATTGTTCATCCTATGTTAGTCCCTCCAGTCAATAAGTCAACTTATAATCGTCCCAACACGACGAACAGGTGAAGCGTTATCTGGAGAAGAACTTCGGTAATCAGTTTTCACGTCGCGCGATATCACTGATTGTGGATCACGTCGGTGTTTCAGAGGATGACACGCCTGGTTCCAACGACTGCACTCAACATTCCACTAGGCTGATTTGCCTCGTACTCGGCGTGCTGCAGGCCAACCAAGAGGGCGCCCTGGAGGACCAGAAAGAGCATCACGAAGAATTGATGATGAGCATGTTTCCATTCGTCTACGGTGAGACAGAGCTCCTGGCATCATATGATGACGAAACCTTAATCGACATAGACATTGATTTCTAATGAAAATTAGTTTGGATATTGATTTGGAGACGACTAAATGCATGGTATGACAAGGATATATTGAACGAGGAGTCATGGTTTTGAACAGCCTGCTAGAATTAGGTACAAGTTGAAGTTCCTCTATTCGAAAACATGATATCATGAATTGATTGGAGCTTCCTCATTTTGATTATCCTTACGAGATAGTGTTGTAGCCATATTATGTTTTTTATGACACAGAGTCTCACCACACAGTCGGTAAAAATGAGAAATTTTCTTCTAAACTTTTAACTTCTGATTGTTCTCGTCTACATACTAGCGAAGATAGACACAAGAAATTGAAATTCTGAATCAATTTCAAGAGCCGATAGTTTATGCTGTACAGAAGCCTCTACACTTGATGCATTCTCAACATAATGAAACTCATTGAGTTTTTCCGTACAAAATAGAAAAGTCCAGCGTAGGTGGTTATCCAGGACAGCGAAGCGCAAGTACTTGACTCATAAGCTCTGTGTTTAGTTTTTTCCAAGCTCGTCATCAATGGTTTGATGAGTGAGCTGGTCTGGATTTAGGTCGACAGTACTACAGTTTTTGTTATGAGAGCATAGACTTGGATACCGATAGCTTGGTAGTTGTCGTGTATTCACGGACGCAAAGAACAAGAACACAACTAGACCGAAAAAAAGAGCATTGTTATATTTGGAACATGTGTTGAAATAAAACAAGAAAAAATTCCATATGACGTGCTGATGACCTCCTTAGGTACACACGGCTTGTTCGACTAAGGAAACATTTTTGAGCAGCGGCATTCTTTTCACCTGCGGGACTTGAGCCGGCCGAAAGAAGCAGAGTACCATCGAAAAAAAGTGGTTGGAACAACCTTTAACACTAGAAGGGAAAAATGAGCGTACTGTCTCAGCGAATAAAACGATGGAAAAATCACAATCCATAGCGCCCATTTACTTCGTGAAAATTTACGCGAAAAGCGCATTCTCACTTCGTAAAATTAGGGACATCTTCCTTCTCAGAATCGTTGCAGTAATCAAAAGCATTATGCCGGCAGCAATCGAGGCTGGCGATTTCCGAGCCGTCGTCACTGGTGGCGGGTCAGGCCTCGGGCGTGCGTATTGTCTGGACCTTGCAGCCGCAGGCTTCGGGCACATTCTGATAAACGATGCCGACTCGGCGAACGCACATGCAGTCGCGAAAGAAGTTGAAGCAATTTTTGCTTCATCGTCTTCAGGTAACTCAAAAAAGACCAAGCCACGCGTTGCGGTGACACCTGGCCGCATCGGCGAGGAGTCGCAGAGCTGTGAAGAGCAGATCTTGCGCGACTGTGTTTCACACTTCGGAGGGCCACCCACTGCTGTGGTGAACAACGCCGGCATTTTGCGGGACGCCGCATTCAAGAATCAGTCCGAGGCGCAGTGGTCAGACATTTATCGCGTGCACCTTTCGGGTATGCGGAATTTGACGCGGCTGCTCTGGCCGCACTTTCTAGAGCAGAAATTTGGCAAAATCGTGAACATTTCAAGCATGAACGGCGTCTGCGGTGCTTTCGGGCAAAGCAACTATGCGGCGATGAAAACCGCTCTCATCGGGTTCACTAAATCGCTGGCGAAGGAGGGAAAGAAAAACAATGTGTGCGCGAACGTGATAATCCCCACAGCGCTTACGGCAATGACGAAAACCGTGGGTCTGCAGCACTACACGGACAACGCGGGGCCCCAACACGTCGCGCCACTGGTAACTTTTCTGTTGCACCCCAGCAGCAATCATGTGACAGGACGCGTTTTCGAAGGTGCGCCCGGGTTTTACGCGGAGTTGCGCTTTCAGCGCTCGTTTGGGAAATACTTCGCAGAAGAGACTCGTCAACAACCTCGTGTACGACAGCGCCCCGTCACCTGGGAAGACATACGCGACAATTGGAAGGACATCACGCTTTTTGATGAACGCGCAGACGACCCGAGCCAAGAATCTGGCCCACCCAGAAGTTTGAAACTAGCGGTAAAACACGACGCAAAACTGTGAAAATATAATCAACCGAGCATCAAGTTGAAACTCGCTCAGTCATGTCGTCAGGGATTTATGATGTCCTTCGACAATGAAAATTTTCCACATCAAATTTTTTCAAACATGCTCTCTCACAAACTGCGCATTGACTTGACGTTTTCATCGTTTTGCTTTCTTTTGCTCATTTTTGTTGAATAATCCGATGAAGTAGGAGCTATGTTTGACATAATCTTGCTTGTCGCACTGCATGGGCGCCAGCGTTGCTCTCGCACGTTGCTTGTCGTGTGATATATGACGAAAAGGTTTTCGGCTGTGGTTCTGGTTTTTACGAGGAGTACAGGAACCACAATGAGTTTCGTGTTGGAGAGGACCGATTTGACAAGAACTTGCACCGGCTATAGTACGAAAAATGAAAACTCCTATGGTGTCTTACCGCGTAAAAGGAAGTAGACGTCCAAAACTAGACGACTTTTTGGATGCTCAGTAAGGAAACCAAATTAGGCTTTCTAGGTGGAGCTGTATACTTGTACCGACAATCATGTGGTAATTGCAGTTAACAAACATCTGTCTGTGTAAGTGTGACTAAGAACACGTATCCCACGCATAAAGAAGTAAATAAAAGAATGGACAAAAGGACCTTTGTTGCACTGCACTTCTGGGCTCGCAATGTGCGACGGCGAGTGCTTCGTGGCTTCCTTCAGAACAGGAATAGAGCAGACGACGACGATATTTCATGTTCCGAAGAGTACGGGATTTCCAATGACGCATCACTCGTACTCGAGAGCGCACCTGTTGCTTCGTCGTCGCAAAGCAGATCCGGTGACTCGCCACTGGGAGAGGGAACTGGACGCTCTGCACGTGTAGAGGGTGTTTCACATCCTTCGTCGGCGGACCCGCGCATCCATGCTCATATCGGAGAAACGTATACGGCACAAGCAACAGACGCAAGAGTTCGTATAGGAGGTTCATTGGAAGAGGGAGGCAGTAGTAGTTCAACCTCTTTCGTTCGAGCACAAACTACTCAAAGTGGGAAAGTCAATGCAACGTCGAGCCAGGTAGAGTCGCTGTCTTCAGAAGGCATTCGGCAGAAGAATACTCGTAAAGACAGCACAACAAGCGGAGCGCCAGCTGGCGAGAACGATCGTGACGACAACGTTCAACATCAAGACGATGCGCGGTTCCGAGAACTTCGCCGGCGCAAGAAAGCGCGGCTGTGGAGGCGCTGGTGGCTCCGAACGGAACGGCAGAGTTTGCTAAAGGCTGGCGTCTTCGCCTTTCAATGTCTGCACGCCTTGCGCACTCGACAGCGCGGCGCTGCTGAGTGTGTGCGACGGCTCCGCGTCTCTGAGGCAGTGAAGAGGCTACAGGCGCATGCGGGAGCGCAAAAGCTGCTGCGAGCGCTCCGGTGTCGTGCAGATACATTCCGGACACACAGGATGCATCAGCAAACTCTGAGCCTATGGCTTCAGGGTCTCATAACTGTCAAGCGGAAGCAAATACTCGCCAATCTCGCTTGTCAGGTGTATACTAGAGAGAAATAGTTAAATAGACTCATTCTGAATCTTCATCTTAAACTTAATGTCTGAAGGAGGCTGCTCTTGATTCCTATAGTATACTCTTACGAACACGTAGCGAGTTCTCCAGCTTCGACGATGTTCTGTATCATACATAACGTTTGTTTCGACTAATATCCTATCTCGTTTTTCTACTTCCTTCTCTTCACAGCACCTTGCCAATGTTCGTATGAGACAGAGGATAAGAAAATGGTCTGCTTCAGTCGAGGAGATCAAATCATCGAAAGCCGCGCGGAGGAAAGCTGCGGACTTCTGCTGTCGCAAGCTTTTTCCGCCCATCTTCTCACAGTGGGGGTATAACTGATGCTACTAGGAGACTCATCTGAATCACAAATGGATATGGAAATGATAGAAGGATACGCATGTGTTGTTGTAGTGGTTGATCCCTCAAGGTCTTCTGAATTGACATGCCTCTTATAAGTAGATTGGTTGTAGCTGCTTTAGTAATCGGACATTCAACATTTTTCGAACTCTCAGGGCATGGGTAGTGCAGCGACGGCGAAAGAAGGCCAGACAAAATTCAGCGCATCGCATGCATGTCGAGGCGCTTCGCAAAGACGCTGTTTGCAGTTGTTTGAATCGAGAGCGGGAATTGGTATCTTTAGAGAAGAGCCTTGTTGATCAACTCTTCGGTGTATGATCTTGGTCACGGATGCTTTTTATTATTTTCAAGGTAGATTCTTCAATTGTCACACACCGGCGGCGCATTACCATTCTATCCATTCTTGCACTATATATAGATACCCGAACACTTTCTCGCCAGATGTTGCAACGGCGCGAGAGGCAAAAAGAAGCTGCCTGGGAGAATTTTCAGCAGTTGTACAAGTTCTTTCACTGCTGGAAAACTGCGAACAGAGGAGCTTTGTTAGACGTACTGATGGAGAAGTATGGTGTCCATACGAACACCCTAGATGATCATCTTCATGGTATTCTTGACCACGCGCCGACGATTACTTCGGGTGTCAATAAGAACGTAGAGGTACACAACAAGGAAAAGGAAATGGATTCACTTCTGAGTCCTTCGCTTCCATTTCCAACGGTAAAACGGGCTAAAACAAGTACAATCCAGAAAGTAGAAGTACTCGAGAATCAGTGCACGACAGGTTCTCTCCTGGTGGTCCATGACGGCGAAAGTGATGTTTCGCGGGATGGGGGCGAAAGCCTAGCAGAAGAACCGTCATGGCTCCGCGGCTCGGTCTCAGCGCACTTGCTAGAATGCCTGAACTATTCTAGACAGCAAAACGAGGAGAGTTCGATCATCTCTCACGCAGAAGGCGATTTAGGTAACAATGGCGCAAGAGTGCAACAAGTAGCTGCTATGGAGGTTGCAGCCTCGTCAGGCAAGAAAAGTGGAATCAACGTTAATACTGAACTTCCCTGCGTAGTACCTCTGGCATCGAATACTACCAGGCAAGCCGAAGAAGAACAGCCCAAGCTTGTGCCGAAACTTCCTGTTGGTCATGGGGCAGGGTTGCCCGATGGATCGCCCGACACGAGCCGTACAACAGTCCCTGCTGAAACGCCACCCAGCATGACAACGCAAGGTGGCTCCTCTTCGTCCGCCTCACCCAAAATTGGCAAAATTCACGATGGTTATGCTGGCACACCGATATTATCAGCCCGAGGTGGAAGAAAACCGCAAAATCCACTGGCTTTTTTACTTACGGATGGGGATGGTCGCGAAAGCTACGACAGTAGGGCCTCTAACATGGGACTGCTTCGCCGGATACGAGACGAGCAGGAAGCGGTTGCAATGAATTCACTAGCGGACGAAGAGCGAAGTACCTATCGCCACGCTACTACCGGAAGGTCGGGGAGTGACACATTGCTTTTTTCAGACCACGATGATGATGCCGACGCTCGATATTCTAGTAGGGAGACGATCAAGACATCGAAGTCCTTTCTGCTTGGGAAAAAGCAACGTCCGGCACCGCGGATTCCACAATGGCTACTGCAGCCCACATAAAATCATAAGGCGCTACAATGTCTCTCCTGTTTTTTATGTTTTGGTACAATAAATTTCACATAAATAAGTATAAAATGACGTCTCTTGCTGTTGTTTGTGAAAGCACCGCCAGTGCTGAGCACCATTGAACAGTGAGATTTTGGTAACCGGTCTACTTGACGTGTGGATCATTTGTTTTCTTAGGTTTCCACTTATGAGGAGAGCGTTTTGGGTGAATCATTCAAAAGGCAGAAACGCGTTGAAAATACACAGAGTGGATACTTCTTTTTGCAGGTCTGCCATGCATTGTTTTTCTCGTTCCTTCCTTGGTGTTGTACGCAGAGTGTCATGGGAAAAACATCGGTCATGTTCCTCGGGTTCAAAAGGTACTGTCGGTAGGCACTGTCACATGCCTTCTTCAATTTCAAATATCGAATCTGTCATGCTTGAATCGGTTTAGATTTTCAGATTGTTTATGTATCTTCGGGTGCAGGTGCTTATTCGTGTTGATTCTGTGGAAGGAAAGACGAGATCGCGATTGCTGGTACCCTCAGGACGCACCTTCCCTCGAATTCCCATCCTCTATTCACTGTAGATACGGAAAACCGTGCCAATCTCGAATTATTTGTGTCACAACTTGTAACCGATGATACATAACGACTTATTTCTCCGGATCTCTCTCAAAGAAATTAATCAATAGCAGACTCTGCGTGTCAAATTATTGATTCCGTGTCTCGTTTTTTTTGAAACTAAATTCGTTTTCGTTGGACACAAGTCCATCTTTTTCTGAATTATCTGGCGGTCGCTAGATAAATGGTCGCGTCAGGAGGAAGCGGAAGTGACAATCAGCAGCGGCCAACGCTGGGCGGCATTTCGAGTCAAGGTGCAACCACTGTTGTGCGCCGCACTAGTCTCGGAGGTATGGATGTTTCAGTGAACACGGCCGCGCCCGTCACGGCAGCCGCGCCTCTCGGCGGCGTGGCGTCGGTATCCTCACCTGCAGGCCGTGCCCAAAGCCAAGTTAGACGACTGATTTCTTATTCCCCATTGACTTCACCGATCCGCATAGGCGCGGCAACGTCAACAATGCCCTTAACGGCAAGGTATCACAAACCCGGGGTCCCTTTGTTAGTATCCGCTGCTCCACCACGTCCTGCCACTTTGGTCGTCAAGGCAGCTACATCAACCACCGGTATTGCTGGAAATAATATGGCAGCGACGGCGACACCCGCAACTGGATCTTCCTCCACGACTGCCGCCAGCGGAACTTCGACTTCCACGACCAACGGCGCGGCTCCTTTGCGCACTACCAGCGGCAACCAAGATGAGCAGAAACAGGGAGTTGATGCGAGTCCAAGCACAGTCATTGTCCGAGAGGAGGATGTGCTAGACCTTGGAGACGCCACTGTTGGGAATGGTGGGCAAGTCGAGTGTAGTAGTTCCCAAGGCGGAGGAACCACAAAAGTAGAGAAGTCGCTGGACGATCCTGATAGCACTTCATCTTCGAGGTCGATACACACTGTCCCGGACGATGATGTGGATGATATGCCCGGGGCCGTGAAGAGCAGTCCGCGACGACCCGCGCCGGTGATGAGTCCGAGAGCTCCAGCAGGAACCTTGGCTGCGACTTCCCCAGGCTGGATTTCATATCTCGCTACAGGGCGGGGACAGGGTTCGAGTCTCGCAGGGTCGGTGGCCACAGGGCGTGTCGGTGCGCCGCAAGTGATCGCGCCGTTGACTGCCAGAGGTCCTCCAGTATTCGCCAGTGGTTGTGCCACAAGCGGACCGCTCTCAGCGAGGGCAAGGAGTCCTGGCCCACTGCTGGGGAACAAGTTTTCGTCACCTTTTAGATCGCCTACAACCGGAAAACTCTTCGTCACCAAACCACCGCTCTTGCCTGCTCCGCCGTTCTCAGCAGAAAAGAAAGCGCAGAAATCACTAGCGACACCGCACAGTGGAAGTACTTACCACTTTGTTCGTTGATGGTAGACGACTATTTCAGTTACAATTTATTTCTTTTAACTCTCCACTCCTGTGTCGTACAGCTAGTTTCATGATAAATTAGATTCTACAACTAGCTACTCGTTCTCCCAGTGTCGTCTCCTAACCTAACCTCCCAGTGTCGTCTCCATCCACCTCGGTTGCTGACGAGTTCGAGGAAGACGGTTTGCAAGGAAAGTCGCATCCTCCTAGGAGCACCCTCGTCCGAACGACCGGTAGTTCAGCGCGCAGCGCTTCGGCTGCTGCTGGTCCGCGCAAAATTTCGAGTTACATTTCATCATCGGCGTTTCGAGGTTCGCTTGGCAGTGGCGCACCTACTGCATCCAGCGCTGGTGTTCATCCGATGCATCATCAACATGATCTGAATGTAGACGCGGGTAGGGAAAATGAAAACAAAGCTGCAGCCTCTGCCGCAGCTGACAAGACAGGATCGCCTGGAAGAATATCGTGGTCGGAATTGCGAAGTCCTGAGAGCAATTCCGTGAAGCAATTTGTGTCTCCATTAGAAATGCCTGATATCGACGTTGACTGCGTATCACCGCTACAGAATTCATCATCCGCAGACGATACCGAAAATGTTTCTGCGGGTACTCCACTAACTACGGTTATTCCCGACAAGAATCTTGCCGATGAATCGCAGACCGTAGTCGATGAAACTGTCGATAGCACAGTGAATGAAGATGAGAGCGACCAGAGAACCGAAGAGAAAAAAGGAGCTTCATCTAAAAATAGTGAAGTCGAGCACAAGGCAGATGAGGATGGAGGTAGAGATTTGACACAAGATGATGGTATTGACGGTGACACGGCATCGAGCACGACGTATCGCAGCGGTGGCGGATCCAGCACAGGCCCTGCTGGCACGCGCTCGACGTCCGCCGCTTCGTCTGCCGCAACTAGCAAGTCCAGAGTCTCACATCTGGAAAATGAAGGCGGAAGTCGTAATTGTAGAAATATAGTACATGCAGGTGCAGCAGCCAAGTGCGCGGTGACAGCCGTTCCAGCGCGTGCTTTGATACATGCTGAAGGTGAGAAGTTGGATGGAGCATTGCAACAAGGAGAGGAAGGTCTTCCGGCGAATGAACCTCATGTGGTTGGGGTTTCTTCTGCCTCTGCTGCATCGGCATCATCTACTTCGTCCTGTGCAGCGGTACCTGTGGTCGATTTCTTCTCATCGCATTCTGCCTCTGGCTCGTCAGCTGAGGAAGCTGCGTGCTCTGCGCGCAGTACTAACGGTTCACCACACAAAGCATCTTACAAAAGTCCCGGCAAAGGAGTACGCCCACCTGCGGAGGCCGTCCATGCGAAAATCCAGGAGAACGGTGCTGCTCTTCGAGATATTATGAGAACAATGGCCGAGAAAACTGAGGCCCAAAGAAATGCTCAAGAACACACTGTAGACGAGGAAGCTCTTGCTTTATCTAGTACTTCTAGCCTGAATAAAGCAGAAGTAGAAGCAGATCTCGAGGATCGAGTGGATGATCACGTTGCTGATGCATGTTCCCTTGTTGGACTAGTCGATGCAAAAGAGATTGATCTCAAGAATTTCTCTAGTAGCGCCATTTTTCGTGAGAGTGGCGCCGCGACTCTTCTCGTTGGCGGCGTTCCGCTGCTCAGTGATGACGACTGCGGCCACTTGCCACCACTTGCACTCTCTGCTCACCAGGATCATGATGTCAAACTTGTTGATGAAGCATTGAAGAAGATGAACGCTAAAGAACACAACACAGGCGCAACAGATAGCACATTAGTAGGCGTGGACGATAGCACTATTACTAAAATTAAGGCTAGCAGAAATCCATCTTAGCCGGCATCTTCGGCTCGTTTTCTAAGGGGAAACGGGCACCAAGATGCTCCACAGGATGGATTTCTTCTAGCTCTAATAAAAGTAGTAAACCACCAGCATCAGCAAAGCAGACCGTAGCTGACGAGACACCTGTAGCAAAAGGCAGTGGTACGTCGTCCTTTTTTTCAAGGGCTATTGGTCGTTTTTTTCCAAGAGAGGAATCCGAGAAGATGGAGGTTCCTCCTGCGTCACCAGGAGACGAGGAAGTAGTGTACGAGGAAAAGGGAGAGGACCACGCTGAACCCTCTTTTAGTGGTACAGCTGTGGAAGAGACTGATCAAATGGTAGAAGATGGCAGCATGATCTTTCCGGTAGACGAACTGCCGCCGAAAAAATGCACTGGAGATGAAGATAGCCCTCCTAGTAGCTCTTGCAGTTCGGCCAGTACTGATATGATCGACGCCGACGCTAATATCGCCTGCGTGCAGACTAAATCATCAGCAGGAAGTGGTAGTAATAGAAGACCGGGTACAGGCTTGATAGCTGATGAAGGTGCTGATGTAGTCGCGAATGAGAATGCGAGTAAAACGGCAGACGACACTAATCCTCTCATAACTGCTACTAAATCGAAGAGCTCTAGTAGGCCACAACCTAAGAGTCGTTTCCCAGCTCCCATAAACGACCCTCCTGCCTCAATGACGAAGCCGCGCAGCGTAATCGTCACCGGAAACGTCAGCGTGAAAATTCCTCGAAAGAGCGACAGGCGCAAAACGATGGCCACATCCGCGCTCGAGGCCGCTGCTGCAAGACTATTTTGAGGTTTATCCCTAAAGAAACAATATGGCGTTATCTATCAATCATGAGAAGAAAGATGTACTTGTAGGTGAAAAATGTAGGCATTTTCTGGTAGAAGTCATACGGTGAAGATGACAAATATGCATAGAGTTCTTGATGTGATTGCAAGAAGAAGTTTACTAGGTTAGAAAATATGACTGTAAAAAATTATCCAGATCTTGTACGTTGTTCTTTGGATGCCTTTCGCTAGTTATGTCCTTCTTTCTTTCGGGCGTATTTCATACTCATTTGATTTGCAGCTGGCTGTACGCAACAGAAACGAAATCTATCATGCTGAAAGATGAACTGGGGGAAGTATTCGTTGCATACAATTTATCGTTGTGAATCTATAAGTGAAAGTGAGTATTTTTGTCATTTCGATTTCTGGTTTTGGTCGGGAAGCTAGTAGAGGGAGTTCTTGCAGCACCAAATTACAATGCACGTTGATATACGATTTCATCAAAAAGTTACGCGTCTCTCTATAATACATTACGGTAATCAAATTCTAATCATCCAAACGTGGTCGTTGCTCCTTTCCTTATGGTGGTTGGAGTAACTCAATGTTTTTCCACGAAGCGATGCTGCCCGAGCCCTGAAAATGGTTCAGGACTCGTCCCAACCCGTAACTTATAACCGACGAATTCATCGTCTTCTTTTGCAGCATTAGCATTCGATTTTTCACGTCTAGTTCCTTATTTCAATTTCAATTTCCTTACTCAGGTTTTAGGCATCGTCGGTAATATCGTCATCTCATATATGAACACGCCCATTGACATGAAAAAAATGTACTATTCTTAAGCTTGTTGTCGTTCCTTTCAAGCACACGAATGTAACCAATGAATATTGTATAGTTGCATAGTCAGAAGTTCAATCTATCATTGATCAAACGATTTTTTTGCCTTCCATTTTCCCTGATCATCGCATTGACTTTGAACATGATCATCCCGACAGTACTCTCGATCCGAAATTGATCTTGCTGTCTTAAAACCACGATGAATATCAATACCTATGATTGCCTTGTACAGAGTTGCTAGTGGATGATGCAAAAATTCTTGTCTTTGTTGTGGTACAAAGAAAGTAAATACTAGACGTAATGATCGTAAGGGCCCGGCGACACTCCAGTCCATCCACTAGAATCCTTAACCTTTCCCCCTGGGTCGCGTCTCCCCTAGTCCTCGTCAGCCCGATCCTTCAGCCGTCAAATACTGACGATCCAGGGGGAGGCGAGAGCCAGCGTCGAAATGTAAACCGAGTTCGCTGCAACACAAGGTGCTCAGAAAATCACAACTTGCTGGATGATTGTGAAAGAATGGTTGGGTTTGCATAGCACAATCAAAGTCAAAGGCTTTGGCTTTCGAAAATTCAACTTTTGACTTTTCATTTTTCGAAGATTCGAATCCTAGACTTTTCAAAATTTGGTCTGAAGTTTTGGAGGCGCAAAGTTCTAGTTTTTTGATTTTAAGCCCTTCTGTATGAATTTGAGATCTGTCCCTCTCAAACTTTGAAATTTCAAGTCTGACCTTTTGAAACTTTTGGACGTCAAATCTGAAGATCAGTAAGTGCAAAGTTCTAGATTTTTGATTTTATGTAGTTTTATATCGAGTTCAAATGAATTTACCTAACTTTGATCAACTTAAACTTCGAAACTTCAGATCGGAACTTTTCAAATTTTAGAAGTTCAAATCTGATGATTTGGAGTGCAAAAATGCTAGATTTTTCATTTTAACTACTTTAAATCAAACTCATACATCGCAAAATATTTGCTATGCTTCCTGTTGCCATGGCTCATGACTTCATGCGTTCATGTTTTGCGTGTGGGTGGGTATTGTTGACGTTGTGTGGGGGTTTGGTTGATGTTTCGATGGAGCTTAGTCGATGTTTTTCGACTCATTGGGTGTTGTTTTTGAAAAAGATAACCATTTAGTATCGAGTCCCTCATTGTTTGATTGAAGCTGAGTGCCTTTGTCTTCACTGGAAAGAAACGAGATCATCGGAGATCTCAGATCGGAGGTGTGCAAAAAGAGATCTGAAAAAGTTAATATGGCAGATGGATCCTTTCGTTCTTACGATTATAACGGATCGTTTCCCATTCGCGATCACATCGATTTTCCATACGGGTTTCGTTCCTCTTGAATATGAAGAGATCACAAACGGATCAAAGTGGCAACAGCGAAGGGCTTGCTAGCATTAAGCAACATGCTGTTATCTTCCCCCGAGGCCTTCACCTTCTTGTTTTCTTGTGATTCAGAAAACACAGGATGTTGTATATAGTTTCTCTAGTGATTATTTGGTTTTGGTCCATTGACATTGACTCTACCATAAGAAGCCATACTAAGCCTTCGATGCAATGACGATGAGCGACTCTTCCCTCACTCTGTCCGCCGTTTTCGTCGGTGTGGCAGTTTTAGCGACTGTTGTGGACATACTCGCAGAACGTGCCTGGCTGCGTTTGCGACGTATGAAGTATGAAGGAAGGATAGACTTCTCAAAAAAGGCTGGAGGCGATAGAGTAGTATTTTCAACGGTAGATCTACAGAAAAAGGAGAACGACGAGAAACATCCGTTGATCGCTACAGCTCCTCCGGCCAGTCATGGAGCATCTATTACTGTCGGAGGAGCACCAGATGGCGCAGGAGTCAGTTGCTCGGACACACCGGCACTAGTAAGCCAGGACGAAGAAGTGCCGCCTCTCATGCTGTTACCGAATCTTTCAGCTCTGTGCGGCAGAAGCATATTAGTCAAATGTGAGCATTTGAGTGTCGGCGCGTCATTGAAAGATCGGATTGCACAGCGCTTAGTGCGGGAATGCGTTCGTCAGGGCAAACGAAAGCTTTTCGAAGGCACTTCTGGATCAACAGGGGTGTCGTTAGCGAGATTGTGCAAAGAACACAATGCTAGAAGAAGAAAAGAACTTGAATTAAAAGGACATCATCATGTCGCCCATGATGAAGAAGCAACGCAGGGAAAGGGATTGCGGGGCGAACACCACGAGAAGGACGGCAATTTGCTGGAATGTCACATTTTTGCTCCGGAGGATTGTGAGCCGGGAAAGCTGCAGCTAATGGCCGAATACGGTGCGATTGTCCATCGTTGTAAGCCGACCACTTTCTCCAGTCCTGAGCATTACATGCAGCAATGTCTGCGGGCGGTGCGTCAATCCGAGCGCGCGCAACCGGGATCGACGTTTTTCTGTGACCAGTTTGAGACGGAATTGAATTGGCGCGAACACTACGAAAATACTGGTCCCGAAATCTGGCGACAGCTTATGAACATGAGAGGTAGGACACCTGGGAGTGAAACAGAGACTGAGGGCGGCGTGTTGGACGCGTTTGTCATGTCCGCAGGAACCGGGGGGACAATTGCAGGCTGTAGTCGGTATTTCAAGGAACAAACGAAGCTTCTGCGTCAAGGCAATAAAGATCAAAGTCAAAGAACTTGTGGTGGCGATAGTTTTGTTCGCCAGCAAAATCAGCACAAGATGTTTGTAGTCCTCGCCGACCCGCAGGGTAGTTCCTTAGCGACGCGCGTTCGCGAAGGCGTTTGCTTCAACGCGGACTACGAACGAGAAGGTCACCGTGCGCAGTTAGTAGACCAGGACACCATCACCGAGGGGTTCGGGTTGAACCGGATTACGCAAAACTTCCGGAAGGCTCTTCCCTACATCGATGACGCCATCTCGGTGAGCGATAAGGACGCGGTGTTAATGTGCCACTACTTGCGCTACGCCGAGGGACTCTTCTGTGGCAGCAGTTCAGGCGCGCATCTAGCAGCAGCTTTGCAAGTGGCAGCGAAACTTCCACGTGGAAGTCGAGTGCTGACCGTGTTGTGCGACAAAGGCGACAGGTACCGCAAAAAGTTCTGGAACAAGGATGTGCTGCGTACGAGAGGTCTCCTTCCTTTCAACGAGGCTGATGTAGAGGCGGAAAATGCTTCTAGCTCGAATGCACCACCTCTAAACGAGAATGCCGAGAGACTTGCGGACGTTGTGCGCCAACGCTTCTTTCCGGTGTCTTGAGCAGGAAAACGACCCTCCTCCCCTGTTGAAAAGTCATAACGATAACTAACAAACCGTGCCCGTTTGTTACGACTCTAACCGTCTTACTTTCATCTCTTTCCTTCCGCGACGTCTGCGTGATGGCTGCCGTCGAGTGAACGCTGGCGCTGGTCTTTGTTTTTTTTATTCTCACGTCTGTCTGTATGCATCCATGTACAACACTGTAACCTAGACTATTCATCTGTGACAGAGATGGAGACTAGAGAATAACTTCCTGTGAGCCTGTTGATCTGTCAAGTGGAGCGAAAAATTCAATTTCAAATCTGTCAAGGGAACATCGAGGGGAAAAGGCTTCCCGTCTTACGATATGACGTATTCAGAGTGAGTATGTTTCAATATCTGCTTGCTGTAGGCGCTTACAATTCTGTTAAGTTGTGGTGAACACCAGAATATCAGAGAGAAGCATCTGTCCTGAGAGGTCCATAAATGTCGACTTGGAGTGTCTATCTTCTCTGTAATCGAGCGTGAATGGTAAAGATCTGTTTTCTCAGTCATCTCTGCGCTAACACCTTGACTGCACTGTAAGCCGAATCTAATTTCCAGCAGTTCCTCTGCGTGCTTGTTCATGCCTTAGGGATTCTTCATTTTCTTCATCCTTTTTTTCCCGTAGCAACTATTCCCCTTCGTTTATCACGAGTAAGCGCATCCTAAACCATACCAGATATTTAGACCATACCATTTTCGAGATCTAAGCGCATAGCGATTTTCTTTTTCGCACATCTTCAACATATTGATTGATTGACTTCTGGGGCGCAACCATTCATTAACATATTAAACCTCTTCAACATCCTCAACTAATCATTCACAACATAATTCTCAAAATGTCGTTCTATGCGGGACAGATGGGCTTTGGTGGCGCAAACTACGTGACGCCGAACTCGTCTCCCTATGGTACTTACAATTTGTACTTAGTAATGTTAAGGACTGCGCTAGCCATGATTGATAGATACAACACTGCATATATTTTTGTTATTCTAGGCAAGAATCAGAAAGCGGTTTGCATGTTGATTCTCGGAAATCATGCTTAGCTTATTCCAAATTTAATCTGCATGATCCCTATCGCCATAGTAATACTGTCCATAAATGATTTTTTCACCAACAAACACTAACTACAGTGGGACCGACGATGCAGCCTTTCGGCGCTGGTGGAACGATGATCGTGCCGTCCTCGATGGCGCAGCCGTTTGGAACCGCCCCACCTCCAACCACGGCTGGCATGGGTCAAGCCTTGTTGCAAGCTGCTTTGTCGCAAACTGAGTACGAGAATCGGGAGTTAGTCGCGATTGAGGTGCATCACCGGCGACTCAACCGCATCGAAGACGTGGTGGACGGCCTTGCAAGGGAAATGAGTATCGCAGCAACAGACCACGAGCTGCGTATGCGCAAAATCGAAGAGTTCCTCGAGCAACAAATCAGAAGGATGAAAACCGATATGGACCAACGTGATAAGTAAATCACGTAAAGAGGAAGATTGGACGCAATTAGGTATGCTGATCATGAAATTCTTGGATAGAAGATATAGTGATCGATTCCATGAATACTCCTCGGGGATGATTCAATCCGAGGTGAAGAAATAAATACTTGTTGTACTTAACAGTTGGAGTTAATATTCGCGCGTCATAATGAAGATAAAGGTAGCACAAGCAATGAAAATTTGAATTTGTTTTTGCGGGAAGTAGATACCACCGCTATGCATCATTGATTTTTATATGAGTTCTGAAACTAGTTGTACGAGTTTGCTTAACAAAGTCAAAATGCGAGATTTTTAACATCATGGCAAATTTCGTAGGACCAAATATGATGTAGATGAAAAATGAAAAGGGAGAACAAGAGGAGCTAATCTTTAATTATCTATGTCTGTTGCACCCTGATTCACTTGCGTGGGAATGACGAAAAGATTCAGCGGAGATGTAGTTGTGTTCGCATGCGAACGAGTCGAGGTGCATCTGTCAGACAGAAACTTCTACGTCGACAATTTTGTCATAATCAAACGAGAGACGTGTACTTACACTCCAGAAATGATAGGAGAGAAAATCGAATCTCTGTGCTGTCACTGTCATCTGGAGAGGGAGGTGGCATGTTCGTCTTTCGATATTCTGTGTGGCCAGAAACTATGTGTCTATTTTCTACGTGTGAGAATTGAGATAGAAAATGCTTGCAGCTGTCTGTCGTGTGTTTGTTTATTCATACAATCCCGTCCTGGTATGCAAAGATATGAACACACCACTTCCAGGCAGTTAAAAACTTTCGAGCAGTTACAAGCCTGGCAGCCGCAAAGAAAGGAAGGCCGGAAAGGATGCCCATACGAGGCCGCCACTCGTCTCGGGCAAGGAAGGGGCCGCCAGGGAGGCCAGGGCGTGCCGAAGTGGGCGTGAGTTGTTTGCTGTGTGTGTGATTATGGGGCGCTGCCTGCGAGCGCGCGCGCGCGTGCGCCTTGCGAGTCGCGTCCTGCGAGTGTGGGCAGCGTCTTGCGAGCGCTGGCGCGGGCATCGTCTTGCGAGTGGGAGCCGCGTCCTGTGGGTGTGCGCCGCGTTTTTCGGGTGTGGGTTGCGTCTTGCGAGTGCGGGGCGCGTCTTGCGAGTGTGAGCCGCTTCGGTCTTGCGAGTGGAGTGAGTCGCGTCTTGCGAGTGAGCTCAGCCGGCCGCGTCCTGCAAGTGAGCCCAGTCGCGTCTTGTGAGTGTGAGCCGTGTCCTGCGAGTCGCGCCGTGCGCGCCGCGTGCGTCTTGCGAGTGTGAGAGGGTCGTGTCTTGTAGTGCGTGCGAGCGGGTCGGGCCTTGCGAGTCAGTGTGAGCCGCGTCTTGCGAGTGTGAGGGGCGTCCTGCGAGTCGCGTCGTGTGAGTCGCGTCGTGCGAGTCGCGTCGTGCGAGCCTCGTCGTGTGAGTCGCGTCCTCGCGCGGGTCGCGTCGCGCGAGTCGCGTCGTGTGAGTCGCGTCGTGTGGGTCGCGTCAGTCTTGTGAGTCGCGTCGCGTGAGTCGCGTCGTGTGGGTCGCATCGTGCGAGTCGCGTCCTGTGGGTCGCGTCCGTCGTGTGAGTCGTGTACTGTCGTGCGAGTGTGAGCTGCGCCCTGCGAGTGCGCGGCGCGTCTTGTGAGTGCAGGCGGCGCCGGTCTTGCGAGTGGGGGCCGCGCCGGTCTTGCGAGTGTGAGCTGCGTCCTGCGGTGTGAGTGCGAGCCGCGTCTTGTGAGTGTGAGCCGCGTCCTCCCTGCGAGTGTAGGGAGTCGCGTCGTGCGAGTGCGGGCCATGTCTTGCAAGTGCGGGCCGTGTCTTGCGAGCCGCGTTGTGCGAGTGCGAGCGGCGTCGTGTGAATCTGGGCCGTGTCAGTCTTGCGAGTCGTGTGAAGTGATCTGGGCCGCGTCTTGTGAGTGTGCGCCGCGTCTTGTGAGTGTGCGCGCGCCGCGTCTTGCGAGTCGTGTTCTGCGAGTCGCGTACTGTGAGCCATGTCTTGCGAGTCGCGTCCTGTGTGTGAGTGCGACTCGCGTCTTGGTTGCGAGTGTGCGCCGCTTTTTGCGTGTGAGTTGCGTCTTGCGAGTGCGGGCCGCGTCTTGTGGTTGTGAGTGCGGGCCGTGTCTTCCTTGCGAGTGTGGGCCGCGTCTTGCGGGTCGCGTCTTGTGATTTATGTCCTGTGTGTGTGGGCTGCGTCTTGCGAGTGCGAAGGAACGCGGGCCGTGTCTTGCGAGTGTGAGGCAGGGAGTCGCGTCTTGCGAGTGCGGGCCGCGTGTGTCTTGTGAGTGCGAGTCGCGCCTTGCGGGTGCGGCCGGGTCGTGTCTTGTGAGCGTGAGCCGCGTCCTGCGAGCGCGAGCGCGCGTCGCGTCTTCCTTGTGAGTGTGAGCCGCGTCTTGCGAGTGCGGGCCGCGTGCGTCTTGCGAGTGCGACTTGCGTCTTGCGAGTGCTTGCGAGCGAGGGCTGCTCTCTGTCTGGCTGCGACTGCGAGTCGCGTCGTGCGAGTGTGAATGTGATTCGCGTCATGTGAGTGCGAGCCCGCCGCGTCGTGCGTGCGAGTGGCGTCGTGCGCGTGTCTGTGAGTCGCGTCGTGCAAGGAACGAAGTGCGGGCCGCGTCTTGTGAGTGCGATTCGCGTCTTGCGAGTGTGGGCCGCGTCTTGCGAGTGCGAGCCGCGCCTTGCAGGTGTGAGGGGCGTCGTGTGAAGCGGGTGCGAGGCGTGTCGTGCGGGTCGGTGTGAGAGTGAGTCGCGTGGCCTTACGAGTGTGAGTCGCGTCTTCTCTTGCGAGTGTGGGTCAGTCGAGTCTTGCGAGTGCGGGCCGCGTCTTGACTTGTGGGTCGCGCCTTGCGGGTCGCGTCATGTGAGTCAGGTCTCCTGCGGGTCGTGTCTTGCGAGTCGCGTTTTCTCGTGAGTCGCACGCGACGGGCTTGCGCGCGCGAGCTACGGGCTGCGAGTATGGGCCGCGCCTTGTGAGTGCGGGCCGCGTCTTGTGAGCCGCGTCGTGTGAGTGCAAGTCGCGCCTTGCGAGTCGTGTCGCGCGGGTCGTGTCTTCTCTTGTGAGCTGTGTCGTGCGCGTGTTAGTCGTGTCTTGCGAGTGCGGGCCGCGTCTTGCGAGCCGCATCCATCGCGTGAGAGCGAGCCTGCCGTGCTCGCGTCTTGTGACTGAGTGCGGGCCGCGTGTGTCTATCTTGTGGCTGTGACTTGTGAGCGTGGTAAGGGGGTCGCCTCTTGTGAGTCGTGTCTTGCGAGTATGGGTCGCGCCTTGCGAGTGCGGGCCGTGTGCGTGTCTTGTGAGTGTGAGCTGCGTCGCGTGAGTGTGGTCGCCCTGCGTCTTGCGACTGCGGGCCGCGTCTTGTGAGTGTGAGCCGCGCCTTGTGAGTGCGGCTGCGGGTCTTGTGAGTGTGAGCCGCGTCCTGCGAGTGCGCGCCGCGTCTTGTGAGTGCGGGCCGCGTCTTGGGGGTCCGGGCCGCGTCTTGTGGGTGCGGGCGGTGTCTCGGGAGTTGCGTCGCGTGAGTCGCGCACCGCGTTGGCGAGTCGCGTCTTCTCTTGCGGGTTCGGGCTGTGTCTAGCAAGTGCGGGCCAGCTGTGTCTTGTGAGTGTGCGCCGCGTCTTGTGGGCGTGAGCAGTCGCGCCGTGTGGGTGTGAGTCGCTTCTCGTGGTTGTGAGTGTGGGCCGTGTCTTGCGAGTGTCAGTCGTGTCGTGTGAGTGTGGCCCGCGTCTTGCGTGTGTGATCTTGTCGCGTCTGGTGAGGGAGTGGGAGCCGCGTCGTGTGAGGGAGTGCGAGCCGTGCCTGTCGAGAGGGTGCAAGCTGTGTCTTTCGAGTGTGAGCCTGTCGCGTCTTTCCATTACTTAGTGTCTTGCGGGTGAGTGTGCTGGGAGGGCTATGGGCGTCTTGTGTGTTTGCCGTTGCCTCTCATGTCTTCGTTGTTGTGGGTAATGTGGCGCGTGTCTTGCGTGTATGGCTGCGCCTGGCGAGTCGTGTGGGCGCGTGCGTCGTGTCTGGCAATCATAATAAATTTTGCGCGGCTTTCTTAGTGACGCTGGCAGCGTTTCATCCAAGTAGGTGCGCCGCCGCTTATAATGCGCATCGGCGCAAATGCAAAGCGGGCCAAAGGGTGCCGCGTAGTGCTTGTGGTGGGGGTTGCTTGCTTTGTATAGGTTTCTTGCCATACAGCTAGTGGGCCAAATGCGGCGGGAGGACTGGCAAAAAGAGGCGTGGGGAAATTGCTGAAAAGGTGCCCCGCATTGTGAAAAAGATCCGCGGGGCCCTGGGACTGCTGAGAACATCCATGGTGCCCGGGGACTGCTAAAAAGAGCAGCCGCGACTGCTAAAAAGAGCAGCCGCGACTGCTAAAAAGATCAGTCAGGACTGCTGAAAAGAGCGGTATGGACTGCTGGAAGAGCAGTCTGGACTGCTAAAAAGATCGCGCGGGGGCCGTTTCTGTTAGTTTTTCCGTTGGTTTTCCGCTATCTGTTAGTCTATTAGTGTCTCCGTTAGTTTATCCGTTAATTTAGGAGACCCGAATCTTTTAAGCAGTTCAAAGAATCTTTTTGGCAGTTGTCGAATCTTTTCAGCAGTCGCTCAATCTTTTGAGCAGTGCAACTGCTAGAACGATCAGTGTTCAATCTTTTGTTTACCGCCGTTCGATGGATTGCACATTGCAACCTGATCGAGCGAGACGTTCTGAACCTGAGCCGATTATGCGCAAGACGGGTGCGCATTCTTCATTCTGGATGAGCGGGGCCGCCTGAATCACATACCAAAATCGATCGGTCCTCTGCTGTGAGGCATTCATTATAACGAGGTACAGCACAAGCACGCATCCGAGAGAGATCTTATTTTTGTGGCTATGCTTACGCTTACGACCGTGACATCATTTATTTATCGAAAATTGTAAGCCTGGCGCAAGGCAAGAAAATGTCTGTGAAAGTACAAGAGATTCTGTAGCAGAGTGATGTGCACGTAAATGAGCAAATAGAATATTCTCTATGTCATCTGCTTCGCAGGAGAGGATCAATGAGAGAGATACTTTCCAACTTCAGACATGCCGTCGGTAGCTGAGACACTAACTCTGTATCCAAATTCTGGACTAGAGCCATGGTCATTCATCGCGAGAGAACACTAGAAGAGAGAGAGAGGGCCCATACGCTTGTTGGACTCTTTGTTTTATGCATTGACCGTTCCCTATCCCGAACAACCTGCTCGAAAATAATCATGATTATCCAGGTTTTCAATGAATGTATTGTTGTTTTTGTTGAGTCTAATTCCTTCTTGTCGTTTTTGTTCTTGATGGTAGAAACAAATAGGACTATATGAATAAATGTGCATCATTATATTTATATATAAGAAGAGTTGGAGTTCATCGTCGTTGAGCTATAGTTGATGCTATTTAGCACCAGCAGATTGATAGAAGAAATTTTCTCCCTCTGCTGTCTTCATCGTCCGTCGCGCGTGCAGTCAGAAGACCACGCATAGTTTTTACACTTGATTATTTTAAACATATATAATTAAATAGATAAAAATGGCTGATCTGTATCAGTGTGGTCAGAGTCCTGCGCAGGAACTGCAGCTCCGGCGCGAGATCAATGCTGCCAGCATGCGCCCGCACGTTTCTCACCCGTGTGCGCGGGATTTTCGAATGATTACGAGCGGCATCGACGGCTGCAACATGGTCGTACTGGATACTTCCGCGAAATATCGTCCGAGTGCGGTGTCGACGGAAGCTCGGGATCATTTTGGCTACAACATCGAGGACCCCGTTTGGCGCATGCGCGTAGCGAGCGGCAACCAGTTGACCCAGGCGATCCGCTATGCCGGAAAGCCGGCGGGCATCGGTGCCGACCGCGTGAACCACCATAACCGAAAATACGAACGCTTCGAGCACTTGGTGAACCTCCAAAAACAAAGAGGATGCTACAGCAACGAGTAAGAACTGTTAGGCCGAAGCCTTGCATTTTTCACCACTATTTGTTTTTGTAGACTTGTATCTCGACCTCCATGACTACGAGGCACCAAATTTGACTAAGTATTCGTTAATCCATGAGAGGGGTTCTTGTAGTGTCCAAGAAGCTTTCAACATCAAACATCGCTGAAAAATAGGGCGGAATGGCGTCGGGTACGATATACGGAACTGGGACAAGGGAGAACCGTAGCCAACACAAGGCTCCCGGACGAACTAAGGCCTCGAGTAGAACGAAAAGTGCTTGAAGACGGTGAGCCGGCTTCCATAGTCACTTCCAAATACCGGGTTGTGGAAAGCAGGTGCTCATAAACTATGTTCAATAATTTTATATGTTGCATCTAATCTCAGTGAGTTCGTTGTGAACCGATTGCTCAAAGGATAGTAATAGAATTTTTTATGCTTAATATCAAGATGTCCTTCTTTACCTGAGCGACTATGTTTCTGTTTTTTCAACAGGCATCCGCAGTACAGTGGTCGCGGAGGCGAGCAGACCGCAAGGTCGTCTGGCCGAGGAGATGTGCAGCCGAAACGTGTGCGCGCAAAATCTGCGCACAGATGATCGCAGAAGAGCAATGACAAAAGACAATACCTGTGAAGTTACTCACTCATTGTAGTAACTTACTAGAAGAGGCTGTTGAAAATCTGATGTCATTACTTTGATCGTAATTGGTCAGTGGATTGGGATGAATTTTGTTGTTCAGCGCGGGTGGGACCTTCACTCTCAGAAGAGATTGAGGACTTCCCAGGGATATGCAACGTGTTTTCTTTACAATAATGGCCGCCATGATTGGAATGTTGTCGACTCATACACATTGATAAGCATTGAGCATACGCAAAATTAGGTTACCAACATGACAAGCGCAATGTCACTAGGTAGTGATTATTGCTTGTCTCTCCTGCCTAGAACCCCTAGCGCAGGTTCAGCAAAAAAAACGTGACATGTGAATACCTATGGAGAAGTACGTAATAAATACAACGAGCTTACTGCTTCGATGACGGCATATTTATTGTTTGATTCTATTCTTGTTCTTGAAGACGAAGCAGACGAAGTCGCATCATATCCTGTAGACTTCGTCCATTATTTTGGACATTTTAAGGTCCACCTGGATACGAAGTACAGCATACCCCACGAATCAATCTAAAAGAAAAGGTAATGAGAATATCGAAAATGTTGATGATGACGGATAATTACGGTGGAATGTACACCAGGCAACCGTAATCTTCGATCGTATTTTTGTCATGTAGGCTGGCATTGGTAGGGTTCTGTGTACGGCCCACGATCACCGATGAGACTAGCGAAAAAAAACAACTTTTAGATGCTATGTCGAGTCTGGACAAATGCGAATGTCGAAATACAAAAATGAAAATTGAAGAATTCACTCTTTGACGAATCACAACCGACCGCTACCTTTCCGAGGATAAGGCTGCAGGCGTGAAGCCTCTGTCCCGCTTTCAGTGGAATGTCTTCATTTATCCGTGCAGTTGTCACCGTGATTGGCGATATTTCGATAAATATTCTTAACTGAAAATACCTGTTGATGCAGATCCATTCTGTGGAGGTTTAGGATCCTACTGCTTTGAGAGCAGAATGATCGCCTTGCGAAGGGGATGCTGAGCCATTCTGTGCCATGCGAAGACAAGGATCACTGCACGGCATTAGCTGTGAAGCTACTTGCATAAAGTAATCGCTGCAGGAGGAGGACGAGACCGAGAGTGATTGACTTCTTGATGTAGCTTTGGCGTTGTGAGAATCCACACGGGCATGACAATTTTGTTCCGTAGGTAAACTTTTGACGTTTGGTTTTTTCTTTCTTCATTTGGCTTTGGTTGTTTGCGTGGATCATCATCTTCATCATCTCGTTTTCGATTTCTTACACAAATTTTACACTATTTAAGAACAATCATGCCGGCAGTTGCTCCGCAGCCCACTTTGGTGGGTAGTGGTTCGTCCTCGAGTTCGTCTGTCATGCCGTCTGCGCAGACGCAAGGTGGTAACAGCGACTTCGATTTTGAGGAATCGCACCAAAAGGCTAGAAGTGCCATAGCAAGTTTGCGCGATGTGTTGCAAGCAGGCGAAAAGTCATGGTCCGTCGAGCCAGGAAACGAACAGAAGTTCGCGTTGCTGGCACATGATGTGATGAACAACGTGTGTCAGCTGAGACAATGCAACCTGGACATGCGGGCGAACATTGAGTCCATGCGCAAGGAGCTTCAGCAGAAAGATCCGGTGGCAGCGTTTCAGAGAAAGGTACTTCGCAAGGACATACATATTTTCTGACTTGAGTCATCTACTTCTAGTTTCCCCACTGACTGTCCGACCTAGTATAATTCTGCTCTTGTTTTAGTTTCGATACATAGAGACTGAGACGTGAGGCTTCGAACATCTGACTCGTCAATTTTGGGAATGAAAAAACTACAGTACACGAACGACTTGTTTGAAGAAGGGCAGTTTCTTCAGCAAGTACTGCATGCGGGAGTTCCGGAGAGCGATTTGAAGGTAGACTTGATCCCAGAGGAAGAGTGGACCGGACGACAGGCACTTCTAGAACAGGGCATGGATCCGACTTCGACGCTCTACCGACTCCACCACCTGCACCACGAGCTGCAGGAACGAACAAAATTGGAAAACGAGTTGAAGGAAAAGAAGGTACTGTAGTACATATGCGTGCTCCCCTGCGGTTGTAATCGGCGTTAAAAAATAGATCATGTTGTAGTATAGAATGGTATTGACTATCGTGTGAACTACAAGACTTTCTACAGTTTTTTCTTTTGACATTTTTGCATTTCGGTACGAACTACAACAGGATGCCAAAGCACGCACTGTGGAGCAGATCCAGAGATTAAAAGAGCGTGGTTCTGCGAAATTAGATGGTGTAGAAAAAGTGACAGACGCGGTGAAGAAACTTCTCCAGGCGCGACCAGCAGCGGAGCAGGCAGCATCATTGCAGCAGACGCGATCTACACAGGTCAATGTGGCAGTTGCGGCGGTTGAGGCGGCGGCCGCGGCTGCTGTCCCAGGAACTGGCGGTATCAGCGGGGTTGCAGGAGCGCAGCCAAAGTCAGCTTCAAATCCTGCGCTTCTACCTGAGGCGCTTGCAATGGTGCACAAGAAATTTAGCACTTTGGCACAAGACGGCTTTGATACTCGAGTTAGTAGTCGCGTCGACGAATATCCAGATCGGAGCTTCATTCCGGCGGATGGCGTCGCAGCGTCGAGTTCGGCGAAGGAATCTGGTACTTTTGCATAAGTTGTTGATTACACTTTGATTTGCTTAGACTAGATTCGAAACTACGGTCGCATTCCCGTTACTAGTTTTCATCACTTGGTACCTGCCTCGTATTTGACCTACCTGTATCTTTCCTTGCTCTACTTTGGGGAAAAATTTTTTCTCCATCAATCCCCCAACACAGTTTTGCTTCGTAGTCCGCGTGTCGTGGTGACAATATTGGCTAGTGCGAAATCAAGTGGTGACATCAAGCCAATAGAGTTACACTTTAGGGCCAAGCAGTCGGCGAGTAGTAATGCGTTCGCCACGGGACCTGGGAACATCGAGGTGTATGCTTCGGAAACTGAATTGCGCTTCCCCGAAACTGGAGAAGATATTTCATGTCCGGCTGGTGGGCCATTTCATCGCCCGGCGTGGATCGCGCGGCTGTTGAAGGCTGAAATCACAGCGCTAAGTATCGTTCAAGCAGTGCGCGCGGAAATGGCTCCCTCAGTGACAGGGTCGTCTTCACTGATCATCGCAGATAAGTAAATGTGGGTCGAAGATGATGCGCATGAAGTTGGACATGATTGTGTTTTCACATGGATTTGAAATGATTCTCGCAGATTATAGAAGTGTTGCTATGTTGATGTCGCTCGTAAGAATTTTACGGCATCACACACCCGAAATCGATCCCCATAGAGGAAGTAACCCCTCCGCCTCTCACGGACATATTTTACGTCGTACGCACGCAAAGAAATATTAAGGGACTGTTGTGGTCAGGTACCATTTCAGCAACGTCGTCCTTGAAAGAAAATGCCTCAAAAAGCAGAATCGTCTGTCTTACGGTATCTACGGGAGAAGGAGCGAATAACACATTGGAGATGAATCGCAAGAAGGAGAGACGTCGTAGAAGAAGCAAATACAAGCAAAAGAAAGTGCTAAGAAAATTGCAACTTGCAGAACATTTGATGTAGGACGAGTGTACTATGATGAGAAAGAAAGACTTTCGTGGAGCGCCTTGATGCGCCATCTAGAATAGATCTTTCAGGAATAACAGACTTCACGAATTTCGATTTCGGTATTTCCAAGAAAGATGAGTACAACCTCTCGCGCGCGCACAGGCGGTGCGCGTGCGTCGGTGAGGGCTAAGCTTGTACCGCGAGGCGCTCCACCAGACTCATTCGCAGCATCGCTACAACGGTTTTCCCTCAGAGCACAAGAGGAAGTGGGAAATGTCGCATCCGACCTGGTGGTGAGAGGCAACGACTTCTTGGCTTCAACGCAGGTGCTCCCGCATCTTGAGTCAGCATTGGGCGTCATCGTTGGAACGTTTCTATCTGCAGATGAGGAGGAAGCTACACGAATGCTAGGCGCAACTGAAGGCACTGCAGCTCGTCTGACGAGCGGAGCAGATGGACGAGAAAGCTTAAACTCTGGTAACGCCCACCTTCACTCGTGGGAAGTGATTAGACGCTTTTTGCCGACGTCTCTGGATTTACTGGTCCTCGTTTTTTCGCTCTTCTGCCTCAACGTGGCGTACATGATTTTTTCCGATTTTCCAGTCCTGCTAGACTTTTTGTGGCTGTGCATGCACGCCTCTCTGTGGGGCGTCAGTTGGGGTCTCTGTGCATTTTTTCGTGGATTCGATTTGTTTACTGTGTATTCGCACTGGCAGGCGGGCGAGGGTGATGTAGAGCTACACCAGTCGATCCTCTTGCGTATTTTGGGTGTGGTAAACGCACTGGCTTGTGTTTTCTTCGTAACTCTGACCATTGTGCGGAGTTGGCGGCTTCGGCAAGCTCGTGCGACGTCGGCTCTTGAGAATGCTCGAGTACGCGCTCTTTCCGCGGACGTTAAAGATTCGGTTTCGCAGGGTAGCGCGGTCGTGAGCAGCGCTTTTTCCGGCAGTGCAAGCGAAGGAGAGGAAGGTTTTGATAAGACTTCGCCTCCTGTGAAAAGCAAGAGTGAAGAGGGAGCGATTACTGGGGCGTCGGGTGTATCGCACACGGAGAGCGCACCAGCCGATGCGAGACTCATGGCTAGTAGAGCCAGTGAGGATTTCTCGACGGAATCGCTGGCGGAAGGAGCTGTAGCTGCGACTGTAGCCACCACGGCACCACATCACTCGAAGATGCTCGGGCATGGTTCACAAGAAAGTGCGAAGCCGATTAGTCGGGAGGCAAGCAAGGATGATGTTGCAACGTCGGCTGGTGGTTCGACGCGCCCTTCTGGTTCGTCCTCTTCATCCTTGTTGAACTGGACTAGTGACGAAGGGGGCCTCTTGGCGGTTCACAAAACAAGCGACAATTCGGATCAAGATGAAAGTCAAAATCGTCTGAAGGCAACAGGATTGCCTGGTGCCTTGCCCAAGACGGTGGAGCATGAAAAGGAGTCGTCGAAAACGACATCGAAGTCGTCAGCGGAAGAAGATTCGGATCAACGGCGAGTCACAGCTTCCAAAGCATCGACACGGGCCACACGGAGAGATCTACATCTTGACGAAGATGAAGAGTCCGAGTCCGACGATTCCAACAACGAGGCAACGTCAACTGACAAAATCGGAGAACAGTCATCTTCTAGCAGTTCCACAGGAGATCAAGAGACGAAGAAGAATTCAGATATGAAAAATAATGAAGTCGATGACGTACTAGACGGACAACATGCTCCGTCTGGATCCTCTTCTAGCAAGGCACAAAGTTTCCTAGGACGCGGTATCGGCAAGGGGCCCATTGAAAACAATGACCACGAGGCGAACAAGTACTATAGGGATGACACCAATACTCCCAGTAATAGCTCTTCTTCTGGTGCGAATCGTAGTAAGATGAAGGGCAGTGGTAGGGGACGAGTGGTGGCAAGCTCTTCGTCCTCCTCTTCTTCATCATCTTCTGCCTCTGCCTCGGAAGACGATGGCGCCGTTTCGTCAACGAGCATGGCTAGCCCACTTGCGAGTCCTGTTCCCTCTCCGAAAACTTCCGTCACGCTCACGTCCCCGAAGTCTCTCCTGGGCGACCACAGCAACATCAACTATCTTCGAGGTAACCGTTCAAATAAGAGTTCCATGATGTTCGCTCGGATCAACGAGAGGCCTGTTGTTTACAGTTTACCTTTACAGCAACGGCTACAACGTGAAAGGGAAGCGGAGGAGCGACGACGCAACGGTCTGGGTCGCCGACTGTTGTGGAGCGCATACTACGCCCTTGCACTTGGGCCTTTGCTTGTGTTGTGTTTCAGCTCGAAGATACTGGACGCGCCACTCGAGGAAGCTTTTCTCACGACGTTCGGGGAGGAGCATCACAAATTCAGTGGCAAGACAGTCCTCGTCTCGGATGCTACGAGCGGCATCGGCTTTCACACTGCAAAATGGCTATCGGAGTGGGGACGTGCCAAAGTTGTTTACTTATGGAAGATAGCTGGCAGGATGATCATCATGCAGGGAAATCATGTGGTGCATAGCTTTCAAATGTGGTGCATAGGAGCGATGTACTGTGTAGACAACTTCGAGAACTTGCCTTTTTAATAGTTATGTTGACAATTCATCAAAGAGCAGCACAATTTTGATGAAGCTCTAATCTTGCTCGGCGCGCGCGGTCGTAAGGCATGTGACCGCGTCAAATCGGAAATCATGCGGCCTGATTTCACGCGTCTGAAGTGTTTTCTTTTCGATCCTTTTGACGCTCGTGTGGATGAACAGAAACAGAATGGCGAGACTGTCTTTCGGCGAATAGATGGCGCTCTCAAACGCGATGATTTTCAAGAAGAGGCGGACGGGCCAGTTGATGTATTGATCAACACCGCAGGGTTCCTCCACTACCCCGTCGGAGGTGTTGTTAGGAGTACCGGCCTTCTGCCAAGCAACGAGAATCACACTGTTGCAGGCGGGGAAAATGGAAATGAAGTCACGTCCTTACCAGCGACTTTTTCATCAGCTGCACTGATGTCACCGACTCTACGTGCCCATCTGAAACCTTTCGCTGAAAACTACAAGCCCCGTGGCCCCCTTGACAACTTGCTGCCAAGAAGTACATTGGGCGGGTCTGACACCAAAGAACACATCTCTCGGCAAGTTGGTCGCGCATTGAAAGATGCTGAGGTCCTTGCAAGGTTGAACTCCAAGGAGGCACACGACGAACGCCCTTCTTACCTGCGAACCTTCACAGCGCAGCGGTATCTGCATACGCGTCTGCTCCAGCGATACCCTGGTATTCGCGTGGTGACGCTCGCGAGCAGTGCTAGCGCGCTATGTCGTACTCTTGGTGTGTCCAACGATGAGACCCACTATCCGGAAACGGGGGACGATTGGGAACGCCTGTTCTCTACGTTCTTTTTCTACCAATTTTCGCAAGCCTTTGCTCCCGCAATGTGGAGTGATCTCTCTTCTGCTGCGAGAATTTTCGGAAAGTTGTTAAGGCAGCTTTATTGGGATAATAACTAGGCCTGCAGTAAGAAAACAATCTGATAAACGAAAAAAAAACAGATTCGTTACGTAGATGGAAGACTATTTTTTTTTGCGAAAGACGCTTAACTCAGAATATGCGTCTTCGCATGAAACCAGACTACAGCAAATCACCGCTCTAAGAATCGAGTTAATTCTGGAAGAGTTCGTTCCCCAGTCACGGCTCTTCGATAAGGTCTGGCCATTGTCTCTTTTGGATTGGCGTCGCTCCGTTTGGGTGGCTTTGAGTGCTGGTCTCGGGTACATTGCGCCAGGAAAAGTGCTTCTGTCCGGTTTAGGTCCGGAGGCTGAAGAGCTGGCAGCGGAAGTAAACAGGCGGAACCGACTACGCGATAACCCCTACCTGCAGGACCACGCTGCGGACGCGCGTCGGGGCCCGGGAAAGGTGTTTGAGATCTTAACGCGCGAGCACTCCAATTCTATTCCACCATTCAAGCAGAAAACAAAGACGCCTTCTTCGAGCACCGCTGAAGCGGCTCCGTTTTCGGACGAGACCGTCATGCTTCGTGTGAAGAAAGCAGCGATTTGCAATGCCGGTCCCTATGCGCATGACATTGCGCTTTTTGACTACATTCGTGCAGCGTTCTGGCAGCATTTGGGTGTGATATCACCACGCGAGACGTTGGTCCAAGGTCATTTTGTAGCAGCTTCGCTTCCGCACGAGGAGGAGTACTTTTCGGATTTCCTCGACTACTTCTCACCCACTACTTCAAGTCTCGTCGGCGGGCTACAACATATTAGCGACGAGAAGGACCTGGGTTTTGTGTACAGCGTGGTCGAGGCCGTTCAAGGCTTTTTCTCGCTCATTTTGCGCCGGGTGCGAGAACAATTTGTGCGAGAGGGTCGCATTGGCGCCATCCCGCTCATTAAAGCAGCATTATCCTCGATGTTGCAATCTCGAAATGTGGAAGATGAGGTGAAGTCCGTCCTTAGTTCCTCTGGAATTCCTTGTTTTTCTTCACAAGGTGACAAAACGACGTGTTTACCCCATAGCAGCCATTTGACAGTCCACAAGGAGCATCTGCGGGACACGGAAAGGAACCTGATTCCACAACAGACGCATTCATAGTTCTTGTAGACTTAATAAACTTACAACGAGCTGCTCCTTGTTCTTGCAGTCACTATGATGATTCATCGCGCATTCGTTTTCTCTCCTTCCTTGAAGAAGTTGCTAACTAAGCGTATTCACTTCCAGGACCCTCCTAAGTTGTACATCGGAGGAGCCCCTCGGCAATGATTGTCCTGCTAGTAGTACATTAGATTAGAGTCGGGCGTTCTCGCTCTTACGCGTGGTGCCCGAGCCGGAGGACCTGCGCGCTGCCCATCCTCTGTTCCCAAGGCACTCCAGTCTCGTCCTTGTAAGGGGTTCCAAAGCTGAATGTTCAATACCTTATCAGAACGAAGTGTTTCGTCTTGGAGGTCTCAATATGACCCTGGAGTTGACAGATTTTCGAATTGTACACTCTCGTATACTTTCGATGATCGGTTAATTTCGCCAGAGTGATCACAGGTACTCTTTGTACAGAATTAATTTCTACAAAATAGCATGCCAGAAGAGCAAAGATCACCCATCAACATGTAGAACAAAGATCCAAGCGTATGGAAAGACCACTTCTGCAAACTGAAGAAAAAAACGACCCAAAAAAAGGATTTATTCAATGTAAAAAGTAGAGGTAGAACGCTCCTCCGAGTACGTGGAAGATGAAAGAAGAAGTGAAACTACCGATATCTCGTCCACACAAAATCGGTTCTGGATTGTCGGATTTAGCAAAGCGGTTTGTGTTTCTATGCTTCTCGGTATTCTTAAGGAAAAGCCGCACACTGTTTGTCTTTGTACCTATTACACCGCTGGCCCATGGTTGCTTACTCGGCGACTGGCTCGGGTGTTGTTCCCTCCTTCAAAAGCATCCGACCACAGACAAATATTTTCACCTACTTAGTCGAAGATGAAGGAATAAACCTTATCTCTGATGATCATTTTAGGAGAAGTAGCGCATAAGTAAACAAGCCTCATGAAGATGTCGTCGTTTTTCTAAAAAAGCATGTAAACCTATCGCACTACACGTAAGCCTGAGCATAATGTACGAAAATATGAGGCCTATTCGTACTGTGAAGACGAGAGCGTCCTAACTCCACACGTAGTTGCGCCTAGCTTCTATTTATTGGTCCAAAGAGATTTTCATGCCAATCCTTCTGCGACATCAGTGTCTTTGGTTTAATCCTTGGGCTTCTGTGTCAATGCTTGTAAGGAACAATTTGTGATTCTCATATCTTATGGTAAATGTTGGTGCGCTGCTCCTCATGCTTGATGTAGATATGACGTTAGAAAGGACCTCAAGTATTCATACCTAAGTAATGTATAAAAGTAGATGTTCTCTGGTAGTGGTTTGCTCTTTTCGGTGTCATCTCTGTCAACACACCTGACGAGAAAAGAATCCTCTTGATTCTTTCGAGAGTAGTCGTTCGTTTTTGCAACTTTCGTGCTCGATGAAAAGCTGATTTTCTTGTTGACCAATCTTCGTTCCAGTGTTGGTGAGTCGAGTCTTCTAACGTCTATTGCTCATCTGAGTTCTCGATTGTTAGAAATCAGACGTTTTTTTTTCAGGAAAAAAAATGGCTGATAGGTCTGTGCTCTCGTCTCCGTCGTCCACGCAACCGCCACGGAGCCACGCAGGGGCAAAAGGTACATCTACAATCACAGAAGACACGCTCTAAAGTGTGAATATGAAAATTCACTCATGGTTTCGCGGTCGTGGCGTATCTGCCTTTTTGTTACTTTGGCTTGGTTGGGAATCGTCTTTTTTCCGAGGTGTATTTTCGTTAGTTCTTTTAAGGACAAAAAGCATCATCATCTTTTAAAACGGGTCATTTACTTTTGAGAAGCCGTAGTTCGTTGTGGCCTACTTCCTTGATAATCAACATCTACTATGCTTTCTTGGATTTGATTTTCAACATTTATCCTCGTTCATGTCCATGTTCTTTCTCACAACAGCGTCCAGCGGTTTCGCAGGTTCGTGTGGTCTTGCGGTCGAGCACGAGCAAAGGCAAACAACGACAATGGCTAATCTGGCTACGCCAAGTAGAAACATGTCGAGTTCTATGGAAGATGCTTTTTCGTCAAGTATGAAAAGCAGTAGAGGCGGTCACCAGGTGAGTACCCAACATCTTGTTGTACCACCTCCAACGGCGAGCGCTTCGCCAACATCTTATGTGGTCAGCGGCAAGAGTACCTCACCTGGTAGTAGTACGCCGAGCAAAATGCTATCAAGCATACCTCATACCGGTTACAAAATGCTCCTAACTCCTGGAACAACGGGCGCAGGCTCAGCTGCGGCGTCATCAGGTGCGGCAACAACATGCTCGCCATTGGTGCTCGACGATGTTGCGCGCATGCGCAGTGCACTCAAGCAAGCGGTAGAGCATGGCGTGTTGTGTCCGGAAACGCTGGAGCCTAGGGCAGTGGCGGGCGGAGGCGACACGGCATTTGACTTGAGGAAACATGGCATTTTTCAACTGCCAAGGGCACTGAAGAATCCTGTATTTTTGGCCGAAGGCGGTTTCGGGACGGTTGCGAAGTGCACTGTGGTTCGCCCGCAGGACTTGTGCGGCGGCTATCGCGGAGACGTGGCAGTGAAGCGCGTTAAAATACCGCGAGCGCCCGAGGACTGGGAAGACACCCTCAGGTTGCTTAGAGAGGTACCCACGATTCATAGCTCCTACTCACGTGCTGATTAATATACTTCCCCTTGCTAACGCGAACGTAGAAATGTCTCTCGAAACTACTTCTCCTACGTGGCAAATTGAAGTGCACCTTTCACATTTCTGCAACTTTCTCAGGTTCATTTTCTGAAGCATCTACCGCATACAAATGTTTCTCCGTTGCTTAAGCTATACTCGGACGGGACGACAGTGGATTCCCTCACGCACATTTACCTCGTGATGCCTTGCTACACGCCTGGAAGCCTTGATGAGTATTTCTTGGCTCCTTTCATCCTTGCAGTCATCTTTAGAAGAGATTTGAGATTATTCGACATCGTGGTGTCTCGTGCATGGCTATGTACTGGCCAACATGGTGGTATCTAGATGAATGAGGCCCTTTTTCCTTTCTACAAGCTGAAACTTCGGTTTTTTCACCTTTCCCTCAAACCGAAGGTTTGCTATCAACGACATTGCCGTCGTGCGGCGAATCTGTTGCGGTCTGCTGCAGGCGCTGCGGTGGATGCACCGCCACAAGGTGTTGCACCGAGACGTGAAAAGAGAGAATATTTTTTTCGACAACGTACGACAACAGGCTGTATTGGCCGACTTCGGAATGGCTCGAAGCATGGTGAACCGAATGACAACCAAGCGCGGAGTCGGGACGCGCTGTTACCTCGCGCCCGAGCAACTGGCAGGTGTCGAAGACTACGGAGTTGGAGTCGACATTTTCGGCTTCGGATGTGCGATGTTCGAACTTATTGCTCTTTCGCATGAGCAATGTCTCATCCCTATGTCCATTGCCGGCACTCTCGAACACCGGGTACTCTCTACTATTAACTTGAATTTTGAGAAAATCCAGTTCAATGATTCTGCCTATGAGATGATTTCAACTGGTCTATTGAGCCGGTATATGAAGAGACGCAGATCTTCGAAGTCTCATTCTTATAAAGATGCATTATATGCATTGTGGAGTAGTACTAGTAGTATTTATCTTGACGTGCAATACAACGCTGCAACAGGCACGACTCTACGGTTTAGCGGGGCATGAATCTCAACCTGCGGAGCCGGATGTTGTTGAGAAATCGAAAAAAGCGCCTACAAAAAAATGGTGCGAAAATAGGTGGCGGGCTCTCAAATGCCGAGCGGGAGCCCATGAGAAGTCCGTAAGCGAGATCGTACTAAGGTGCCTCGCTTACGCCCCCTCATTTCGCTGGACTGCGGACGAGGCACTGAAGCATCGCTGGTACACGCCTAGATCATATCAGACGCAAATGTATACATAGAGTCTATACCTCATCCAAATCTATGCCATAGACACTTATCTTTGTTCTTCATCATCTTCAGCAATGTTTTTGTAAATGAAAAGAGATTCTTCAAATCAGTGTTGAGATGGGTCTTCATTTGCCTTGGTAGTAAAGTACATCTTAATCTCTGGCTGGCTGTGGCTCTTGACCGTCAGGCGCTCTCTGAAGATCTTGTATAGGTCGTTTCCTGCACTCTCTCGGATTGGTGCTCATCGCTACTGTCGGCAATTTCATGAGAACCTGCTTATAATATAAGTTGTTGAGATTTATTTGCTGGATTATTCACTGGTGGTTCCATAGTCAAAATTACAAGGTTCACCGGTGAGCCCATCGAAGAGGAGACGGCTTTCCAGGTAACCGCTTTTGAGGCATTCGAGGACGGTTTGTGGAAGCTACCGGACGAAGCGAAGCGTATGAAACAAATACGACAATGGATTTTGGATATCGTCGCGGATCGCACAATTCCTTTGCCCCGTGGAGTTCGCAATCCATTGCAACAGGCAGGTCTTCAACAAGAAGGCACGAGTGCTGCTGCTGGAGGTAGTAGTCGTGGTTGCGCGCCTTCACCATCTCGTAATGTGGTCGGTTTATCAGGATCGGATAAGGTGAATCTACCAAGGATAGCCGGTGGAGCAGCAGCACGCCTAGAAAAACATGATGATGGTAAGAAGACGAAGAATTTGACGAGTTTTATTGACTTCTCGTCTTTACTACCGAGTAGTGAAGACGACAGTCAGCAGAGCGTGTCTACAACGGCCTCAGTGAGCCTGAGCATGACCAGTACGCCCGATTTCACGCACTCGGGGACCGGCCCCGCTTCGAGCGAGCCCGCAGTCGAAATCAAATTCCCTCACAACAGTTGGTCCCATTCTGCAACATCAAGTACTAGTGCTGCCGCACCGGCATCAAAAACAAGTGGAGCGGCCGCCTCGTCGCCAATATTTTCAGTGGAGCAAGCACATGCTCGGTACAACAGTCATCTCAAGTTCAACATGAAAAATAGTAAGAATTCGCTCGTTACACTAACATCCTTCGACTCGGCAGGGGACGATAGCAGTCATTCAGCAACAAACGAATTTACCTTACCGTCAGCACCGGAGGCACCTGTCTCGGAAGAACCTGCAAAGAAACGCCGTGTTGGATAGAAGACTTCCCTACACTTAACTAGAATTAATAATTCCTTGAAGAAATAGAAATAGTTAGAACTACAGCTTTGATGGGCGGCAAGATAAAGATAAAATGCATCTTAATTTAGTAGATATTTATAGCCTTGACAATGATGATCGAGTCGTTCGAAATTTGAAGAATTCCTCGTCAAGAATCAATGTCAATAATCCAGTTTTTCGTTTGACTTCATTCAGGTGATAGATATTGTCAACAGCGTCATTGTTGGTTTGATTGTGTTGCAGTTGTTACGTTGTTGATCTTCTTCTTGATTATCCCTATACCTTGAAATCGTTAGTCACACCCACGGCTGGACGGCCGTGGTCGCAGAGCTGACGTCAAAAAACGGTAGATCGTTTATTTTCTTAACTGATGCCATTTTCCTGAATTCTGATATTTTATTATTTATTTCACAGTAGCAATCTTCAATGAATATGAAAATGATCCGTCAGCATCGCATCTTTACGCTCCCTACGCACAGGCCACGTACGACGCTTTATGCACGCATCATTATTTCGTGCACTATGAATATCGTCTATCTACTCGACCTCTTCTACTCGACCTCCACGATCTTCACGTCCCATCTTCTATCTAGACCCTTCCTTTTTTCCTTACATGATACCGACCCCGGCATAGTACATGACCTGTTCGTCCTGGATTCCTGAACCATCATGAACGCCGAATATCATGCCGAGCAGGTTCCTGATTAATTTGCATGATTTGAAGTCACGGGACGAAACTTGCAGGAAAAGTATTAGAAAAAGGCTTTTCTCCGCCGAATACTACGTACTTCTAGTACACAGGGTGGATTAGTTCACGTTGAACGGCAAAAGACTAATTCTGTTCATGTTACACGTACTTTACCACATGCATTTATTATATGGAGGGTTCTTTGTCCTAGAAAAGACATTTTTCTCCACGTCCAATCATGACCTTCCCGCACTGCAACATCCCAGATTTAAGTAGATAAATTTGCAGATGAATTGGATCGTTCGCTCTGGACGCCGTAACGAGAATCTATTCCCTAACTCGCCGACCTATGTATATTATTTAATAATTTTTGTCACCGCTCCTGTATGAGAACGAAACTTCAGAGCTATTTATCATTTTTTGTTAAGATTGATGAGAAGTAAAGAGCAGGCATTCGTCATTAATTGCTATGCCTGCGCGCCTATGTTGGATGGTATTATTTGTATGAGATTATATTTTTGCAATTTGGGGAGGGGGGACCATAAATGGGCGGGGTAGAACTTCGGTATGCGCAACAGCGTGTGAGCTGTAATCGTCGATAGCAAACTTATTGATATTTCTATGTGCGTAGTCATCTTCGTTGGTCAAATAAATATACTTGCAGGCAGCCAGCTGCAATAGGCAGTAGTCGTTTTTCTCAGCGCTATACAGGAATTACCGCAATATCTACAGCACTTATCAGTGTGATTATGATGCTTACCGACAAGGATCATGGTCAAAATCAAAGTTCTTAATGCAACGGATAACAGAACAAATGCAAAATGTGGTGCGTCGTGAAGACGCAGGCAGGACAAACAATAGTCGCGAATAGGCGGACAACAAAGATTGGGTCAGACACGATAGAAGACGCACATCTCTATCCCTAAGTGTTTGGGCCGTTCACACACATGATTGTGTTTGGCCGGTGCTAGCTATACACATTCAGGTAGCGCTTGTTACATCATTTTTATGTGCTGGCGAGAGCACAGCAGACGAGAAAATTGAAAAGTGAAAAATGTCAAAACTTTGAGTTTGGCGCATGATTGATGTCGCTGGACATTCTTGTGAAGTTCTGCAAGTACCGTAAAGTCGAAAGTCACCAAAGTCTAGTTTGTTCCATATCGTGATATGTTGTAATTAATTAAGATCGTTCATCATTGTCATAACTTAGTCGGAATTATGCAGACGCGAGGACCATGCCGCGGTGTCGCCTCTGCCTCGAGCAGCACAAAGAACGCTTTAGCCGATGCAATTGCAGACATTCGATTCGCGCGTCAGCGTCGACGCATGCTCGATGACCAGACAGCGGGCTTGGGCTTTCCGCTTTTCGGCACATCAATCGCTTCTACCAAGGAACCTGTCACTCGAGACAAAGGTGGGCGTCCAACTTCGACAATATTAAAGGATAGCAACGTCGAGGAGAACAGAACAAGGCAACGCAACTTGCGGTCACCTAATTCGAAAAATCATTACTCTTTTCCTAGTTATCCCCTCCATGGCGACGCTGCTGCGTCGTTTTCCAGGCCGTGGATGCGTGGCGCCACGAATTCGGTGCGGAAAAGCCAAAGTGTCAAAATTGTCAACAACGGGACCAAACCACGTTGGAAGACGGGTAATTTTGATCGTGAAGTCGAAAAAATTTGGTGTGTCGGTCGCCCTCCACAGCCTGTGATTGAGTCGCCGTTGCACGTGAGCAGTGGCAAATCCGTTTTCGCTGGACGCCTAAAGAAATCTATGGAACCCCGAGATGCAATGCTATTATTTCTGGACCACCATAATGCTTGGTTGGAATCTCAGAACAAGCATGAAGAAAGCTCGTCTTCGAAGTCGAGTTCTAGACGGGGGCCAGAGAATTGGGTCTCAAGATCAAGTAGAAGTCCTCAAACTAAAGTCGTGGAAGTGGCACAGCATCCAATCCGTCCGGTGGAGGCTCTTGATTTGTTGGCTTTTCTCGAGAAAAATGCTGACTTTAATCGCTCTATGGATGAATGGAAGCAATTTCTGAACGTGTTGGAACTGACTGCAAAACAGAATGGCTGGCCAGCACCCATTTTACAGCGAATTTTTCTTCGGCTCGCTGCTCTGCGCAGCAAAGTTGGGGGTCTGGCCTTCTGGTCTATGTGCGTACAAAAGCGCACTGAGTTCGGCGACACGGAGCGCGTGAATATGTTATGGAGCCTCGCGAACGTCTCCCGGGCAAAGTTGCATGTTCAGGATCTGAGCGCGATGCTGGAAGATGTGGATGTTTCCTTTTTTAGCTACGGCCAAATGTACCGACTGCTTTTTGGTTTGGTCCGCATCCATTTTGGAGTGGGACAGTGCCCGGCTGATCCGGCGGCTTTTCCGAAAAACTTCTCCAAACTGATTGAAAAATGCGCACCACGGATGTTGGAGGTATTGACCGAAAAAAGATTACTTCTTGAAAAGGAAGCTCATGGAACTAATGCCCTTGCTTTCGCGGGTGTGTCTCCTAGGAGCAGAAACGATCCTGATAATGAAGATGACCTTGAGGACCACGAGGGTGGTCCGAACAAAACGGCGGCAGTTGGTGCGTCACCCAGCAAGATGGTAAACGGTTCAAGTCTGAACTCAAAGTATTCTTTTCGCCTGATGGAGGTGTTTGGTCGCAGTGCAGTACAAGTTCCGTACAAACTGCACTACGGCTTTATTTCCGTGCTGGATATTAACCTTGACGTATACGAATACGAGGAGTTGGGGACGATTCTAGATGTGTTTCGTTTCTGGTGTCAAGATCCCGGGCACGGCAGCGTGCCGAAACTGTGGCTGCGTGCGAAGAAGCGCCGACCGTGGGAGCGGCGCCGGCCGCGGAAAGAAAATTATGGGAGTATGAGTCGCGGCGCAAAGCACATCTGGGAGTTTGTTTTCCGAGTAGAACGAGCAATGAAATTGCAGGAAATGCGAACGGGGTGCACGCCACATAATGGCCGTAATCTTCCAATGTCAAACGCAAGTCGGGTGAAAAAGAGGTCTAGGGTAGTGCGTTTTCAGCGAGACGATTCAGTTTCGGGTTCTGAAAGTTCGGAGGTACTAAAAGGTTCTGCAGCATTGGATGAAAGTCGTGTGTGGAAAACTAGAGGAATTGACAACAAGGCGAGCGGCCAAACCAAGCCTCAGGAAGGTAGCAGAGACCGACGACGGGACAATGAGTCCCATGCATGTGGAGACCGCTGCGGAAAGACTGCATCGCATAAAGCAGAGAAACGTAGGGAAAGCTCGTCCTTTGGCTCAACAGCGCCTGCAACAAGTTCTACACCAAGGAGCGTTGAAAAGAGAATGGTACACATAAGACAAAACTGCGATGAGGATGAATTTTCTGACGATCCCTGGGTGGAAGAAAATGACGAATACAATGAGGACGACGGCAGGAACTTTGATTGAAGTCGAAGTGCTTACAAAATTATATTTGCAGGATTTTGAAGAGTTGTAAGTCGCAAAGTTTTAGTAGGCTCGATTTTTGGGACACGGATACAGGCACCGTGACGCTATTGACTGGCTCGTCGTTCTCCCCAGGAGAATGTTCGATCATCGATCGTAGAGTATAAACAAAGAGAGTATAACGAGTACTGAGAATAAGTCGAAACATGTCCTTCCTCGACTTACTAGCGAATTGAAAACATTAACATGTTGTTTCACTGACCACTCCAAAAGTTTGTTGCTATTCAATAGAAATAGGGTTTGGGTTCATAGTACTCACTCGCATGCGCGTCACTAGCTCGTGCAGTGCAAGACTTTACCTAACACATTTTTTGCATGAGCCTGTGCATATAAAAATTGAAATACCTCGACCAGGACAACTTCTTTGAGAATATAGCTGAATCAAAAGTAGACTATGTCGGCGAAACAGAAATTGGGGGAAGAAGCGGTCGTGGGTGACAAGCCTTTTCGCGAAGTTGCTGGGCCGCAGAATATTTACAGCCTTGTGCTGCCAGAGGCGAGTTCTAAGGCTCCCTGCGCGCTCAAGGGTTGCGACAAGTGCGCTTACTGGCCGAACCCGGCGCCGTTCAACGAGAAAGATAGTCGAGAGCGCTTGCGACACATTGTGGTGTCGCAAAAAACGGGGCATGTGACCGACGTGCGGCATTTTCGTCCGCGCAGCGATCTGCCCTATAATGTCGCCAAAGCCGACAAGTGTCTGGATCTCGCAAAGCTAAAACCGGAGTGCATTTTCGAAGGCGAAAGCACGGCCCTATCGCTTCGGTCCAAGCCGGTGGGTTTCTGGACGCTGTATCGAGACCGATGCCAGGGACAAGTAGTGTTCTGTTCTCGAGAATGCGTCCTAGAGTGCTACACGCCACCACCCGAGAAACCAGTATATAGCGACAAAGGCTGGGACCTCACGCGAGAGCTGCTACGGGGTGCGCCGGAAGCAGAACTCGTACCCCTTGCGAGAAAATGCAGCGAAGAGGACATGAACTTCCGGGAGCCCGTGGAAGGTTTTTAAAGTGAATTCTTCATTTAGTCACGACATCAACGAACATATTCTCACTCTTTTTGTTTGTAACTGGGCAAACTTTCAAAGAAAGATGGGTCAAGATCTCTATGTCGTATTGATATCTCGTCTTCAAATTTGCCCGCCGCTCAAAAATTGAGTGCAAGAATAAACCAGCAATGATTTTTATAACTACCTAATATGACGAAGCCCTCTGTGGCTGTGTGTCCCCATGATCAGGTCTGTCGGCTCTGCATCTGGCGGTGCGCGACAAGCTTTCGACAGATTTCGTGCGGGTGTTGTTGGAAGGCAAGGCGCAAGTCGACTTGAAGAACAAAAGTGGTTATACGGCTTTGCACTACGCGGCTATGAACTGCGGCGAGGACTATCGCGTGATCCCCTGGCCGCAGCTGCGCGAGACCCGCTCCGACACGATGGATCTTTTATGGGAGTTCAAGTGCGATCTAAATTCAGACACGGAGTTCGGTCGCACACCGCTCATTCTCGCTGCCATGAATGGGAATCGGCAAGCCGTATTGTGGCTGATCGAGCACGGCTGCGACCGCTACCGGCGCGAATACTCTGGCGTGGCAGTGGATTTCAACGCGCGGGATTGGGCCGAAAAGAAGGGCGAAGCGATGCTGTGCATGCTTTTTGACGATGTCGAGAAAGCGGAGCTGCGCAAGGACTGGGCACCAGGGCAACCCTTTATCGGACGGGGAGCAGCTAATGATCCGGATTACCGGTCCAGCAGTGAGGAAGAAGACCCCTTGGCGCGCTTTGCCAATCGAAGGGGGGGAGCGTCATCTTCCTCAGCTTCATCGGACGCCGGTGGGAACAACAGCAGAAAAAATGTCAGTGTACCACAAGTAGGAGCTGTGCCAGCCGCTGTCATCGCGGATAAGCCAGCAGCATCTTCGTCGTCGGATCAACCGGGAGGATCTACCAGTGCTGCCGTTGCACCTTCTAGCGATGCCCCACTGGTCGGCGATAGGACTAAAAATGAACTGGCGGGGCCACCTGGAGAGCAGGATGCGATTTCAGAGAAAAATGAGGCGCGTCCAGAAGCACAGTCAGCAGAAACTGCGAGCCAGATCAGCATCAGCAGTGCAGCGTCGCTGGAAAAAACGCGAAGGGCAATGACATCATCTGCAGGCTCGGGAGGTGCGGGCGCCAGACGTGTAGGTGTCGGGGGAGGGCGTAGATAGTGGATCTGCAACTTTGGCCGAACATGATTGAACGTACGCGATGAACATTTTTTTTTCTGCACCGATCGATGTAAGAGATGTTGCATAAAATGAGAAATGTCATGCAGAGCCACGACGACAGGCATGATAGGATTTTCTTTTTTAGAAAAAGTGGTAACCGACTCCATCTATGATGGCAAGAGTTTGAACACAAGGGCCTTAGGGGGCGCAGGGAGTCTCGATGCTCTTCGAAGTCGGGGCTAATCGCTTGCTTAGCTCAGCTTCGCTTCACCACTGCCACAAGTCGATGAGTCATCCTCATCAAATAATGGAAAAATGAGGCATACAGAAAACAATAGCTAGAGCCTCGATAGTCGGTCTTCGTTTCGGTAGAAGAATGTTGTCGCGGTGATCTGTGAAAACGTTGCTAGTTCCGCTTCCGCTAGGCACACTAAGGTTTCTGTCTGAATTATGAATGATCTACATCTACCCATGAGGGATCCCAGTAAACCCCGCCACGCTGGACTCGCCATTTTTCGTTGATCGTATGCCTGTCGCGGCACTCGTCGCTAAGAAATGCTTTCGTTGTTTCCCGCCGTGACGCAACTTTCTCTGTTTGGTACCATCCGTGCTATGCCAAAACGGGGGTTATCATGATCAACAATGCCTGGTTATCCTCTTTATTTACTACAACTGATTAGCGAATGACGTAGAGTCAGAAATTAACTGTAGGTAGCTCCAACAGTGGACATTAGAAGACTCAATTTGTATGAGCCACCGCGCGTGAAAAGTGGACGCCATAGTGGCGCAGGATCGCACACGTGCTGCTGCGTCGCCGCGGCGTTTTTCAACACCGTTTTACCGGCTGATGTACTACGCTTGCGCAAGAACCCGCGTCCAAAGCCTGACGCATCAGTATTGAGGAAAGCGCAGGGAACTTGCGATCGATTTCGGAAGTTGCTTTCCGGAGATTCACGACAAACGGCTAGGATTCGACTAGTCTGCCTCTAGAAGTGTCTCCCAGAGAACTTTTCAGGTTCTTTGACCAGTTCCTCATCGTTCAGTTAGGGCTACGCTCTCCACCTGAATCCACTTGTTTTCAAGCTGCCTAGGATCGGTGGCTTTTTCTTCGCAGGTGCATTTCGTTGGGCGTGGTCCAATTGCAGGTGCTCGTTATCCACGACGCGATTATTGTTGACCGAGGAGAATCGTGTCTGCTGCTGCTTTTGCTGCGAGCGGTATCTCAACGGCGCAGATTTTCACCCTGGGAGCGAAGTGCGAAAACCGGTAAAGCTTGTAGTTCCATCCTCAGATCGACGACATGGCTTGTGGGTGAAGTAGAGTGCAACACACAAAAAGGCAGAAGCTAGGTTTCTCAGAAAGACGATAGTAGCGAAAGGATAAAAGGCATTTGGAAGTGGAGGGAGCAGCAGGAGTAGTACGAGTAAAGGAAGAAAGATTCGAAGGGAGGCACTCTCTCTGCAGGTCGAAGACAAAGTATTACTCATCGCCTTGCTGTGTGGGTTATACATCATAGTTGTACAACTTAGAGGACGAGACGACCTTCACATAGCGAACAAGATACTCGTTCTGAAAGACGCGATTCGCCTTATTGGCTAACAGTTTTCCTTGTGGCGTTACATCGCTTCACTCATAACGATTTATTGCCGAGCAGCACACGCGCGCGTGGTGCGTCATAGGGCGAAGTGATTCAGCATAGCGATTCGTTTGTATGGCAGAGTCAATTTGCACGTGAGGGAGCCGAATACCGACACTGGGACCGGCTTTTTTGCTTTTGGCATCAGCGAACTTATTTGCCGTCAATTGATTCACTGCGAGGTGGACGCTGCCCACGAATCTGATCGCCAATTATGACGGACATAATAAACGCACAGAACACAGCAGGCAGGGTATCGAAAGATTTTGTACTTTCAGGCTTAGCCTTTTATCTTGCGAGGACATAGCTACGGCAAACAGGTGTTGCGATGAACAACGTCTCTGGAAAGATAAGAGGTTACAACTCCTTTCGCGAGTGCATACGCTTTGATATCCATGTGAAGTACCTAAGTAGCTTGAAATGTAAAACTCTTTACATTTATTTAATGGTTCTCATTTTCAGCTCCTGCACACAACGCCGGGCCTTGCCGATAGAGTTGCGCAGCCGCCACTTCAGAGAGAAATAGACGTTTCCAAAGTTCCGGCTAACGATAAGGACAACCTCATACGAGACTTACAGGCGCAACTCGACGATGAAATCAACAAGAATAGACAACTAGAAGCTCAGTTCAAGTACTAATAGAGTTCTAGGTCCTAGTAACTTCTTGTCCTTGGATGTTTGAGGTAATATTGGAGTATGGTGCTTCCCGTTAGGCCCCTCAAACGAAGATGATATAGAACATACCTTTTCCAGGTACCGAGTTGGCTCTTTTGTGAAGCGGGAGACCCAAGCTAAAAAAACAATAGAAGCATTGGAGAGGCAGCTCCAGGATAGGACCGATGAAGAACACTATCAGCGGATGCAGGTACTGTCCACAACTGTTTTTGACATTCGTGGAAATCAAATGACACTAACAATGCTAGGCCTGACGACGGACTCCTTCAACCAAACAAGACTACGCGGCTCGACTCCTTCCTCCGTTCAGGACTATCTCGTTCATCGTTTGATATTTTCAAATTTTCTTGCTTTTTTTCGTCCTCAGCACCACGAACTAAATCTCACCACGAAATCTTCTCCAGGTTATCCGCAATATGCAGGATAGTGTGCTCCAGGGACTCGAAGGCATCCAAAATAACACTGCGAAAGTGTTGCAGGAACAGGAGAAAGATCTGATGAGAAGCTTCAGGGCAAGACTTCAAGACTTGACGAAGGAGTTGGAAAATCAGAAAGCTGCTAAGGTACTTGGAAAAAGGATTACCACGTGAAGCACGACGTAAAGGTCAAACTAAGAACTCAGCAATATGTGATTACTTCGACAAAAGGATCACATCGATTTATTTCGGGGATTCTTGTCTTGGTCTGGTAGTTCATCAAGTACTTACACTCAGGGTCCTCATGATTCCAAAAATATCTCACGACCGCAGGGCAACTATTCAGCAGAGCTACAGGCAAGGCATCAGCGGGTGCTTCAGGAGTTGCAGGCGTCGCAGGAGTTAGCCGCAGTATTTGACAAGAAGAACCAGCAGTTCATTGCGGAGAACCAGAAGCTGCAAGACATAATAAAGACGAGAGAGGTAAGTAGGTCAATTTCTTTTACACTTACTACAGTAGAGGTTACATGATCACTTTCTTTTAGGTAGGCCAAGGTCTACCCAATAGTCTTCCTCCTTTTTCAAACAACTTACTGTTTTGATGCGTCCTCCATGACCCTAGGTTAAAGAGCTCTTATTACTATCATCAGTGTGAAGGAACTCAATCAACGTCAACTCGATATGATCCGTTTCTCTAGGACGACAGGCATGCACTTTTGAAAGAGCTCGTGACCGCTAAGAAAGAGAATACCAAGCTCAAAGTGGAGGTGCAACAAAAAGAAGAGCGTGTCAAGGAAATCTCAGTTGCCCTGCCGACGTCTGATAGCAGCCAGAAGATTGAGGCAAAGAGTGTACTCGATAAAACAAAGAGCGATAGGTCGAAATTCCTTGCGAGCACGAAAAACAAAGCGTACCTCCTTGTCTAATTGTGCTCTTCTAATTAGCCAATTAAGATGAAGTAGTTTTTGACTGTTTTCGAGTGTTTTTGCTTGTTATTCACTTGTTTGAAGCTGTCCTTTTATGGTCATGAAAGAAATAGTATTTTTTATGTAGTCCTCGTTATCACCTTTTCCAAATAAAAATACAAAGGTACGAGCGAGAGCTCGGGCACCGCGAAGCCATATCAAAGTTGCAACGCATGGTAGATGCTGAAAAATTGCAGGTTAGGATGCTTAGGGAAGCACAGAACGAGCTGCTGCAGAGCAGAACAGAGCTAGAAATGCTGTTGCGACAATGTCTAGACGACGTGAAACTCGAAATAGCGAAGAAACAGATGGAGTCCCAGGGCCCCGCGGCACTGAAACAGAAAAGTGATTTTTTTTGGAAGACATTTATTCTTCTTCAATATCTTTCTTTTTGGTTTCGTCGTCTTCAACGGAGACCAGTGATCGATGTTGATCGCGCTTCTGAAATAAACAGAAGTGTAGTTTTTTAAAACTAAAAAGCTTTTCTGATTGTCACGACCATGTTTACCATAACATCAAACAGAGCCAGCAGCGGAGGCACAGGCGAGTGAGATATCGCTTCATGAGTTGGGACAGCCCGCTAGGGAGCGCGTTCTGGAGCTGTTATTGTCACAGCAGCGAGTGGTGCAGTTGCTATACGATAAGAGCTTCCCAGATCGACCATCCACGCCAAAGGAGCAAGCCGAGGAGGGAGACACGGCGCCACCGGACAACTACAAGTGGATTGAAGAGGCTGTCAAAAATTAGTCCATAACTTCCATGTAGGTACTTAATCATCATGTCTCTTGAGTGGTTCCGCTGAACCATGACAGGGACACACACATGAAGGCAGACTGGAGTCGCGACGAACTGGGTGCTCCAGTTCGCGACTTTTTTGCATATTGAAGATTCGTCCTTCCATTTTGTCAATACAACTGTATTTTACACCAGGGTGGGGTGGGTAAGCACAAGCTGAAGCTTAGTTTTTAGTCACGAAGTTAACTGTGTTAACTTAGCCGTTGCGTAAAAAAGTACGTTTATTCAAAGCCGATAAAATTTAGACTGTTAGACGAGTCTATTGATTTCGTTTTGTAGTTTCGTTTTTGCAAGAACGCGAGCGTGCGTGTATAATGCCGAGCTAATGCACAAGGATTCAAGATGCGACTTCTGGCGGGCTTGCATGGTTGAAACATGTCGACGTTTATAACAGCAAGCACATGATATGTTTGATTTAGCTTCCAGCTTGCCCCCTTGGTTGTCGCAAGCTGGAGTGTTTCCGAAGGGACCCATGTTTAGCTATCTTTACGTTCCAGTTTCAGGCAAGAAGAAAACAAGAAGGCACCAGCCGTCGTGGAGATGCTGTTGGTGATTCAGTAGATAGGTGAAAGTTATACGGGATCGAGTCTACTGAGTCATTTCTTCACCTTTGGATTGTCGAGATCATCACCAGGATCATCAAAGAAAGATCTATCTGGCGCCAAGGATCAAAGTGCATTACTTCGTAGGTCATATGGTGGATCGAGTTCATGATTGCCAGTACGATTTTGATCATCATGATGGAGCTTCTAGATGATCCCTTTTTCGATCTCGTAGTTTGCTGTTTCTTTTACCATGGTGCTTGCTCCATTTGATCTGGACTATCAAGGAGCACTTTTCTGGTTTATGCGCACTAGTCATCAAATGAAGTTGAATACGCCCTAGCCTCTCTAGTCATATTCGTTCGATGTTTGGAATTTGCATCGATTTGCATACAGGGAGGCGCTCTCTAAAGTATATGGTTGGTTCTACAAATACATGATGTAGTCGAGGACATAGAGCGAGCACGACACCTTCGTTTCTCTTTGTTGTAAAGAGTACGCTCTAACTACAAGTAAGCTTTAGTTACTTTGCAATATCCATCTGATTGTAGGAAAGAATCATGCCGCAGCGACATCGAGGAGCAGGACAAGCGCGGCCAAAGCGCAGCTCTCGCGGGCCCTCTCGTGACAAAGAGACGGCTTCGAAGCCTGTTGGGAGGGGTTCTGATTGTGGTAGAGTTCAGCCTTTCACTTTCTCGCACAATATCAGTGTCATAGAGGCCAAGCAGTTGATTTCGGAGTCCGACATTGTGCTCATTATGTTGCAGCAGCTGCAGCGTGGCGATCAGCAAGGGCAACTCGCTTCTCTCGATGATGTGGTGGAGACAAGTACGCAGCTATGGCGAGCGGCAATTGAGAACCTCAGGGCGCATGGCTGGCACCACCTTGTTATGCTCGAGCCGAACGAACAAAGCGCGAAAATCACAGCTTTGTCTAGAAACAACAGATCGATCGCGGGCAGCAGGGCACTAACCAGAGGCAAGTTTTCTAGTGGTCCGAAGCTGGACTTGGAACCTTCGGTGAAAAAGCTACTCTTTGAGAAGCTCCACATGGATGATGCGGATGTCGCTGACCTTCTCTCGACTACTAATGAAAGAATGTTTTTTTCACCGGCAGAAGGAAGAATCGCGTCAGCACTCGACATCCATCTACCAGACAACTATCCCGATACGACGAAAGCGAACGATAAAAGCATAATTACAACAAGAACATCAACATCTTCAGACGAGAAGTCCGTTGTCGAGCCTCCGGCTTACGCATGCTGGCGCTCGTACTTGTTGCAGTGCCTTTCGATGCTGTTCCAACCTGGTCATTTCGGCGGCCGTTTGCGATGGCCGGTTGAGGTAGTGCGGATGGATAATGCTGTTGCTGACGAGTCGAACGATAAGAAGCGGCAGGCACAAAAGCTTAGTGTGATCGATGTGTTGTGTGTGGAAGACGACGGAGAGACCTACGCGGTGATGCGGCAGCTTGTGCGTGGCGTTTGGCGAGGCATTGATGTAGATGCGTGGCGACCTGGTTTCGCGCACCTAGGACAGATGGACATGAGCCAGCTACCGGGTCAAGCTCCGCAAGATACCTGGTTGACTACTACGCTGGTTGGGCTTACCTCTCTTGGGATCCGTCAACTTCTCAGCAACGCGATGAAAGAACAGAAGGAAAAGTCCAATTGCGTGAACACGAAAAAGTCAACCAAGAACATTCGAGTACTGTTTGCAGGTTTGGGGTGCGGCCAAGTGGTCTCTTCTGTTGGGCGCTATTTCTATCGTGACAATGCCAGGCTTCTAGGCGCGCGAGGACACGGTGGGCAGATTTTTCTCGACGTCATAGAACCAGATGAACGCATAGTGGATATTGCAACTGACTGCTTCGGCTTCCGGGAAGAACTAGGAGCACATACCAAAAAGGAGAATGATGCACCAGATGAAAGAGAATACAAGGGCCCTGGTTGCGAGGTTTCGTTATCCACCGAGGCGACCCAGCAGGAGGAAGGCAAGTCCGCGAAAAAGACGAATAAGAGAAAGAAGAAAACTGCGTGCCTTCGAGAACTTTCTCACGTTATCCCTGCCAAGGTGTACCGACAAGACGTTCTGAGTTTCTGTAATGAGAATGTTGGGTCGCGCTTTTACGATATCATCGTTGTGGATTACGTTGAGCATGAAGATGAGCAGCACATGGAAGATCAGCAGCAGAACAGCAAGATGAAGGGCGCATTACAACGTCTATTGCCACGCCTCGGGGAACTTCTGAGGCCAAAATCGGGGATGCTTATCGCCCGAGGCTGCTTCACGAATGCCGAGCGGTTGGAGACGGCGCAGGACGTAGTGCAAACTTCCGTGAGTGGGTCCGCTTCACAAGTCAAAGCAGAGGTCTACACATTAGCTGAATTTAAAATGCGAGAGGATGAAAACAGTAGTGAAGGTGGCAGCAGCAGCTGCGGAGTAGAAAATGGCTTAACATCGTCAATGAGATTCGGGGAGGATGTCGTTTTTATTGGCTCTCTCAAGAGTGGAAGTATCGAGCTCTCAGTTGCTGAATGGGACGAAAAAGTCGTCGAAGCAGAGGATGAAGCTATTCTCATGAGCAGCAAGGGAAAGGATGTTGTTGCAGAGACAACATCTAGCATTACCAATCTTAGCGTTGGAGATGGTGAAGGAGCTACAAACATTGAAGATGGGCTTTGCAGTTCCGAGAACCAACCCGGCGATACCAATAAGAAAGCTATTGTTGTTCCGCCACTGCCCAGTCTACGTGAGGCGCAGCAGATGCACGTCGTTCCCTTGCCGAAATTCCTGAAACCCGCTGAGGTTGAGGCAATATTAGCTTTCGGCGAAAGCTGTTCGGGCTCCCTCTCTCAACAGCAAGGTGCGTCCGACGTTGTCGGATCTGAAGTGCGGTCGCACGACAAAGAGAAGACCTGGAAGGTCCTCTTTCTACAACAGGGACTGCGTTTTCAGAAGGAATTCCCGGAACTCACTAAGAAAATTTTAAAGAAGGTGCGGCAAGCTGATGCCGAAAACTGGAACTTGGTGAGTGGTACTCAACACAAGCATCAAGATCAAGATGTCGTGGAAGAAGCACCGTTGAACATTAGAGTTGTCGAGTACCACCGACAGATTGCTCCCTCACCTGGCCTCCCGGATCCATGGCACTATGACCAGGACAGCGTGTTGACTTTGGACATCCTGTTGTCCGACGCTGGTACCGATTTTGAAGGTGGTGCGTTTCGAACTCTAGAGAGGGACGGATCGTTCAAAGAGTACGCCTTTGGTGGAGGCAGCAGGCAGGTAGGCTCGACGACGTCAGCTGCTCGTCCACTTACCTCAGCGATGACTGAAAGCAGCTCGTCGTCCTGCAATAGAAGAGGAGACGCTTTACTTTTTGTGTCTCACAAGTACCACTGCGTGCAACCAGTTACGCGTGGGACTCGGCGCGTGCTAGTACTAGAGTTTTGGCGATGGCCAGAACGTCGCTGCGGGCATCGCTGTGAAGTCGCGGCGATGCGACGATGTCCTCGAGAAGCGCCGCTTGTCTCCTCCTCTTCTTCTTCTTGTTCTTCTTCTTGTTCTTCTTCTTCTTCTTCAGCTTTAAAGGTAGACAATGATCATGGGAATCTTGTTGGAGATTCTCAGCAAGAAAATATTGGCTCTTGTGATCTTCGACCCGAGCTTTGTTTGCGTGATGAAGGCAACGTGGATGTCTCAGCGTGTCTACCATTGCCCATGCGCCTAGGAAACGTTGCGAACAGTGAGGGGAGTAGTACAGTTAAGCGCATTTTGTGGCAGAGCAACGAAGTTCAGGCAGGAAAGTTTACCGCACCAAAGGAGACTCTAGATAAAGCTAACGAAGCATGGGATCTTTTTGACTGATGCCATTTCGCACATGCTATTTTATATCATCTTCAGCGCATGAGGTCTAGAAGAAGTTCATTGATGACATTCTGTTTGATTTTTCCACACCCTTCCCAGAACTAAAATGCTCATCAGTGAGTACCACCAAGATTTATATATAATTACTTCTGGTACAAAGCCTATTCAGGACAGTGGACAGTCATCTTCATCGATCTGCAGTGAACTTCTTCTCTGTACAACTACTACTGATGTTGATTTCTCATTGAAAAGATAGAAAGGTAAGTGGAAGTCAGTCATCTGTTTTTTCCTCACCCCTATAAACCATTTTTTTGTGTTCGGTATCGGTTGCGGAATTCAGCAAATGACCGGAGGCATACCTTGCAGGGGGCGCTTAAGAGGTTGTTCCGGGCCTCCTTCCGCTCGGTGTTTTTTCTGAGAATTTTTTCTGAGTGTACCCTTCCCCCAATAGTCCAGTCCGATGTGAAACAGTTGAGGCTAAACTATGCTCATTATGTCCTCTAGACTTAAGTGCTATCTTGCAGCTGTTAACTGTAACTGAGTATAGCACAAAGTGACCATCTTAGACCTTACATCTTAGACCTTACATCTTAGACCTTACATCTTCTATTCTCTCGCTTACCAGCTACTTCGGGTACAAAAACCCGTACAATGAACGAGTGAAAGCCATGCATAGGATGAAAAGCAAAGAAGAAAGCTGTCCGTTTGTGGCTGCTTCTTAGGATCAAAGAAATGTGTTCATATTTTTATTCGTGGACGAACGAGATTGATGAGTGAACAGTCGGAGCGCACCAACAACATGTCTTCTTGTGATGACGGCAAAGACAGCGACATACGAGAGAGCACCAAGCATGGACTCATGGACAGGTGCAGTCAGTGTTCAGTGGTTTTCGTGTTATTAATTCCGCAAATTTCTCGACTAAAGAAACAACGAGAAAGATTTAGGTTTGCATCATGATTGCTGCTTGGCACCTACTCTAAAGCATTGAAGGAGCCAACTCCAGGGAGTTCGTGTATCTAAGCATGAACTTCTGAAAAATGTCGTTTCTATGCCATACCACTCTGTCAATGCAGGAAACAGCCAGCGAGTCTCGGCTGAAGTGCTCCGAGGCGTGACTGATAGATGAGTTCCCACTCGATTGCAAGACCCACTCTCTCCTTTTACATCTGATCAAAAGTTGTATTTGTTTTGTTTTCCCAAGTGACAGTTTATTTTGGCATAGGGAAAGTAAGATTATTTGCAATGTGCAGAAATGTATTTCATATCTAAGTTTCAAAATTTTGTTTCGTCTTCCATTATGCTTTGAATGCATCTTTTCAAAAACAACATGAATTTCATGGAGCAAAGTTGTCTTGGTTTTTCCATGTGAGCGTGTATCAAATATTGCTGGTATTTCATCAATAAAAAGAGTCGTTTGCCGTTGCATGAGTTCTTGTATTAGTATTTTTGACAGTTGTGACTTATATTTTGTTTGAATTTTTGATTTGAGTATTCGTTATTCAGGTGATAGTATTTTTTGAGTTGTGGCATCACTAGGTGCACTTATTCTTGTTGGGAGCACATTTTGTAAGTTGAGTTGTTTTATTGAAGTCCATCGTTGTGTGGGAAGTAGAACTGCGTGTACAGAAAGTGTGTGACAAATTACTTTTTCCATATTAAAGATGGATCGATTTTTCGTAACAGTGGATGTCGCTGCTGCGCCGGCCGATGAGCCGGCATATGCGGACAGGTGTGGGAGCCAAATGACGCCTGATCAAGCCGGAAACATGGTCGTGGTCAATCGCATGCTAGAAGCATGGGCGACGGGAAAGCTGTCACCATTTTTGGCTTCTCTTACAGGTAAGATGGACTATGCCACTGTTCTCGGAACAAGATTGTCCGCTGTCTCGCGTGGCAAAAATGAGAAGGATGAGAGCAGAACCAGAAAAGATGGAAGAGGGACGGCATCTATTTCGCGGTCGCCCACGATATGCAATAGTTCCGGGGCTTCCTGCTCTTCGTCTTCCTCCAATACTAGGGAGGTGCGCCGTACTAGAGATTCGCCAGCGACGACGAAAGTAAACAGTTCCTCGTGTGAAGCGTCTCCTCGCGAGAGTAACCGGAGCACGGCAGAGCCCTTCTCACCACGCAGCCTAGGCACTGCGTGCAGTTCAATCGACAGTTTGTCGCGGTCGTCGCCCCGAGAACAAAGCAGCAGTTCGAAATCGCCATGTTCTAGGAAAGGATACGAGGAATTGACGACGATTCAGGCATCGAGCTCCTCCGTTTCACTGGTGCTCACAGGACTGCCAAGAAGTGGAGCGAGCCCATCGTCCTCCTCGAAGCCAGAGGCTCATAGCGCTTCTGCACTCCTTTTTACGCCACCGACCCGCGCAGGAAGAAGGACGCTGACAGTTGTATCGGCAACCCCTGATTCAGTCGTAAACGTGGCTCCCGCATCCTTTTCACACAAGACCAGCGTCGAAAAAGAAACTTCATCAGCGGCAGCGGCTGCAGATAGAGAGGAGCAGTCTACACACGGCGACTCATCAACATCGTTCGTTTCGCGTAGTGATGCTGACCACTCGAACTGGAGTGGCACCGAAAACGATGGTTTCTCAGAAGATGGCGAGATGACGCTGACGCAGATAGAGGGGCGCGTTCGCCGCTTGGACGCAAAGAAGGCGAGAGCAGAAAAGCAAACCGCGGCCACTAAGGAAAAACAAATGTTGGAGATGAGCCAAGTAGGCAAAGAAGTCAATAATCATAAGTCGTCGGCGAGTGTTGATTCCGCAGGCTCTAGAAGACAAAACTACAAGGAATCAGCAGAGCTGGCTCCCCCACGGCCAATGGTGCCGGTGGATATCCCGGCAGCTGATATGCAAGCGCTATCTCAATTCTTTGCTCCCGATTTTGATTGTGACTGTCGCGGCCCTCCGGATTTGAAGCAGGTCTTTTGCAGATATACAGGACTAAAAGAGTCGCTAATGTGGCTTCATTTCCTGGATACTTTTCAAGTGCGGATTTTGGATACCAATCTCTTTCCAGGTCCGCCGGATTCCAAGAAAGTGTACCTGGACTGGAGGTACGAGATTGCGATTCCAGCGCCGCGACCAAGAACAGGTGGACTTGAAGAGAGGCAGCCTGGGGATGAAATAAGTGGAGGAAATGGAAATGCAGGGGGACGGGCGGCTTCCGCGGTAGCCATACCAAAGGGAACGGAACCTTCTGCCTGCGGAGATGCAGTTGTGGTGCGAGGTTTTAACGACCTCATCTGCTATACAATCGAGCGAAAGCGAATCCGCTCGATGCGGATCTTCTTCGGAGCACCAGACAAATGGATCAAAGCAGTGCAATTGATGTATGGATCTTAGCGAAAGACGGATAAGTACATAGTGATAAAGCGAAAGACGGATAAGTACATAGTGATAACATAACCAAAGTCGGAAGATGGAACTTGTAGGACTGGCGCGTGCTTATTCTGATTTACTGGAAGTCCTTAGTTGATTGGCAGTTTTGATATTTTGATGCATGTTTAGAATGTAACACCTTTTCCGATTGTTGTTCTTGTTCTGGATTCAGCCTTGACCTCGGAACACGTGTGTAATTGGATCATGCTTTTAAGTCTTTTTTTGCATGTTTTTTTGTCCTCTTCGCACTTAATTCTTGTTTGAAAACAAGTCTTAGTTGGTTTGTACAATCTCAATCTTCACACGACTTCTACATACTTTTTACCACCTACATCCTCCATTCTCCCAAAGTACTTCTCAGATGAGTCAAGTCTACTATTAGAATTGAAAAATGTCCAAAGACCAAACACATGCATCCTTAGCCCATTCGGTGTCGTCCAATTTTCCAATGGTTCTTTGCATCTAGTGATGAAAGATTCTTTAGTTTTGTTTAAACGCAGGTAGGTTCTGACTTATCGGAACTCGCTCGCACTACAAAAAAAAAAAAAAGCGAGATTAATTGTATTGTATTGTATTGTATTGCACAGCAATAGTCGAAAAACTTTACGAGGAAGAGCGTATGAATGAAACAAGACTGTCTTAGAAATGTCGAGCCACTCAACCGTCTTATAATTGATTTCTTGTTTTTGCGAAGATAGTTAGTTGAATTTTTTCTTCAATTAGCTTGGGTGTGTTTTCCACAAGAAATTGTCATAGGTCCATCAGTAAAAGTACTTGAATTTGTAGTCTACAGCTTGTTGATTTCGCGGTTGAGGTATGACCATGAGTCACTTACTCGTCTGGTTGTTCTCTTTGCTATTCATTGTGTGAGAAGTGTCAACATTGCAACCCACTATACCAAGAAACAAGTGCTGTTAGTTTCTTATGTTGTGGACACCAAACAAAGAAAATGGAGAAATGGCACGATGGATGAGCGGATTCTTCGCTGATGTGTCTGCCGGTCCTGTTCGCCATGACCTGACAAGGCGGTCACTTTGCATGCAGATACCAAGCTTCAAGGAATTTATGTGCATCTTCCCTTTTCGGTACAGATGGTCTATCGGTAGCGTGTTTATCTCGAGTGTGCGCGATGGGGCAATTCTTACAACGAACATACACGGAGCAGGTGAAGGAGGCGCTGACGAAAAAGTTTACCGCAGTGGAGATCATTCATCCAAATTCAACTATTGTATCCCTAGAATAAAGAAAATAAATCAATGCTACTCACTAGGAGGAAAAAGGATTCTTCCATGGTTGAGTTTAATATAATAATGATAATATATGTTTAATAATTTTCGACGTTTTTGTTCTTAAGCGTGTATCTATTTTTGTTTTTCGTCTTTCCACGTATGCTGTTCCTCTGCGCTTCCTCAGTTTGTTGATGTCTATCTCTATCGCGATCCTTCATGATTGTCAAAAGAAAAGATAGCTACATGGCGCACAGTGCTCGTACTGTATAAAACCGTTAGACGGTTGCAATACATTAAGTAGCTGCATGCGCCGCTGGTAGAGAAGTCCGCGGAATTCATTGTGAGCACAATTTTGAAGATTACCGTTCCTGCCTCACATACAGCGCCAGGTGAAATAAACAAACGGCCAATTCTTGTCGGCATGCATGAACTTTCAAGAAACGCACCTGAGAGCTCTCCTTCCGAGGCCGCGACAGCTGTCGTTCTCTGCGACACCGCTACAGTGGCGGACTTCGTGCCTCCGGCAAATGGTTATCAAGTTGCCGACGTTTTGGTGCTCTCCAGTTCCACGAGAACGAGGTCCTTGGAAAATGCGAATCCTCCTGAAGAAGGACTATTAGCTCCTGGACGAGGGGGAAACCCAGGAGGAGATACCGGGGGCCACGATAAACTAGAAGATGCGAACAACAATTACAGCGAAGAGTGTGCCAGTCGCACTGGGAGCAGCTACGTCGATGTTTCTGCGCATGCAGACGTGGGGCCGACAAGTTCTTTTGGGGGCGGAAGTATACCCTATCATGAAGCCGCCGAACAAGGACCACCGGGAACAAATTATAAGACGAACATGACAACAGGTGAATTATCATCATCGGTATCGAATTGCTCCCCGTCGTCTAGAAGAAAAATCATAGTGGATCCTCCGTCGCGTTCGGAATCGTCGAGCACTTTCAGAGGTGCTGGTCTTAGTGCCGGAGTTGTAGATTTAGGTGGCCAGCAGGATCAACCGAGATTGAGAACTAGAAGTGGAGAAGAAGTCGGGGATGATGCGATGCACCCAGCCGGTGGAGCAGTATCGTCGTCGTCCAATGGAAGCTTTTACTTGCCCCCATCCATCTCTGCAGGTTCTTTGCAACAGCCATTAGCGTCGGTTGGTCCTCCTGGAGGTCCACCTGGCTCAGCTGCTCCGGTTGTGGGCCTCTTTGACTACGCCACTGGAAGTAGTTCTAGTGCGAGAGTTGTGCAAGAAATAACTTATTATAAAGTAAATCCTGACGAGGCTCGGTTTATTCGAAGAGCGAGCGCGGACCGCATGCAATTGGAGCATTGGATTAAGGCACCTGAAGATAAATCATTTTTGCAGCTCATTGAACTTTTCGGTTTTCGCTTTTTTTTCTAATCAGATTTTTAGGAGAATCAATATAATAGAAATACGCACTTACCCTGTCTTAGTCTTTGGAAATGAGTCAATGGTATAGTGCTAGTGGAAAGCGCTAATTGGATCCAGGAACACTGCAAACAGCCGAGCGTCGCGTCTGGAGCTACGCCGCAGCATGACGCCACACCCTTAGAAGACAAGAGAATGAACAGTCTCAGCGGGACCAGCCTCACTGTGTCGCAACCAAATACGCTGTACGGAGCAGTGCAGCAACCTGCAAGTGGTGGTTTTAGTGATCCGGCCAGTGCAACTCGTATTCGGCCGTGCGCCGACAATGAAGGAATGGGCTCCGCGACTAACTTCAATGATCCGCTCCAGGTATGCGAAAACCTCGATAATATAGTCGCATTGCTATCTTCTACGCTACCCGAAGTACATGCGACGATGCGGGACGCACGTACTAGACGAAAAAACTTACTAGAATTTTATTGTGTTGGTCGATCGCGATCCAGAAATGAAGCAAAGTAATCTTTTTGTACCTTTTCATCTAGTTCGGCGTGCTCTATGTATAACAACATCATAGATAAGCAAGAAGCGAGATTGCAGAGACGTCGGTCATGGATTTTCAAACTACATCTTTACCCATGATAAGGTATACGAGAACAGAAATTGGAGAAAGAAAATGCGCACCTCAAAACTGCAGTAGATAAGTTGAAGACTCAGATTTTACGCTTGGAACGGCAGATAAAACGCGAAAGGGATAGTAAAAGCAGAGAAATTGCGGAGATCGAGCGCATGTACGAATCCCTCCATAACGAGCACGAAAAGGTAATGAAGCGGTAGTAACTTAGTTCGATCTTTGCCAATTCTCTTGTGCATAGATATGCGTGCTGACGAATGTAGAAGGTTTTTTTTAGTACTGACTTATCTTCAACGTGGAGTTTAATGTTGTATATACTCGACGAATGAATGTATCCTAAAGCTGTAATAATGTTTCTGACAGACTGTGGACCAGCTGCAGATGACGCAGCAGGTTGCGGCAATCACGGTAGAAGGGGGAGCACCGGACTCGCCACAATTTATGCGGAAACATAACACCACCTCGGCACAGGCGTGAATACGGCTATATGCGCGTCGCAGTCCGTCCTGTATAGCGCTCTGCGAACGACACACGAATTTCTTGTGTGACATTCACGTGATTTTTTGAATTGCAGACGGATTCTTGTTGTTTTCTGTCATCGATCTTCTTATGTATGAATATCCGGATGAAAGAGATGGTTTCTCTCTCATCTCGACGACACGCAGTCGCGTCTCGACACAACTCGTTGCATTGGACAGCTTTTTGCAAAGACACGTCGTCGTACATTCTTTCACACTTCGCTGCTTGCTTTTTTCCGATAGATTTAAAGGCAGAGGACAGACAGATTATAGATTGGAGATCATGGACAGGACATTCGAGTTTGTGCCACTACTTAGAGTTTGAGCTAGCGCTTAGCCATCAACTATTTTCAGTCGTCTTTCATCGTGTCGACTGGAGTTCAGAAGAGCGATTTCAAGCGTCCTAACATTAGGCCGGCGGACTACCAGGAGACTGCGGGCTGATGAAGAGGCAGATCGTGATATCTTGAACAAAGATTTCTTAGAAAGGCAAAGGTTAAACTAGTACGTAGGGGGCAAGCTGTTTTTCAGTAATGCAAAGAGTCATAGACGGTACTAGATCCGAAGATCGTGAGCATTTCCATGGCGTGGTCGTATTGGAGAAGCGTTCTTGGCGACGGAGGAGAGCACTCTAGTGCTTCATGTGGAATAGATTCGCATCTCGGTGCACGATAGGACGATATGGGTCTTGTCTTCTTCTGTTTATCCATCATGTTGCTGTCCTTTTCCTAGTTGCGCACAAACTTCTGCTCCAATGCATCTGTGTCTGTGGTGGGGTTAGTGTTGCGGCTCTGCCTTCGCCACTACACGAGGAAAGGCACTATTGGGATGGGGTCGAAACACGGGAGACCTGTCGGCGGCCCTGGGTTTATCCGGACCTTACCCGGTTGGCTTGGGCCGACTGGTATCGGCGGGAGTGTTCGCGTGTGCGAAACAACGAGCCGGTGTATGTGAAGAACGCGACGCGGGCTGCCTCTTTGTTCGCTCTGGACCGCTACTTGAAGCGGGTCTTCCTATCAGGCCGCCTGCAAGATGCAGCGGTGGGCCGTGTCAAGGAGAACAAGAAGCGTCTCTTGCGGCAATATCGTGGCTTTCGGCCAAAATATAGTTTACCACGAGATCGGCGGCAGAAAAACGGAGATAATTCACGAAGTCAAGATGCATCACAGTGGCATCCAACTTTTCGTCCTATCAATTTAGCCCACTACCAGTGCCGCAAGTGGGAATCGCGACCTGAGCGGGCTCTGTCCGTAAGGACGGAAAATCTTCAGACAGTCTTGATTAATCCAGAGAAGACGGAGCTTGTGCAAGAGATACTAGTCAGTATGGCGACAGGCCGACCCGAACCGATCGCCGTGATGAAAGTTCGCCCTAGAAAGCAAGTGGTCGAAGCTCAAATAGACACGGGGCTAGAGCGCAAAGGTGGATCACGAGAACGTGGCTCACCAGTCATGGCAGAAGACGCTGAAAAAAAAGCTGTCGGAGTCGTTCACGGTCATGATGCGACATTGATCGAGAAGGAGCTCTCCTATGATCTCCGTGCCGGACGATATCAATCGCTGCTGGCGAGCTACGATCGTTCGGCGGGTGGTGGAAACTATACCGTTTTTCTGCCTGAAGACACGTATGAAGCGCGGTTCGAGGCAAATGGCGCGCGTGCCGGGCAAGCCTCACAGACTTCGACGCAGCGCGATAATCTACTTAGCAATGATCGAAACTACGACGCAAATAACACGAACTCTGGCTGCCGTTCGCACATCGGGCTTTGGAGTAACGATACACGATCTGATGCAAAATGTTACTTGGACACCATGGCCGATTTTCTTCATCTAGAACGACCAGGGACAACTTTATTAGACTGGGGAAGTGGTTGTGGACATCAATTGGCCTATTTGGCGCAAAACTACGGCATTTCCGGACTCGGCATCGAGCCTGTTAGTCAAATTGTGGATGAGGCTCGGGAAATTTATGAAGAAAATCAAAGTCACGGCCACTCGAAAACCTCTACGACCAAGGATGAGCATGATACCGCAAAGCATCGGAGCACGACCACGAGAACGTCGCTTTCATCCGCAGACAATCATGCTCAATATGTCAGTGATACGACGTCGAGTGAAAAAGGTGGATTGCGTTTTTGTCGCGAGAATGGGGTGGACTTGAGCCATCTGCCGTCTAACAGTTTCTCGCACGTGATAAGCTATGCAGCACTGTATCACCTCGACGAACGCGCCCAGTGTGACGTGCTGCATCAAATGATTAGGGTTGCTCAGGACAAGGTCGTGCTGGGATGGCATGTGGCGACGCCCACAGCTTATGTAGGTTCGACCTGCCCCTTTTGGCGACGATGCTTGTTAAACCTGCAACTGAAAACGCGTGGCCTGTTTTCTGCTATTCTGCTGGTTTGTATGCCCGAACGATGCCTTGCGGGAGCAAGTACCTACAGTCTGCCGTTCAATACAATCATTTTCCAGAAAGTCTATGCCTGATGTTGAAGATGTTTCGAGAAAAGATTGGAGGACATTGCTTTATCCGCGATTCTGTGAGCATGAACTACCCGCTTCGCTGAGCGTTCTTGCTGACATCTACAAGTGCTCGAGTTGAAATACCTGTTCTCCGAGATACAAGTCTATCCGTCAGTAAAGTTGTGTAATGTAATTGACCATACTAAGCCGGCGCAAGCTGGAGTCTATTTCCGACCCTCTCGGTATGTCTTGCGTGATATCACCGAGGTCCGGCGACTTCTACCAAACCTGCACGAGGAAAGAAAGCGCGCCGTGCATCTTCGTGCTGCGTCGGTCTTTGTGTCGTGCTTGTGATGCATTGCGGACCTTGATCCTGGTCCCCATTGAAATCCGAAGTCTTCCGATCACGTTCCGCAGCGTCAGCGTCCTACTTAGCTAGGTACATAAGCAACACAAGAACGAACAAAAGACAAGGCCACACAAGCACAACGCAAGACCGGCGTAGCATGGACATGCATGGCGTCAATTCTCTTTCCTCATGCAGGTCTGGTAGATGTTATCCCGGTGACATGACGCGAGACATACCGAGAGGGCCTAGGATAGACTCAAGCCCGGGCCGGCTTAGTGTGGTCGATCACGTGCAACGATAACAGAGCGCCCCAAGCTGCGTGTCTGTTATGTCTGTAATAGAGCGCGACGCTTCGGCTGAAATCCAAAACGAATTTCAAAAAATCTCCAGATTAGGATGAAGAATTCGGTCCTTTAGATATAACAAGATGATAACGGCTAGCGTAGGAAGAGCGGAGCGTGAACAATTCGGCAAGGTGACGAAATCCAAATGGGACTGACTCGTACTATGTCATATGAGGAACAGGCACTTTACCTAGAACGTAAACCTAGTCTGTGTCTCTGTGTTGTGAGTGGGTGCTCTCATGTCGACGAAAATTAAGAAGGACTCGGAAAATAGGAGAGTGACGAGCCAATCCTGTTAAGTAGAACACGTACACGAGTATTTTATGCACTTCCTCAATCCTCATGAATCTGCCTCACATCCCAACGAACACCAATATAGTTGTTTCGGGGTTGAGGTTGAGCCCTTCGAATTGTCGCGTTATTGCGGCGTACTGACATTACAGTCAGAGTGTTGCGGTAATAGTTTTGTCGACGGTACTGTTGCACGGCTTATTTAGTTACTTACAGCATTTACTTAAGAAGTAGGTCTTCAACTGTAAAAGCATTGACCCTACATATCTTTCCGTGTACAACTAGCTGACAAGAATGCGCGCTCGCATAAATTTTATGACGATGTTTGTAGGATCTACGGTAGTTGCGCGCATGATGTTTAGCTAGACGTGGATTCGTATGTGTTGCATAGCTTCGTACGAGATTCTTTTATGCTCTTCGATAAGTAGTTGAATACCTATACCATGGCCATGCATGTTGTCCTTGTCGGCGTATACAAATTAGCAGATTATCATCTAGAAAATATAGTCAGAGTAAAAGGGTCTGTATTCTAAAGCAAATAATGACACTCACAAATGTAACTACTGATACTCAGCGGCCAATGCAGACAACACGAGCTTCTATTGCTTTCACTCATTCTCAGTTTTCTTATAGATACGTTTAATTATTCGATCAGCGTTTTATCTTTTTGTCGTTTTATCAACAACCCAGTTCCAGAACCAGATGGTAGAGATAGTCACTCAGAGTTAGAGTGTGTTGATGTTGTAAAGGACGCGACACATTTTATGGTTTATAGTTGAACATATAGTATATAGAAATAGATAGTTAGTGAATAGATATCCGCGCAGTCGCCGAACGCGCTTTTCCGATAATATAGTTTACACGATCTCGTCGTAGTTTAGAGAATAATATTGTTGTTTTTGGTCATGATTACACCTAATCTTACACAATGCTTCCCATAGTTCGGTCATCTACCTCCGCGCAGTCACGAGGATCGATCTTTTCCCAGGCTGTGTGCGGTCGTCTTCAACGCGGAAGTAAAACCTTGTTCCTCGAGCACCCATCGTGCGCGATTGGGAGCCTGCGAAATGCGAGACACGAGCATAGGAAGCAGAGGTTTTTTTCTTCAGCCCCCAGCGGCGCTTCTCCAGAAAAGGGTAGCAGGACACGAGGTTCTTCGAAAAATGGCAAAGGATCCAGGAAAGCAGGGGCTGCTTCGGTACAAGGTGGTCTTGCTAGCGGAGTGGGAACCTCGTCTGGCTCGATTTCGAAAGCAAAAGCTATACCGAAGGAGCCGCTGGACGAAGAATGTGTACTCAATTGATTCAACATGAAAGCAGCATTTATTGACGTGTCAGGAGTAAGAGATACAGAAGTGGATAAAGAGTGTGTATTCCTGAATTTCATTCGGTAGCAGGTACGCAGTTCCTATGCTATACAACTGGGTAGTTCCAATAATCCCTGATCTTCAAAACGTCCAGGTAGCGATTGCATTATCAATGCATCGAGTTCTATTGCGTTCTTTGTATCGGTTTTGCCGCGCGGGAGAGAGTGTGCCAGCATCAACGAACTTCGAACTCGCTGGGCTACTGCGCTCGTTGGTAGACGAATTCGACGTGCGCCGCAAGTATTGCATTAGCGAGCGCAATTCCCACTGGATTGCGCATGCACTTGCGTCACGAAACCCGTTTGCTGGTGCATCTCGTGGCTACGAGTTTTCCATAGCAGCCTCTGAAGGAGCTGAAGAAATGGGAGGGTAAGCGAACTTGGGAAAATTCCAACGACTGATTGTGGTTTGGAGCACCTGAATCAGTGAGAATTAGTAGCCTGTGTTTTCTCATCTGGACCTGGAGTTCCGCGCGTGATTCTTTCATCAGCGTTATTTCCTCGTTGAAATCGCCGATTCTTGTCGGTTCTAGAAGAAGCTGCAAATGTCTTCTTTCACACCGACCGTCACTCTTCATGAAATACTTGTTACTCTTTTCCCACCTTTTCAGGACCAGGCCCACCTCTTACAAAGTAACCTTCGACGACGGAGTGATTGATGGCGAACCACTTTTCTTATCATACGACACCCTTGTTTTGCATGGCCGAGCATACCTCCGATGCTCGGCTGCGGATGCCAATAATGGTTCAGCCCACCATGCGGATGTCGATTTCGGAAACGTGCGCACCGTTTCACGAAATATTTTGACGCAGGCTCTGGTATACAACGAAATTGTATCTTACATACATCTTTCACTACAAACAAGGACACCTACTGGACTGGGTTACTTCATCTCTTTGCCATGCGCAGGTGAGCTAGAGAAGTGCACCCAGCAATGTACTACTGCGATACCGATGAGATGACCCTTCATCGTGCATATTATCTTCACGACAACAGGACTTGAACTCTCCTCGGGCGTCCGAGGGTGGCCGTGCAGACATGTTTAACATTGGTTTCGAGCTTCTGCAGCATGTGAAACGGTGGCAAAAACGGGCACAGGCCGCAACGCGGCAGCGGCGCCTTCAGCGGCGACAACTCGATCGTGAATTCGAGGTTCTAGAGCGTCGCACGACGCCGAAACGCAACAACGACGGCGCGCGGGTGCGCCAGGCTAAAGAGAGAATAAAGAGTTTGTGGCTGAATCACCCGGATCCTGACGTGCGAGATAGGCTTTTTCTCGTTTGCAATATGATGGGCACACTGCAGTCTTCTGGAGAAGTACCGACTACCCGTGCTAAATCTTCAAAAACCAAAATCAGCAAAACAGCTTCTACTTCTTCGTCCACTCTTCATAAGAGAAAGATGAACACTAGGAGAAACAAGATAGACAGCACCGACAAGATGATCACCCACTCCACAAGAGTCGACGCAGCTTCTGCAGAGGACGACATCGAGACTTACCACTCTCAGGTTGGAGTTGACGACAATGTTTCGTCTTTAAACCAGGGTCGAGCCAAGATGGACGAGGATACAAAAACTCGATGTCTGCAGGAACTAGATGAGATCTTGGGCCTCGACCCCTTAAACCCTGAGACGCTGCACACGCGCGGACTACTCTTTTTTCTAGACGGAAACTACCCTGCCTGCGAAGAAGACCTAGCTCAAGCCTTGCTGGTGGAGCCGCGGCACTTTCCAAGTTTGCACACCCTTTTTCGTTAAGGCTTGGCGCTAGGGTTCCGAACGTGTTTTCTAGCTGATCTACGTGTGAATTAGTTATGTGATGGTCGAGATAGTTCTAGTCGAACAGCATTTGCTCTGTATTCAGTTTTTTCGTCAATAAGATGAAGGTCAAGGTACTCATCACGACCAGCTACTTATTACAGTTTTACATTTTTTATGAAAGTTAAACGACGGACCAAGAGCAACATTGGATTACATCATGCGCAGATCTAATTACCTCTACATCAAGAGCGGGATGAGCGTGAGGGGATGCTGTCGGTTCTTTCGCAATTGCGGGAAATATGCCCTCGCGATCCGGAGTTGGAGAGTCTCTCTCGCGAAGTTCCAGCTTCCAGGGAGAAAAGTAGCGCAAAATCAAATCTCAACAAAGCGATTTCGACATCTGCCGCAGAGACTTCTAGCAGTTGTGGAAGTGCTGGTGGTGGTAGATCACTTGGTAGCAGCATTACAACATCAGCTTCATCCAGCAGCACTGCGACTGAAATAGGAGAGGAAAGGCAGGAACTTAGGGAACAACAGCAAGTGGCGGAAGTTGAAGAGGGAGACAAAGGAAAAGCTGGTGGATCTTCGTCGGCAAAAACATCCGCGGCATCCGATAGAAAAGAAGACGTGCTACTCCGGGATTGAAATGCCGAAAGTGGAGATACGTTGGCTGAGGAGACGAAAAGCCGGATCCACACAAACAAGACGTAGGGATACAAGCGAATGTCCTCGTGCTGTAGTTCCCTCAGCGATCCATTCTCATCTGCATAGTATTGTACAGAAATCAATAGACTCTACAAGTTTTCAACTGCACGATATTGTTTTTATCAAGATAGCATAACATCAAGCAGGCAGGGTGCGTGGAGAGAAAATGTCATATGTCCATTCTTCAGTACAACTACGAAGATAGAGAAAAGTTTTGTGCATGTGGAGGAAGCCTGCACTTTCAAGTTGTAGACGCTAAATATGGTCAAGAACAAACTACATCTTCAACTACAATTAGCTGCTGACTTACATCTCCACAAGAAGTGTGGCCATATATTTTTGAACATGAATGTACTTCTAAGCGAATGTCACGACCCGAACTCTTTCTACTCAACATAGTCTGACTATCATGTTGGAATCCCCATTTTTCAATCCTTCGAGCAAAGCTATTTATTTGGCAAGATGGCAATGGCATCGTTGTACTCCCCACGCTACGCCTTCGTCTTCGGAATGGCAAACAAGCATTGTGGCATGTCGGAGCACCTGGTAGAGTCCCAGAATTTCGTAGATAGAGTGACTTCGATAGCTTTTTAGAAGACTGAAACCCGTCCGAGTTGAACCAAGATAGAAGAACGTTCAGCTTTTGTTAATGCACACCATAAAAATCAACTCCACCATCCTCCAACAAGACCCTAGTCGTACGAGAAGGGACAATGACGCGACAGTTGCGGATACTGCTGCCGACCTCAAATTCACTCTATAGAGAGGGTAGGGTGCGTGACCTGACTCCTGGAAGTTGCGCAAAACCGTTCGACATTACATCAAAAAATTTGAAGTGAAAACTACTTACCCAAATTGATATGTATCGAGAAGCATGATGAAGTCTTCAGTTCGTAGGGAAAAGAAGATGCCAAAGAGCTCACCCAGCTGATTATAGGGAAAAAGAATAACTAGAATTCTTAGACGCAAGGCGTTCTTTATGTCGCAATCGATTTGAAGTCTTTTGCATTATCCCTCAATCAAAAAACGTTTGGCGCTCTGCTAGATGTGTTGAAGACAAAAGATACAAAAATAGCGGGCTAGCAGAGATTCGAGGCGAGGCAAGCGCATGGCTACCGAAGGGAAGAGAACAACACACTTGCTACAAGGTTCGTACAATCCTGCAAAGCTTCGACGAAATAAGCACGACCGCGGCACGGCACGACAAGAGAGAAGTAGGCTTGGTGGACTAAAGGACCGAAACAAGATACCACGCGACGACGGAGGAGGTGTCTGTCAAGTATTTCAACGTTGCGCGTTGTTTGGTATAGATACGACGCACAATATAATCTGCGCACTCCTAGACGCTTGTACACGATAAGGAGGTCTCTCGCCCCCAGGACTCTAGCTGCGCGGTGAAGATGGTGCTGTACATCAACATCCTGATTCTGAATCCGGATGAGGCGATGGAGAAGCAGGCGGGGAGATTCTCCTTTTTCGCGAAGAGCATGGTTGATCATGACACGCTTACTGGCGTAATCGCAGAAGTCATAAGACATAAGGCTGAGGCAGAAATGCAACAGAAAGGCCTGGACGTCGATATGCGGGTCCGCGAGAGTCATTCCCTTTACTGCGTCCTGCAGCTGAACGTCAAAACGCCACCGGCTAACGTCTTCGCATTATTTGCGCCATGTTGCGAGACAGAAAATGCAGCAATAATGCTCGTCGAGAAAGGTACTCCTAATTTTTTTTGCGTTGAATAGAGGTCTCAATGTTATCGATGTCGATCTGTGGTTTCTTCAGAATTTTTGATCACGCAACAAAAACAAAAACACTGAGTACTATGTATCTATTAGAAGTGTATTGACGTGAGTCTTGATGAAAGAAACTACTTCGTCCAGGTCTAGCCGCGGCTTTTCCGATAACGTTGAAGAGCGAATTGAAGAAAGAGGGCATAGACGCAGATGTCGTTATTGTACGAGACACGGATAAGCAGGAGCAATATGAAGTGAAAGTTTTAGATCTGATCTATCCCGAAGCCTCACACGCTCACCATGAGCACGATGCAGGCTCTTCTACCGAACAATACACGACCAGCTAAAAAGGCAAATCTTAATCAAGGGTTGGTGCAGATGTACCACTCACGCGAGGAGCAGGGGAGTAGCGTAGTCGGAGTCGCCCCCCCACTTCGTTGAAGTGGGTCTAAGGCAATGCCCTCTTCTAGGGGTTTTCCTTATCTGCTTGAGTAGAGCGCGTACGAAAAATCTTGATGCACACACTAGGCATTGATCTTAGGGCAGGCCTTGATGTGAATAATTAATCGGTACGACGGCGTTCAGGCGAGAGCGGAGAGTAGAGTGACACTGAGGGGGAGTGTGTTTGCTGAAAATGATGAATTACAATTAGTCTTACGCACCTGCAATCTATTCACCTTCATCATTCTCTTTACCTTTCTACACATAGTGTAGAAATGAAGCTCTGCTTTTGATGAATCGCCTGAGGTGTCCACTATGTTGATATCGCCTCAATTGCTACCGACGAATGAAGGGTACAGAGTCATTGTCTCGATGTCTGAGAAAGGATAACAAAGACAAACTATGAAGCCGTACTGTCGCAAAAAGTGCTTCTCGTCGTGGTCATGTTCGAAGCGCGGCACCACGATCATGGGGCGTAGTACAAGGAAATAGACAAGTAGAAGAAGCTACGCTAAAACTCAAAGGTGGAGTGGAGCTCGTACTCGCTGTACTGTAATTGGAGGCAACGAAGTTCGACCGGTCAGACAAAATGTGGGGCGAATCTGGTCGTGTTTCAGTACGGTCGCAAGACCGCGACCACGTGTGTACGCAAGAGCTGATTGGCCTGGACACTCAAATGTCAGGGCTGGACCGCACTCGCAACGAAGTCGCCTATCGCCGGGCCGATGACGATGGTCTCTCTTCGGCTTTTCAGCCTAGTGGCGGAGCCCTTGCGTCTTCAACGAGTACAGCGGGAGCGAGGTTTTCCGCCTCTTTGCCGCGGGTTGATGAGGTGGCAGGCGCGGATTCTGGCACAACCTCTGTGATGCGTGGTGGAAATCGAAATGCAGAACAAGGGTCTACGCGAGGCCTGGAGTTGGGATTCCTGGACGACCGAGAGCTCGTCGTCGACCCCGGGATAGCAAACCCGACTAGGAACAGAAGGAAACGAAACAGAAAACCATGGAAGTCCTGTTGCTACTGTACATGGCAGTCTTTGTGCGTGACACTAGGCACCTTCGCGCTAATTTTCACACTGCTCATCGTCTACGTCGAGTACTACGAAGAAAATGGCATTTCTATGGATGCACGAGGAGGCACTTCTGGCCGACCCGGATCTTCGGATTCTTCATCTGGCCATTTGATGTTGAAACGAGGCGCACGTGCAGATGCGGCAGGACCTGATCTACTCTTGTTAAGACTTCATGTAGACTGCAAATTATTTGCATCCTCAATCATAGCATTTCTGGCCATCAATCATCATAAAGTAGAAGGTCTAGTTTTAGACAAAAAAAGTTGCCTTCGGGGATGGGAAGATCATGGCGGTAACGACCCTGCCTCTAATTGCAGACGCGGGTGCGGCAGCGGAGCTGAACGGTGCTACAGTCGTGACCCGTCGGAATTTTCGTCCCTCCGATGGCTCGCTAGTAGCACTTCCGACACGATACGCGCACAACAAGCGCGGCAGGGGAGGTGCGAGGAATGATAACGCAATGCTTCTTGGTGGGGCGCCGGACAACGAGGGCAGCAACACGACACCGGATGACGATGAAGCCGATGCGACAGATCAGAACGACTTGCGGCCAGCAGCAACGATGCATCCAGTGTTGGACGGATCTGTTACCCTTCTGGATGAAGACCAAGAGCGGAGAGCCGCTCCAAATGCCTTGGACACGCATCGGATCAAGCGATTTGCCGTTACGAGTACCACACGCGAATTAATGAAGATACTAAACAGACGCACCGAGCAGCGGTCAGAAACTACGCAAGTAGAGACGGAGAAGGATAACGTCTCGAAACCAGTCGCAGCGCATCCGACCGTGCCTGAGGCATTGACGTTAAGACGATAAAGCCATGATAGCAGTTGAGGTCTTATGTTTTTGCTTATCTGGGGTGATATTAGAGCTTACACATACAAATATTACTCTACAATTAGATGCACATGATAGGTTCGCACGCTGCTCAGCTGGCTCTTCTAACAAGTGAAATCCTTGAAAAGCACGGACGGCATCTAGTCGTTGATGTTTACGATTACGTTCCAGGATGTACAGTTTCAGCAAGCTCTGCTGCCGAGGGGACTGCAGGAAGTGTAGTTAAAAAGCGACCTCTTTCCGGACACGCCAACGTAAAAGTTACCTATAGAGCAAGCAAGCATGCGCCGAGAAATGAGCCAATTGGGATTCTGGCGTTGTATCCAACTGGGAATTTTATGGAGCATTATGGTACTCCCGCAACTGGTGGGAAGGCAAGAGCAGACTCTCCCAGTAGCGCCCAAGAACGATCGAGGCCAAACGACGATGTATCTTCAGCGTCTACTTCATCACCATCGCAGTCATCTTCGCCGCAACCACTAGCAGCAGCCGAACTAGCGCCTAGGCCTTCTTGGTGGTCATGGGGATCAGATGGAGATGAAAATCCTCCCCAAGTTGCCATGTCGCTGACGCACACAATTCTAGCTTTGTCACTGCTCGAGCTCTTGGCACGAGAGCGGCCGGCGCTGGCGTCGGATGTTGTGGTTACCTTCAGTCCGGATGTCACGCGAAGGGGAGTCGGCGTCGACCGGTTGCTGGAGGAGGGCGTCTTCATGCGGGACCCGTCGATGGCAGACGCCTATCACTCTTAAGAATGTGATGCGCATAAGTAAGCGTAAGCTTTTTTGCTCTTGATGATGTCTTTGCTTAATGTTAATCATGTTGAACTTTTTTGCCACGAGGGAGAAACCTCTAATATTCGGACAAGCTGATGCCACTAGCGAGCAGTAGCGCTGGCACACCAGCCGCTGCAAGGTCCGGCGCGCTTGTTTATCTGCAAGGTGGCGGAGGACAGCCGGTTTGCGGAAGCATGGGCACTTTCTTTTGGAAGTTAGAGGTCACAGGACAAAACGCTCCTGCAGGGAAGCCGCAAGAAGCGATTAACGCACTCGAGTTGACTCACACAGCACTCGATAAGATTCAAGCCAGCTTCTACAACGAGTTCTCAAGGTATCTATGTATACTTCTCAGAACGGCGCTTGTTTTTGTTAGCGTTCTGTGTCTATTCCTTCATCATCATCATCATCATCATCATCATCATCATCATCAAGAGACTTCAGGCCAGTGCGATGCTTGACATTTTTTCTTGAACTATTTCGATTTCACGGCCTGAGTGAGGATGGCAATAACAAAGTTATTACAAAATGATAATGATTATTTTTATCATGTAAGGTTCAGTGGATTGGATCGTCGCTACGGTTTCGAAGCTTCAAGTACGATGAAACCGACGCAGATTACATGCGATGGTACCGGTGAAACGATACCCGGTAAGTGCACTGCCATCGGAGATATTCGTCTATCACCTTTCGTGCGTGTAGAGGAGGCCCGTCGGAAGGTGAGAAATAAGAATTTTTGATCAAAGATTACAAAATTACAACATCAACAATTTTTTTTTCCGTTGTACTTATCATGTTTTGGTCGAATAAGAAGTATGAGGTGTAGAGGCTCTAGTTCTATGATTTCGATCAAGGTTAGTTAGTAGACACATTGTTTTCGACCATGGACGGAGGTATTAACAAAAAAGGCGTCACTATTAATTTATTCAATCAGATAGAGAGCGTGATAACGAAACTGAACGAGAATGTCGGCAAATTGACCGGGCGTGGGCCGCATAGCCGATTCGAATTATATCGGCACGAAATGAATGGCGGCGCTGTTGCGGTAGAGGCAAATCGCTTAGGGCGCTTAGAATTTTTCTGGCTGCATCCTCGACGAGAGGCTGAACTGAACGAGGGCTTTGTTTGCCAGCACCGAACTCCAGGTCACTTCGCTCTCGTACAGGCCGCTCGGGAAGGACGCATGGCAGCGTTGGGCAAGAGCACAAGTGTCGAAGATGAGAGATCAACAACAGCCACATCAAATCTCGCTGATGCCATGGGCGCGTCTTCATTCTCCTCTGGCGCCTCTACTACAGCTACAGACAGCAGCACTGGTGGAGGTTTATTTTCTGGTACTGCGAGCACTAGATATCGTCGTGGCGGCAGAAGTGAACCTCAAGCAACAGCAGCAGTAGGAGGGCAAGCAGCGCTAGCGGGCAAAGTCTATCCACATTCGATTGGTGGGAGCTTGCGATTTGCCAAGTTGCTGCAGGCTTTCGGAAACGATGTCCAGGTGATCGGGTTTGAGGGACATCAGACACTCTCCGCACTGAACGCTGACTTTCGTGTCCTAGTTCGTCACGTTGCACTATTAGAGATGTTTTACCGAACAGGAGTCCTATTGCAACTCTAGAGCAAACAAAGCTGGGCAAGTTCCGTTTTACCGAAATTACGTGATTGTGATATTACGATAGGTAAATCAATTCATTGTATTTGTAAAACCTTTCTCCCCACACTCGCTTTTTCAACAGCACCGATTTTATGCGTTTTGCGTTTGCCTTTCTTGTTTTCCTCTTCGGTATCCTGCTCTAGCTGCGCAGTTAACAAAAAAATATGAGTATCTACGTAATCTATGTATCTATAGGAATTCATTGGAGAGCTACAGGCAGGAATCTAGCGATTGCATTGCCAGTTTTTGGTATCGTTTCTCTAACCTCCTGACCTCCTTCTCTAAAAATGATATCCTTCGGTACTTGCCTCTTTCGATTTCAAGTTTGAGAAAATATGCCGTCAAAGACAACCACTGCGAAACATCTTTACTTTTCTCTTTTTCCGCCGCACCTGTTCTGAAACTCCTAAGTAACGGGGGTCCATAAGAAAAGGGCAGTAGGATCACTAAGCACTGTCTTATAGTTGTCTGATCTTTTTCTGAATAAGAGTGATCTGTTCTGAAGTAGAGACCAAAATATTTGTTAATTATTCATTTTATTGTCGGCCAATATTTTCATTCGTTCTGATGCTTAGTGTGGTTGTCGTATTAAGCCCTCCGGTTCCACCTCGACCTTTTAAAATCCCTTGTGTAAATTTGATGGTTGTAGGTGGTTTCTTGGTGGATGCTTTTTCGAGAAACGGATCAGGAATGGAAATAGCGACCGCTGTGGTGTAAGGTTTGAAGGTCCTTGTGCTTGATAACTTACGCTACATTTGTTTTACTACGACCCTTGTCGCCCCTACTCACTGATTTATCTTCTGTTTCCTTCGGTTGAAGGAAAAATTGTCTTCATGATGTTGATCGGCGTGGTGAGAGTGAGAGTAGAGCGTTGAATCTAGTACAAGTAGTAACAGAAAGAACAAATTGAAATGGTCTCCATCCCTGTGGAGCTCTCTGCTACCGAACACACGGCCTAATAGTATTTTTAATATGCAGACAAGAAAATATTTTACTAGAATCTAGGCTGGGAGGTTTCGCTTTCTTGTGGTCGTGGTCGCTCAATTCGGGTCTTACCGTGGCAGTCTCTACTAGCACAAGATTGATTTACTACCTAGCTGAACAGAGCACTTCTGTTTTTGTACATGGTTGTGGATTCCTAGATGCTCGTCGCCAGAGACCGCATTCGACGCATATGGCGATGAGAGAAGGCTCGCGAAGCCCCTCGCAGAGGGCGCCTCTGGTCGGGGCAATGGGGCAGGGCCGCGCTCCCCTGTCGAATGCAAAACAAAGACCACGAGGCGACGAGGTAGACGAGCCATCATGGCTACAGAAAAAGCACGAACGGCACCCGGCCGCTACAACTTTTTGCTGCATCGGAACACTGCTGCTTGCGTCAGCAGGACTCATCACCTTCAACAAATTTCTCATTGCGGGCGGGCGCTTTTCGTACCCCCTCGCACTCACCGCCTGGCACATGTTTGTGTGCGCGATTTTCTCTACCGGTACTAACTTTCATTTTTCCTTCCAGATAAGGCGAGATTTGGTAGACAACCAAGGCAGAGCAAACGGTATTGGACAATTAATCCGACAACACACACGCAACTGGTAGCCTTTTCAGGAAATGTCAGAAGCAATCAGGATCTGCGCAATCCAAAAATTGACATCGAACAACTTTTTGGGCATATTGGCAAAGGATCTGCCTCTGACAGCATATGTTCGTCTGGATCATTCACCCTAAATCCTCTGTCACTTTGAAGTAGGAAAGATTTTGAAAGAACGAAAGAATATCTTGTAATCTGATTTTTTCCATCTTGATATTTTTTTGATTCTGCACTGGTCGTGAAATAATCTTTACTCTTTGTTTTAATATTTCGCAGTGCTGTACTGGCGGAAGCCGGATTGGTTTACCACGATGAACTACATTAACCGTGAGACGGCATGGGCGTATGCGAAGTTTATTGTTCCCATGTCGCTGTGTTTCGGCAGCAGCGTTGTTTTGTCAAATACGGCTTACTATTAAGGCTCACTGCTCGATGATAAGTTCTATTTTGTTACTTTATCTCTCAAGGCAAGATTCATTTTCTTGCATTCCCACCGTTGTGCTGGTCTTTTCTACGCACAGTCAGAGCAGCGCTGGGTCCTCTTCTATATTAAACGGAAGTGCATGCTTTTGAGAAGACCACCTTGATGAGAAAATGAATTCCGCAGAGCTCTACTGTTTCTTCGCGAGCGTGCCATTTCTGCAGATGATGAAAGAAGGCAACATTATCATCGTTTACGTCATCTCCCTCATAGCCTCCGTGGAACAGTAATTCCTATGGTCTTTTGAAGAAAGTAAATCCTTTTGGTAGCAGGGAGTAGGAGCACGACTGCAACGCATTATATTTATTATCACACAAACGATATCTGTCACACAATTTGATCTGAGTCTTTTGAAAATGACATACGTTTAACACGTTGGACAAAACTACTTTAATATGGTACTGATAGCTATCAAACTTTCTTGTTCCTCCCAAACCTGGAGATATAACTACTCATGGTCCACTAGTTCTTATCCTGGCTGCTCACGCACATTGAATCTTCTGTAATCTGCAAGAAAAGTAAATGCGCAGCTGCTATAGAGATCATCTACTCTGTAGAAGTTAGTTAGTGATAAGCAAACCACACTGCAGGTGGTCGTGGCGCATCGTGACGATATTGTTCGTCGTTGCTTCCGGTGCGTATCTTTCACTGGGAGGCGAGGCGCATTTTGTGTGGGCCGGATTTTTCATGCAGTTTGGTTCGCAGTTCTTTGATTATGTTGGCGCGATGCATCATGATATCTCATTCTTTATACTGATAACCAGTCCGCCGTTTATTTTGGATGGGCTACATTGTTGAAATTTGTAATATATCACTACAACAAGTCTAGAGTCAGGGATGTACTTCGAGTTATTGCCTTGTTGACTGCTATGTATATTGTAATCCATAGGTATGAAAAATATATTAATGTATTCGCTGAGCACGGTGTTGCAGAGTGCTCATTGACATGGCACTCATCAACATCCACCTAATGTGTGTGCACGCGGTTGGTTGTCCAGAGTAAAGTGCTCTCGTCTGCCGCTGGGTCCAGTATCAAGAAAATAGACGCGCTCACGTTCTTGCTACTTGTTTCGCCGTGCTGCCTGTTTGCTCTCGTAGGGGCACTTGCATACACGTGGACACCGGATGTTTTGACTAAGTACTAATGACAGGATAATATTTATTGATGGCAAAGTAGAATGGTCATAGGAATAGTTTTTGTAATTAGTGCGGATAAGGGAGGCCTTTGCCTTACGCTCAAGTTGGCGAAATGGCGAAGACGAGGTGAAGCGTGCTACCAATTTTTTCCTGGTGAGACCGCTTGACTGACTTCTGAACACGATGGCTAAGCAGACTTAAAATTCATTTGGCTGGCTGGGAGAAAATGTGGCGATAGACAAAAAAACGCAGCAGCAGGCGAAACACCTAGAAGCAATCTAAGAAAAGATTCTTCTTCCCTTTAGTGTTCAGATACTTAACTTATTTATTACTTGTTTTAACAGTGGAGACTTACGTACAAGTAGGATCAAAGCAGGTTCCTGGAGTCGTGGCCCTATATGGTGGGAAACGGCCTCGTTGCGCTACTTCTGAATGCGACGACGTCCCTTTTCCTTGGGTGCTTCTCTCCGCTGACGTTTGTGGTAGCAGGAATGATGAAAGATTTTCTCATCGTGGTGGTTAGCGTGCAGTTGCTCGGCGAAAACATCACGCCAATGCAAGCCTTGGGCTTCTCCATTGAGGTATAGATGCATCAAAGCATCCGTCTAAGATGCAAGTTTTATTTATTATTGTAGTAGAACGAACAGCCATGAAGTAGAAGCTTTTCCTTTGATCGACTAATAAAAACGCCTCTTCTGCTATGGTGATTCGTTGTACTTGTATTGCAACAACAAAAAGGAATGGCAAAATTTCGATCCCTCTCCTTCTCTCTCAAGAATCATTTCAACACTCGCATGATGACGCTACAAATGACTAGGAGCACGTACTCAAACGAAATAATAGCCGTTGTCTTCATAGGAGGAAGAACATATTACAGGTATTCGGTGTCGCGTGCTATTCGACCATTAGAGCTTGTTCTGACGATTTTCCAGCGGATCGCTGGGTCGTTGAGGTTTTGTATACCAAGCTGGCCACGCGGGTGACAAACGAAATTATGAAGCGCAAGGTTTACCTAGAGTCGTCGCTATTAAAGTAAAGATGAACATCTAAAGCAGGAGCTGGACTGTAAGTTTACTGGCTAGTATGCTGGCAGTGGTAACTTGTGACACTTCACTGACAGCACTATAAGAATTTTCTGCATTTCTTTCCATTTCGTTTGCAAGCGAAGAGCATTTCTGTTACGCCAGAAAAAATTCTAAAAATTTGTCCGCCCCAACCAAGGGTGTGATGGTTGTCGATCCTGCGAAGAGTTCGAGGCTTCTCTCTACCAGCAGAACGAGCGCGGTAAGTATTGCGTCCACAACCGGGTCTTCAAGGCGGGAGAGCGACGCCTCGTCGCTGCGCGACAGCAGCAGTGATGCTAGAATAGTCGAGGTGCTGTCCTCCGACTTGAGAAAAATCTCCTCCTTTGAGGAGGATAGCAACGGCGTCACCACATCCTCAGACCAGGAGCGAGAAGGTTCCACCCTAAGCTCAGGGGACGAGCGTCTTTTACGGGGAACATTGAGCGAATCCAGCACAGCAAGCGCCAGAGGGCCTGTTGCCAATGTGTAGAACAAGTCGCGCTGGGACAGTGGAGTCATAGAGTCTTGAATTGGAAACATCAAACCGCCTTTCAGCCGACCGACTCTTCCCTAATCCCTAATCCCCACTTCGTCACAGAGATCTAGCCACCTTTCGGCTCACCCGCGTAACTTTGTCTCGGCCGCAGGCGTGCAGGCATTCACAAATATCGTATGCACAGAGTGCCACTTGTCGCGTTGTACAGGTTGCTGTGTCGTGTCACACAGTATGAAACATAGTACCCATTTCCAAGAAGTGGACCGCATAGAGTTTTTTTGCATTGGACAGCAAAGTGTAGTTCTAGTTTCGAAATGATCCATCCATTCCTGAGTTGAAACATGTCGTCGTAGGTAGGAGAGTAATAGCATGAGTCAGGACCAGATGAATCGTCAGAAGCATATCTATCGTTCAGGACATATAATATATTTACATGTTAGGGATCAAGATTAACAGGCAGCTCGTAAAGGATCATGCTCATACTGTCATCGTTTCAATGTAGTATGCCGTGAAGTTCTTTGACGCTATCGAAGTCGATAGCTTTGCATCGCGCTCGTCCGTCGCCCTGTCGATGATAAAATGCCCGAAAATGAATGCAAGTCCTTGTCCTGCGTCTTCGTAGTTGTCGACAAAAATAAGTCGCGCACGCTAAACAGAAGCCCTCGACTTCGTAGTGAAGTAGACTTACCTGGCACTGGAACGAGTCTAGTGTGGAACTGTCTTCAGTCGTCGACTGCTTCGTAGCGGAGAAGAAAAGCAGTGGTTCTGTTATATTCGAGAGATTTCTTTCGGGAAAGCACGCAAACGAAGTTGCGGCTTCGGTGACATGATGGCAAGTGTCGGGATAGTATCTCGCCTAATATCGTTTGCCAGCACAACGGAGTGTGGAGATTTCATGTATTCGGTATCGTGACGCAAATTCTTGGAAAACTCCTGAAAAGTTGCATTGTGGAGAGAGGCTGAGAGTCAGAGTGAGACTGACGAAACAAGAAGAACAGTTTTTGGTCGCGCCACTGCATCGGATATGTGAAAATGTGATAAAGCGCACACGAAAAAGGTATGTTGTTACGAAAATAGAAGTGCCCGTCTCTACTTGCGTCATCGGAAAAGGCAGTATCCTAAAAAGTGCTATATTGCTATTTGCGGGGAGCCTGTCTCCATCTTCGCCTTTTGTATCAAAAAATGTAGGAAAGAGGCATCGAAAATCACACGCATGGCCGTGCACTAACAGACGTCCGTAGTAAGATTTTCAAGTGACTATCCCTTGCGTTAATCTATACTTGTAGTTATAGAAGGTTATATCTTTTTATCATACAACGAAACGGAAAGCCGAGGCTTCTTATATGAATTATTCGTAAAAAAGCAATCATATTAAACGCAAATCCGTTTAGAACGAACGCGGCGCCACATGGAATAAATACTGGTAACTCACTCTTCTTTTCATCTACCAAGTAGGCTTATTGATTTTCAACTTCCTAATGAACGATCTGATCATCTTAGTCTCCTAAAAAGCATGAGGAATAGATATAACTAGAGCATCATAAACGAATCAATCTGATTATTTCTGTCTGTGTCCTAAGTCTATGGACATAAACAAACTAGAAGCACTTCTGGGGAAATCATAGTACATTCTTTCAGTCACTACTTCCAATGATAGCTACCTTTCGACAGGGCTATAGCACTCGTCCTCTGTTGAAGTGAATACGTACATCGATCTAGCGCACCCTCCATCTTCACGTGCCATGGTATCCTCGGCGCGCGGAGGCGTCCCGGCTGTGCCGCCGGGATCCATCGCACGGAAATTATGGGCCGCTATACCGCTCATGATTGCATCATTGCTCTACATCTCAACGTCTGCCGGGCTCCTCAGCTACAACAAGTTTCTCGTGAACCCAGACCGGTTTCCGTACGCAGTGGCCCTAGTCTTGATGCACATGGCGGTTAGCTTCCTCATGTCGCTAGGTACTTGTGATTACATTTAACCCTTCACACCTTCTTCTTCAAGACGTGTCTGAAGTTTTCAAAAAAATGCTACTTGGTATTCGTGAAGGTCTGCGCGATCGCTGTAGTGCCTCAGGTCGGGGTGCATCATCCAAAGTCTGAAATACGTGCAACAGCAGTTATTATCTATCTGTGCGGGCACATTTCAGCGTATTCAGTAGTACATTTTGATTTTTGAAATTACAGCTCTGTATTGCATTAGGCCGATGTGGTTTCCCGCGGTCCAGTATATGCGAGAACACCCGAAGTTAGCCTGGACCTATGCAGCTAGCATCATGCCAATAGCCCTTTGTTTTGCTGGAACGCTTGTCCTCTCCAACCTGGCGTACCTTTACTGCAGTTTACCGTTCCTGCAGATGATGAAGGAGGGCAATCTGGTTCTGGTCTACCTGGGTTCGCTCCTCATCGGCCTGGAGAAAAGTATACTATCTACGATCGGGTACAAGGGAGTTTTATGTCGGTCATAGCCTCCAGACTTACCATAATGTAGAAGATGTTGTGACGCGGTGGCTATATCAGAGTAGTTTATAGCACGCATGGTGCATGGAGTGCATGGAGCGCAGAGCTTTAAGGGGCGCAAGAAGCTCCCCCTTTAGCTCCATGCTACTCCATGTGATCCATGCACTCCATGCCATGCGAGCTGTGAAACCTTATAAATTGCTCTGCTATATGATTATCCTCGTTCTTATCGCGACGCATCATCATGATAACTATCGCCATCAGCGTCACAACTATTATTTTCTGAGGATTGGCAAACTAAATTACATGTCGTCTACGACATTCATCACATTATTCGCCTCAGGTGTCGAGGTGCGGGTAGTCGGAATTCTCGCGTGGATTATCTTGGCAACATCCTTGACAGTATATGGGGAGATGAATTTCGTTTTTTTTGGCTTCTGCATTCAGTTAGGATCTCAACTCTGCGAAACGGGGAAGATAGTGCTGCAAAATAAGGCCCTCTGCGAACCCGTGGAAGAGGATGCTGGTACTAAGCAGGATTTGCTGCTTTGTTTTTTGATCTACGTACTTACGTCCTCTAGAAGATATTAAGATACGCACTACGACTATCTTTAACAAGCGTGAGCGAATTGTTTGACATTCCTAGCCCAGTTTCTACAATGTTTACGTGCAGCACCGAACAAAATTTGACTTCTCAATTGTATGTGAGATTTGTATTCATAACGTATGGATTTACATGCAGAATGAAATACTTCGCAGACCACGACGAGACCGCACCCCTAGCCGCAAGCGAAGAGAAGAAGAGCGGGCCTCCGAAAAAGGTAGATCCACTGAGTTTTGTGCTCTTCATTAGCCCATGTTGCATTCCTATCCTGTTCACGAAGCTGTACTTCATGGAGTGGGAGTTGGCCGTAGTGCAGCGAGCAGAGGTATGGGCGCAACACTTAGCGCTTAACTGTCTTTGCGCGTTCGCCCTGAACGTATGTATAGCAGTCTTCATGACGTATGCCTCTGCGGTATCCTTCCTAGTCTGCGGAGTGCTGAAAGTTATGGGTCGTCAATAGAAGAGTGTTTATAATACGCATCACAAAACAGTTTTCGAGTGTTGGAACTGCTCGAAGCTAGCATCTTCTGGATAAGAATCATTGTGACTAGTAAGTTTTTCGGTAAGCAAATGACTGACTCATGATTTTCATGAGCAAATGCATCAAGAATGTCTCGGGTTCATCTTGATAGGGGTACCATCCATGAAGTAGATTTGTTTTTCTAAGGAACACATTTTCGTGATATTGGTTGGCATCCTATTTTACCAAGAGGCGATCTCTGGACTGCAAGCGGCAGCTTTTTCTATGCAGTTGTTTTTTATCGTCCTCTACACGTGCGTGCGAGGGTTTCCAGAACTCTTCCACGACGACGAGCTCGCGGGTTGGACACTAGTGAAGGTACCCATATCTTTCTCGCTGAGGTGGTGGACTTCAAAAAGTTCTATTAGTGTAACAGGCCTGCGCCTGAATGAAGATGATCAGAGGTACTGAACCTATTAAGAGGTAACAGCTAAACGGCAACCTAAAGGCACAGCACACTGCTACGCTAAGATACATATAAGGCATTCGGTCACGTCCCTGTGTGGGATTGTTGCTCTGTAATTCAGGTTCTAAATTCTGAATGACAACCCACTGATGCATCTTTTTTAGGGCCTCTTTTTCGGCGGGTGGTGGTTGCCGTCATCAACTGTAGAAGTCGAGAAGCGATCACTCGCTGGCCGAGGCGAGTCTGACCTCCTGACCCCATCGACGACCGCAAGTCAATACTCCGAAAGCACGCCAAGCCTCTCCGATCGAGAGGTGACAGTGTGAAGACTCAGAACTTGTTTCTAGTACAACGGGAAAATGGTTCCTATAGAGAGCGGAAATGACGTATTTGCCAACGTCTGTCGTATAATTCTCCGGGGAATGAAATGAGATCCAAAGCAGGAACGAATGAAAATCGTTGTCAGACGCTGTTCTTGCTCGCAAGATGCCACGATTCTTGGATCCTTCGGCGTGTGACAAGATGAAATGCAAATTGTTGCGACTGATGACAATCTGAATTGTCATCAGGTGATGCAACGCGAATGGAATTCATCAAACATGTTGGACGTATGATGCGCGACTCTGGCTGGATGCTGATATTCATTTGGTTCTCAGCGATCACCGCATAGCAAGTCCTTGTCTGAGGATGTTGTGTTCCATGTTGTCCGAAATGAATAAGGATCAAGATGGTTTCGAACTTACTTTTACATTTTCATTGTGGACTCCTCACTGATGGTGGTGTTGTTCACCTTGGATTCATTGAGATTTAGGCCTACCACGCACTCCTCAACGAATTTCGATGACATAGCTAATTTTTTTGTAATGCAACACTTTCATCATCCTAGACCTACCAGGAAGACCAGGGTAAGCAGGAGGATAGCTCTGGTCATTTTTGAAGTTAGCATACGATCTGTGAGTAACGCTAGTGCTGTCAGTCAATCATGTTGAAATTATTTCAATGTTGCGATTTGAATCGCACACTGACGTTTTGCTGATTTTTGATTCGAAGTCTTTTCACTTGCTTCGTTCTGGTAAAGATCTTGGTCGTTTTTAGCCTCTTTCGTTTTCCGCCATAAAGAAAATTCACCGTCTTCTGATTTTTCCCTTATCGCTGTCGCTCGCTGTACTTCCTTCTTCTACGGCTCCTATAATTTGTTTCGCTTTGGCATTAGAAGTGGCGCAACTAGTCTAAAGTTAGTATCAAAAAATGTCGTCTGGTCCGGGGGCAGCCGCAGTTTCTGGTGAGGAGATCACCAAGTCGATCGCCGAATGGCAAGAGGAGCGTCGGCGTCTTGGTTTGAAGCCTCTCCGGATAGACGATGGAGAAGGCAATGCCGCTCAGGGCTCGAGCGACGCCCCTCTTGATCACTGGCAAGAAAAACAGAAACGCGACACCGAACGTCACGATCACAAGAAAGACGCGGAAAATGAGAAGAAAAAAAGGTAGTGGTCGTTGTAATTAAATGTGAACATAATTGGGTGGATTAGCCTCCATCACATTTTTGTCATAAAAATGGGTTCATGTTCACTGCTTCTTGATGCATAGCATGTTAAAAATGACTCGAAATAGACGATTCTCCTTGTTAAACAATCAACAGAGAGCGGGCCAAGCTAGCGACCGGTAAGGGTCTCGGAGATTTGCTAGCTGACGATGACAACGACATAGGCGCTTGGGCAGCCAGCCATCAGAAAAGTGCCAGCTCAAGGCATCAGCGAGACGACACAAGGAGGGACCGGGATCGCACGCGAAGGCGCGACGAGCCAGCCTCCTCGTCCTCAAACACTACGGGGCTGGAGAATTTTAGGGTAAATGAGAATTTGCCTTTATACTTTTGCTTTTACACATGGACTTTCGCAGGTTTATGTTGAAGCATGGTCGAAAATTACTGACATGATTAGAAGATCTTCTAGTACCTCAATCTTTCTCGTACAAAAATGATCTCTCGTATTCATTGCAGGTAACACACGACATGGGAGACTTTGAGGAGGGTTCAACAGCTATCTTGACTCTAGCAGACGAACGCGTTTTGAACGCGGATGGCACGATAAATGAAGACATGGATATGCTTGAGGACATAAATAAGACGGATGCTTTCAAACTGGTACAACTTCATTTTTGATTTAAGTAGCATGGCTCATTAGTTCTTCAATCGCTACTTTTGATTCAAGTACCATGGCTTTTGATTCAAGTACCAACTTCATTTTGACCATTAGTTCTCGAAAACAAAAGATCGTCGCAGTTCTAAGTCCATTGTCGAGGAGGTATTGTTTTTCAATCTTCTAGTTTCAACGTGTTAGTGTTTACATTTTCATTTTTTATCCCAGCATTCATCCGACGTCAAATCTTTTCTATACAGAAACGTCGAGAAGAGCAGAAGAAGCGGAAGCATGACTATGATCCAAGTCGGGGGTATCACGGTGACCAGAACACTGGAGAGATTCTGTCGAAATATGATGACTTGCCTACTCGAGCAGAGGGCTTCACACTGGGTGAGGGCTTTAGCGCAGCAGCTGAGAAACGCTTAGCGGCCATGGCCGCGAACTCAGCCGACTTGAATCCGGACGGCCCAAAGTTTCAAGTTGATATGATGAACCAGCAAGAGGAGGTGGTTTTTCGCAAGAAAATTGCGAAACAAGCCAAAAAGCGACAAGCACAAGCGCAGAAGCGGTCTATTCTTGACGACGAGGACGACCTAGGACAGCCGAAAAAGAAAATGGTGCTTCATCTACTTCTAACTCTAAGAAGGATATAGCATGAATCTTTCTGGTTTTTTGTTTTTGAAAAATGTACTAGTACTTACTCACTCGCTGACATTCCACGTAGACCTCTTAGTAGAGCTTCTCCTGTTTGTTATCCAATCATGTTAAATTTTCCTCAACAAACAGAAATTCGCTTGGAACGCGGATGTGGATAGTGACGAAGACGATCCTGAGCTCTACGAGCAACTTCGAAAGCAGAAGACTGCAGCGGACGTTAGAAAAAAAGAGGAGAAGCGCACAAAGGATACGAAAGAAAAGAACAAATACTTGTCGAAGGGTGCGGAGGAAGCTTTTGTTGCCGAGGCGCCGCCCGAGAGCGCACTTGTAGTTAGCGCGACGACAGAGTTCTGCAAGACCGTGCAGACACACGAAGAAAAGGACAACAGAACCAAGAAGGAGACTTTTACGGGCATGTCTTTGTTCAAGCAGGAGCAGGCACAAAAGCTGAAACTGCACGAAGACGTCGTGTTGGGACAAGGAGCGACCATAGCCAACGACGCGACGACGATGGGGTCTTCGTCCTCCTCGTCCTCCGCCGGGATCAAGCACGGAGACGCGACTTCATCACTGGCGGAGCAGTTGCACGAGAGACCATTGGACGGCAGTGTATCTTCCGCCTTGATGTATTTGCGCGAACGCAACGGCTTCGGCAAGGACCAGTTTAATCACCACAAACGAGAAATCGTCGAGGGTGGTGTGCTAGAGATGGACACGCAAGACGGCGACGTCCGCATCGACTACCGCGACGAGTTTGGCCGTATCAACACCGCGAAAGAGCAATTCCGTCAGATTTCATGGAATTTCCACGGTAAAAAACACGGGGGAAAGAACGCAGAGCGGCGTAAGCAGAGGCTAGAACAAGAAAACCGCGTCAAAAAGATGGACATGAGTGCTCCTCCCACCCTCAAAGCATTACAGGCAGTCCAAAAGAAGGACAACAAGGCATACATCACACTTGGGTAGAACATGCGAGATTTCATGATACTTTCATAAAATAAAGACGTAACATATATTTCTTGGTGAAACTCCATATTCATTCAAATGCCTGCCTCCTCTTGGTTCACAAGACAGGCTTATACATAGGATAAGCAAAAACATTTATATATTTATAAGTAGTCCTTCTTGGTGACGTTCAGCAAGTACCAGTCGGCTCGGCCGGCCGAGTTCTTATGCTATTGTTGTTGACCGATATCTTGTGAAGAGGTCGGAGCAGAATGTATGTACGTGGGTTGGGCGCTGCTGCTGTCCTCCTATCCATGTCCAAGACGCCTGCTCATCATTTCTCTTTGTATCCCCCACATCCCTCCTTGATGACTACAACATGTCATGAAAAGATATCAAACATGACGATGTGCCCGATGGATGACTGTCAATCGATGGGTGTCCTTGTTTGGCTTACAAAGAAATTTGGAATTGTGGTGAATTATAGCTTTATTTTGGTTTGCGGTGATGATCAGATCATCGTCTTGTTTACTGAAATGATGTCAAGTATTTCAAGTATTAAATTCATCTCTACGTCGTTGTTCTAGTCAGAATGACGTAGAGATGAATTTAGTACTTGAAATATAGTGACAGAGCCTAGGACCTCATGCAATTTATTAGTAGGATGCTACCTCGCATATAAATATATTTAGATGTACAAAGCCGGAAGTCAATATCACAAAAATGGTTTCATGTAAAGAAAGATGATCAAAAGTACGATGGCCCCACCTGCTCCCTCACGTGCAGACCCATCGAATCTGAGAACATTTCCGAAGTTGCTCGCCTCTTGTGGGAGGAATACGCGCTGGACTATCGTAGCTACGAGATAAACTCGATTTCTGAGTTAGAGGAGTATCTCGAGCTTGCAGTAGCCAATGCGGTGAGTCTAAAAAGTATAAGAGGCGTCCACGAGGAAGCAACGGCAACATCGTGCCGATCTCGAGAAGAAGTCCTCACTGCGCTACCTCTTTTCTTCGTTCTTGCCACGACGTGTACTGTTCGTCTTCAGTGTGGCGATGATGAATCTTCACAGCATGATGGTCTTGATGTCGGTCCTGCGACAACTACATTTGACGCTTGTTCAGCTTCCTCTAATGATGGCGGACCAGGCGCAGAAATAGTTGGGGTGATCGGAATAGAAGCGGACGATCTGGCGTTCGAGGACTACGACGCGCACCATGGACCTTGGATTACGAGTTTGTTGGTTCATCCGGATTTCCGACGGAACGGCATTGCTGCGGGTTTACTAGACAAGGCATTGAAATCTTATGCGGAGATGTTAGAAGTGAAGGTCATGAATGCTGAACCTGAAGAGCAAACAGAGACAAGAACTTCTTTTAGAAGAACAAAAGCGGCAGAAAAAACGCCACCGCATGATCAGCATCCGGGAGCCTCATGTGCGTTGAAATGACCGTTCGTTTCTCTGTGGGTAGATGCTCGAAATGTCTATCTTGTTGAAAAATTGGTATGAGGATGATTTCGGATTTATTTTTCACGATGTTGTCACTTGTGAAATACGGCAAGGTGAGACGCGGACGGTATGCGTTGGTATAAAGTATTTCTTATTATCGCAGAATTATCGTGGTCACTATGTTGACGAGCGAGTCCATTTTCAGAGCATAATCTCTAATGATATTCAAAGGGACGACGCGGGAGCTTTTCGTACGCGCGCATCTGTTCTCGCGGTGGAGGTCGCATACCGAATTCACCCAACTCTCTGTGTGATAACTACGTGCGTCGCGATAAAGTCCTTTTGAAGTACCAGTGCTTGGACGATCTGCATCGGTTCAACAAATACTCAGTCTGTGCAGTATCAAGTAATGCAACTTGTGTTGACAACTTCGCTTGTGTTGTGGTCGGTATTCACTACGAGAGGCGACGAATCAGTGTATCAACAACATGAAGATAACAGAGCAGCTATTTCGTGAATATGCTCGGTGTAGCTCTAGTTTGAGCCTTCTTGTCAAATGTCAAAGGAAGTAAGAGGCTCGTGAATCGGTACTCCTTGCATCATCTAGTCCGAAGAGTGAAAACGTCATTGATCCTCCGATTGAATTTCTTCAGTCGTGTTCGGTAGAGTGTGTACAATTCTGTACAGAGAATGAGATGTTCGGGATTCTCCGTACTAAAACGGCAAGCGATGGAGTGTAGCCATACTTAATCGGTACGCTCCTGGTGTCATGCACTTAGTCTGAATTATAATGGAAACAGCCACCAAACATCTATATGTATCGTTGCCCGTTTAGAAACCCACCCGATGTCAATCCCAATTACCTTTTCATTTTGCATCGGCACCTATTATATCTTTACTGTATTCATCTTCATCATACTATTGACCTTTACCTGACGAAGTATCGATCCAGGCATACTGATATTCTCGTCAATATATTTTCTGTCCTCTAATTTCTCTCTCCTCGTTTAACATCTTCAAGATTGGCTCACAGGGCAACATTCATAGACATGTCCTCATTGGTAATCATATTTTGCACGGCTCGACAGTAGAGGAAGGTCTTGGGTATCAATCTTCTTGTAGTGAAAAAGAATGTCGATGCGATGATCAGTCGTGATCATACTTGCTTGTTCCTGCAACTGTTGCATACTTGCTTTGATCATCCTCGGCGTCATATCTTCCGGTCGTAAAAATCGCGGCCTGACGCTGTCCCTCATCCGCTACGAACTTCCTGGACGCTATAGCACCAGGCGCTCGAGACAGGGAATAGACGACTTTTGAACAAAAATCGGTGGAAACTGAAGACGCCCTCGTGTTCGAGAAAGGCGAACTTGCGGCTTTGACGATTTCTGTTAAAGATCGAGTACTATTCTTCAGTATCTCGTTTACAGCAAAAGAACAGCGAAGATGAATAGTACGAGTACATCAGGCACGTCGAAGATGACCAGTACGTCGGGGGGCAGCGGGATGGTTGTCGGTACCTCAGCGGCCAGCTCTTCCACATCGAAGATGCAGTGGTTCGCCAAAGACGGAGCTGAAGGTACTCTGAGTTATACTATCTGTCTCATCTTGATCTTGATGAATAAGCACTCGTAAATTTAACTTAAGACTATCTCCCTCTACTTGGTTATACAACTTACACTTACATCTCATCATCATTATGCCCATTGTCCCCAACGGAAAAATGAAGGTAGTCTACACGACGTATATCTTGTCCAGCTGAATCTCAATCACAATCTGAATCTTACGTTCCATTTTCAGATGAGGAGATAAGCGAGGAGGTTCTATACCTTCGTGGAGTGCTATTGGAAAAAGGAGACGGGGTAATACTAAAAGCGTGGAGAAAGTACTTCGATCCGTACTGCATCGGCGATGTTACGTTCACCAAGTTTTGCAAGGTACATACTATTACAAATTCTTAGCACCTCAGCAACTAGAGGAAGTTATTTTTTCTTATGAATGTCAAAGGAATTAACCACGTTGCGACTTATCTGTAGCACAGAATAAAATCGCACACCTTCTGAGAAACTTCACCCAGCCCACTTAAATATTACAGGGTCTCACAGCATTAGGCGCAACAGGTGAAGATGCGGTGGATTTGTGGAAAAAATTGGATTCGGATGGAACAAATCTGCTGACGCTTGATGAAGTCGACATGGATTCCTTTCTGATGTATCGACGATATTCTTGTAGTGTTTTGATTAAAGCTATGCGTATTTATTGATACTGCCGACGCTGACTTTTCTATTTGCTTTATGTTTTTCTACGTTGTTGAGGATAAGTGCACATACGAGGAACACACATCATGATCAATTTCATCACCAATCTTCTTCTCATTAACAATCGTAATCGAAATACTTGTACCAGGATGGAGTATTGCCAGAAGTTTTGCGACAAGTATGGTGGCGCGGCTAATATGTTTCAGAGTGTCGACTATAACCGAGACGGTAGGTTGGATAGAGCAGAATTCGGATTCGCAATGAAAGCGTGTGGATTTTGCGACGATCCCGAGTGTCCTCCGTTCTTAAAGACCCCAGAAGCAGTCTCGACCCGACTTTTCCCAGTCTGCGATATCTCCGGAGATGGGAGCATCAGCTTGTTGGAACTGGTATTCTACGTGCGTCTTTTGCAGATAGAAGAAGGAAGTGCTTACCCTGATTTCAACGGAACTGGAAGTGATTGGTTTTTGCTCACTCAGGGAATTGAAGTAGAAGTGTCTTCTGCGAAGACGTAACTTACCCCATTACTTAGTTTGAGAAAGTAAGGTTGTCTGCGGCATACGCAACATGCTTGGCGATGTCATGGAAGATTTTAGGTTTTGTTCACAAGTCCCCCATCCATTGATATTTTTTCCACAGCTTTTTCTGGAACGCGACGTAAACAAACGAAAGGAGATACGAGATAAGTTGTTAAAAGAGATCCACGAACGGAAATACGGAAAGCCCAAGAGTATGCTGGCACACTATATGTTGCGTGATGTCACAAAAGCGACCTCCACTTTGGATGACTACATAGCCTTCATGGATTCATACATGGGCTCGGGCACAGAAGGCAGCGCTCAAGCGGCGGAACTGGAACTACTGGTAACTTCAATCTAGCAAGTTGTTCCTCTTTCTTTTTATTATGTCAATCGGGATTTTACTTCCGACTGTAAAAATGGATGGTGCTCGAGTTATGCCGTGTCGTATGATTAGTCTTTTTTCGTCTTGTTCAAGTAGTTTCGCAATCCTATGCATCGTGATTCTTGAGGTTGAATGACTAATTCTCAATTCTCAATCTCAGGTTCGCCAACGAAAGCCTCTGTGGATGGGCAAGCTGCAGAGCCAAGGAAAATACGATAGGAGTTGGGGTGACGCAGAGAATGCGAAATTGGAGGAGTTTTGGAAACTAGAATCGCAGATAGCGCAGACGAAGCGAGAGGGCGCCATTTTCAAAAAGAAATCTGCGGGCACCTCGAAACAGCTGCCGCCAATCCTGCAACCGAAAAGAGGCCTCGACGAAGAAATGGTTCCTTGTCATGATAATACTGTTAAACAAAAAAGTTCTCCTCAACAAGTAGTAGACCAAAATCAGGCCTATAAAGCACCACAATCAATAAATCAACCAAATGCTCCTGCTCGATCGTTGCCTGGCACGCCACAGAAAAGAACGTTAGAGAAAGCTAAGATGATTGCAGCGATGTCCCCGAAACAAGGTGCAGCAAGTGGGACAAGGAAGGGTCCACCGCCAGAAATTCCAGTCGAAGGTGGAGGCAGCGATCGAGGAGTATCTGCGTCAGAAGGGCCACAAAGCAGACCCCAGACCGCACCCAAGAGTCCCAGCTCGACTAGAAGGCCGCGCCTGGCTCGGCAACCGGAGGAGAAGGGTCGGAAGACGGGCACGCTTGTCGACTTTGAGACGCGACCTTATCCTAAGCCTGACCCGCGAACTCCAAGGGTAGACGGAGAATATCCTATTCTGAATATTCGAATTGTCAATGGCGGAGGTTCAGTCATTGATGAAGGTTTGTCTCCTCATGCGAGTGCAAGTGGTATGTTGTCAGCTTCAGCGATGAAGACGAAAGAGAATCCTAAAGAAGAGATGCGAATGAAAAAAGAGCAAGAGCGAGCAGCGTCTCCAAAAACAGTATTCTTTGTGGACCCGAATAAAGCAAAGTCGACAGAAGATTCTCCAGCTGGAGGTGTTAATAGGTCACAGCAGAGTGGTGGAGCGACGGCTACGACAAAAAACAATTCGAAAGAGACACCGTCAAGTACAGCGATACCAGGTAGCCGGCCACAGACTGCGCACGGAAGGCTGCAGCAGCCGCAGGCCCCCCGCAAGAAGCCACCACGCAAGAAGCGCGAAAATGTTTTCAGTACCGAGACGGACACGGGACGTAGCCTCGACAATTTGGAGCGCTACTCTACAGGAGAACGACGCACGCTCTGTGTAGATATGGAGGCACAGCGGTGTCGTCTGCGCCGCTTGGCACTCGATCCTTGGTGGCCGAGCGAGGACGACAAGTTCAACAAGCAGATGCTCATGGACACCCTGGGAGATATGAAAAGTGAGGACGGGGACAAGAACAAGAAGCCGGATCGCACTGGTATGGATTCAGATCGGCCCACCGGCTTTCTGCTAGCCAAATTAGGGAGTGCAATCGATGCCAATTTTACGGGTGTAGACCCCGACGGCGTAAAAAATGGAGAAAAAGACATTCAAGGAAAAGAAGAAGATCGCGCAAAGGCAGCCGCAACAGCTCGTACGACTCCAAAAAACGGGCGACCACGCAGCGCTGGAGGAGAATCATCTCAGCAGGCGTCGCCCTCAGCAGCTTCATGATCAGCGCCATAGCAAGACTGAAGCCTAATTATATTCCATTCTGTGTCTCCTTCTCCAGTAACCCTGGTGAGCTATAAGGCCGAGAATTATATCTGTATCATGCAGGGTGATAAAAGAAAATTGTTTGGCGAGCTTTTCGACCATGTGCACACGATGCGAGGCCTAAAGGGGTATCCCGTGTTCAGATTGCCAAGGGAAAAAGGAGGCGTAGGTGCTGATGAAGGAACAGAGCCTATCCATGGGGGGGATACGGTAGACCACGAGACGTCGTGCCACGAGCCATCGAGAAGACCAGGTCTGTGAGTTGGAAATCTATCTATCAAGAAATATAGCGGACAACACAAAAAGAAAAACTAAAAGCCTTGTGAGAACAACCAGTTATAATATCAAGAGTTGGAAAAATAGACATCCAACAGTGGATGACCGTGCGAGTCGAAGGCTCAACTCCATTTACACACAACCTACAACTACCACACAACAACTTAAGCAACTTTTTATCAGCCTCTCTCTTCATGAATGACAAGAAGGGACACTGATGATGTGAACATGGTGAATTACAAGTACAACATGCATCGTATTTGATAAGCCAGTTGGCTTAGTGGTTTAGGCGTTGGCCTGTTCACTTATCAATCAAACTACCGGGGTGGGTTCGGCCGCCTTTCTTGCGATCTCTGTCGCTAGGCACCCCCTGCCGTAGCTAGGTGGGTCACCGCCTTGCATTTGCGGCCGGTATCACTAGGCTGCCAGGTTCATTGGGGACTGGGCTTCCGCCATTCTCGCGATCTCAGTGGCCAGGCTCCCCCCTTCTTGGGTGGGACCGGTCAAGTTTGCCGATGTCGGGCTCGTCGGTGGCTGCGTCTTACAGACTTGGCTCATTCTGTGGCGGGTGTGTGCACTGGAGCGCGCTCAATCAGACGCCTCCCACCCTTTGGCCTCGATGCGTATTTTGGGCTCTGTCACTTTTTTTGATATTACCGGGACTCGAACCCTAGGTAGTTTGATTGATAAGTGAACAGGCCAACGCCTAAACCACTAAGCTAACTGCGCAGTTGGCTTAGTGGTTTAGGCGTTGGCCTGTTCACTTATCAGTTTTGATCACGACTAGAAGCCACTACATGAAAATGATCCACGACTAAATACCAGTTTAGGGCAACGCTACCTCCCAAGAAATTTTCCTATTACCATCCTTCTCACTTATGGATACTGAACCTCTAATTGATTTCTTTATGTCTGCTTTCATGTTACTGATCTACTTCGAAGTTTGATCATCAAGAAATAAACTAGGGAATTTATCTTGTCAAAAATGTCAAATATAAACCATCTCTCTTTCAGAACGAGACGCGGAGATTTCTGAAAACTTTGTATCAACGTGTGGTGACGCGGACGCTGATCGAGACCGCACCGAAGGTGAGCGCGAAACTTGAAAAGGATATCGCGTCCGAAAAACGAGAGTTACGACCGGAGGTTTTCAAAATTTTATCAACATCCGACTAACCTCACTTTGTTAGTTAGTTTAAGTGATACCTTCGTTCCGGAGTCGTGCATCTATTCATTGGAGTTATTTGTTAACACACTCACGCTGAGAACGACAAGACTCGTCTGTGCTGTAGTGCAACTTGAAGCTTTTGTTCTAAGATTTGAGGCGCAACTTCGGCATGCTGGCAGCAAGGATTTCAGAGGGGGTGGCCTGGCTCCCATTCCGGAATCCGCATCATCCTCAGCCACCAAGGGCAACAGCACTCGCGGCATAGGTCGCGGGGCCACACCTACGTCGTCGGCCACGGGCAGCTTACAGCTTTATAAACCAGCGACAAAGGAGCTTGAGGCGCACCTTGAAGCACGGATGGCTCAACGGACAGGAACATCCAGTTGCGCATCTAGCGTTGCGAGCTCTCGTCGAGGCACACCAGCGACGCAGCCGCCTGGAAGAGTCAAAAAGCCATCCGATATTCTCCGCTCAACGAACAAATTGTTCTTGCACTACGCAAAAATTTCTGCGCTTCGCCATATCGAATAAGACTAAATCCTTGCTACCTTAATTACCTACTCGTTCCTGTACTTAATCGATACTAGTAATTTGCGCTTCTCTGCCTTGCTTTGTTTATCTGGTGCAACGGTAAGCAATGCTCGAATATGATTTGGACTTCAATTTGAAGTCTTCAGATGATAGAAAGATGATCTTGGTGCATCAATCTTCTTCCTGTATTGAATTTGAGAAAAAAAGGTCTGATGTTTGTACAGTACATTGACATGCACAGGTGGGAGTTCAAGAACAAGAAGTGTTTGTGTTTGTGCATCTGCCTATTCTCCAGAAAAAGGACTATCATGTACTTACATTGAATATGAATTTATTTATGGATTCTACATCTACATCTAGCCCTAGCTCTGGGTTTTGGAAATAGCTTTTGCGTGTTGTCATGTAATGTCTTGGTGATGGGGCTCCAAGTTACCACTTAATATCTTGTTATAAAACTAAACTCCTTGTGCTCCTCCGCAAGACGAGCCGAGGGTGTTAGTTGAACTATTTAGCTATAATTTTACGTCTGTCAACACAGCTAGAAGTTAGCGGGTCTGAAATCTGCCTCTGTCGGTTTGTTTCGTTTTGGTTCATTGTGATTTCATTCTGAAATTAAATCATCCACCTCGGTCTGTCATTCTCTCCAAAATGGTGCTCGGTCTATTCAATCTCATGTATACCAGAAAGTTCTGAGGAGCTTCAACTATGCAATTTTTTCTCTATTCGCGTGATCGATAGTCTGGGTTAGAAAGTGCATGTCATCCAGCTATACGATAAAGAAAGATGTACAGAGAAGGTAAAACTGAGAAAAGTGATCACTCAGTCACTAACACTAGTTAGTCGTGTTTTTCAATGTTGTCCAAGGACTCCTCTCTGTAGCCAGCCCCTTCCCCACTGAGATAGAAGAATAGGAGAGTTTCCTCATTCTCCCTGTTAATGTTCGTTTTTTGGACTAGGTTCGGCGTATTGACATTCATTGTTTCTTCTCGCTCAGGAGATCTAGTAGATATTTGATTTAGTGACCTCCTGGTTCATCAATTGAATATGATGAGAAATATTTCAATTTTATCAGTACTTTCGTGTTCCGAGGAGGAGCAGACTCTTCGGTTTCCACTCTCTCTTCTTGACAGCATCGGGCTCGGGTCGTTTGATCGTTATATATAGTTTCGTTTTCGAGTGCAGGAGTGAGGAACACGGGACGTCGAGACTAGGAGAAGATGAGAACGAAGAAGTTTGGAAATGTCTCTGAAACTTGAACTTTCTCTCGTTGTCGGTCTGAAATCGTAAAATAGGCTTGCGTTTCCAAACAAAACAAGCACTGGATAATTATCGACGAAAATACCGGGGAGTGCATAAGAAAAATGAAAAGTCAACGAACAAGTACTCAAGGCAAGAGCGCATCTGCTTGATTTTGTTCTACTAGTCAAAAAAAAATCAGATTGGATACGTCTACATTTCAAGGTAAAAATCTTGACTTATAGGTAATTGTATCTTTGTGGAGAAACAAGAAAATGCCATCGGCGGATTCAAACGCCGAGGCCCTGCTCAAAGCAGCAGGTCCCGGTGTGTCCAAGCATATGAAGGATCTTCTGAAGAAGATTGCAACGACAGAAAATGCTGAAAAAGCGTACTTTCCTAACTACTTATCTACTTTTACTTTGTTGTTGTATTTTTTCCGCATCGGCTCACCAACACAAACACTGATCGAGCCTTACTTTGTCCTAATGCTCATCAGGTTAAACCAAGACGCACTTACTTTAATCTATGTTGAACCTCCCTTAATATTTATATGTATACTACAATATACGTGAAAGAAAACATTCAGGTTTCATGCTTTGGAGGTGTATTCACGCAACCTGAAGTCGGCGCCAGCAAAACCAAAGAGTTGCTTTGACCATCCGTTGACAGAAAACGAGATTGAGATGAAGAAGACGAAGACGGAAATAGTAAAGAAAATTGCAACCGACCCAAAAGACGAGGAGGGCAATCTACTCCGTACTTTGTTTAATAGAGCAATAAAGAGTAAAAACGAGTTGTGTCGACGATGCTATAGTACATTCAAATTCAAAATTTAGACTTAGAGAAAATTTTTTGATTGTACCATGAGCAGACGGAAAGATAGATTGTCTATCGTTGTTGAAACAACCATTCATTGTGCATTTCTCCATACTTCTTCTTTAGCAATTTGCGCACTTCCGAACTTCTGCGAAGAGAATGATCTGCTCAACTGGGCCGGTGTAGGATTTGGTAGTGGAAAAGCGAACTCAGTTATGAACTCATTGAGGCATTTCGCTGCAACAACAGAAGGATTGAAGAAGGTACGAGTTGTACAACTGTACTCAATGTTGATGAAAACAATAATGAAGTGGGCCGCCATTGCTATTGCAGCAGCTCGTCACATCAAACGAAAAGCTTTCGACCAATCTTAGACATAGACGCCTGTACTACTACTCATGGAAATAGATCTATCCAACTTACTAGGGGAAGTGCACTCATTTATTTACTAGAATAAGTGTCTTGTACTCTGAAGGCCTACATGATTACTAGGTTCGATTTTGGGGTAAGATTTGTGGCTCAGAGGCGGACTACTACGTAGCGGAGGGTCAGCTAGAGGCTGCAGGAGAGGAGGACCCAGAAAATCCGATGTTTGAGCCTTTGGGAACTGGAGCAAATACATTCGCATACTGGGTATAGAAGTTATTCATCTCTCTACTGTAGTACTCTGATTTATTAAAAAAATATTTTCTTGTTTCCCCGCTTGAAATTTAGTATGATGTTTCGTCTTGACTATCACGACTATGCATGTGGTTTTCATTTAATATCCACAAAAATTTGTTCCCGTTGTAGGTGACAAACAGTATAACAACGCCATCATGGGTGCGCCTTCCAGACGTGACGCCATCTGCAATTGTTGCCGCTCGGTCTTTGAAGAAAGTATTTTCGGGAAACTTGGAGGCAAAAGTTGTCTGTATGACCAGGAACATGATCATGCATGTAATGATGGGTCAATCATCTTTCATCTACTAGTTGTAGGTAGTTGTACACTCACCTGACTGCGTTGAATCGACATGTACAAGGTGAGAATGGAATCCACACTATGTAGACGAGCGTCTTCTGGATTATCGTGAACAATGTAGACGTAACTTTGTTACCCACTTCTATCCCCGGCCCTGTTTCATATCTGCCATGCCCTTTTTCGGCGAGCCAGAAAAAGTCCTCCTAAGAGCGCAGATCGCACGAATCACAGCGGAAACAGTGCTCAACGTCCAGGGCTACCTAAGTGTCAGCGAAGATGACGGCTCAATCGCAGAGACTGAGGAGTTCGTCTTTCCCTCACAAGACGTGCTCAAACAGCACAGCGGATGGATGCATTGTGCTACACAGAAGATTTAGTTATTTAATGTTGTGGGACTGGAATTTTTACCTTTACCGGCTTTTCAGTATGATCACCAAAAACATAATCTTTATATTTGCATTCCCCGCACGGCGCACCTGCGGATTATTTTTTTTGCTACACCTCGAAGACGAAGATGTGGTAAAAAGGAGCTTCGAAATTCGGAAACTGAATCTCCTCCTCCATCACTTTCATAGGCGTGCCGCACATCTTGAAGACAGGGCGATGTTCCTATTTGGAGATCGATGCGGAAGCGGAGCCAGAAGCCTACGAAGCACAGGAATTGAAGAAATTGCGAGATCCCATGCAGGATCAGCTTAGAGGAATTAATACGAGAGACTGGGCGATCCGAGCGCACGCTGGCGCGGCGCTCTCAGTCCGAAGTCTCAAATATCCAGGAGCTGTCTGCGTCACCAAAGGCTCAGCCTTCTGCAACGTGTACCACGACCTAAGTAGCTTCAGATGATAAAATGTTTGTGAGTCTGCTATGTATAATATTAATGAAATTTCTGAATTGTTGATCATGGATCGGGATGTCGTTATCAAAAATACCAAGAATCAAGGTAGTTCGTTTGTCACGTACTTACCTCACCTTTAAACCTTCTCGTCCCAGGTATGTTGGATATGGTTTGAAGCGGGGGCAGGACTTTTTCTACTGTGCACCTCCAGACGTGCAGGACGAGCCAGCAGATGTTCCGGAATGCGCGGAGCCAACGCCCGCTGATGGCCCGCCCGCTCCGCCTGCTGAGGAGTAATTGTTGGTTACTACCAGCAGCGTCGATGGGTTAAATAGTAGAGAATGGGTGGCCGATTCCACCTTGGTGTATCTGATAGTAGATTCTTACCGCTCATTTGTGCTATATCATCAACTTCACCGAAAGACAACGAACCACGAAGGAAGACGCTGGTGGTAAACCTGCTTCTCTGAAAAATAGACGAGATACCATGTTTTACAAGAAGGTCGAGATATACATCTGAAAGCTTATATACGGTTGCAGTCGTTCAAAAATGAGTCGTAATCAACTGGCTGTAGATTGAATCATCCAGTATATAGAATATGAATTTGCTTCGTCTCTAAATGTTAATGGAAAAACCGCTTAATTTTTGTCATGATTCTGGAATTTGTTAATGCGCTCTTTTGTCATCCACAGAAATTAGAAGACATTCTACAGTAGAGAATCAAGATGAAAAACAAAATGTACGAGCAAATCGAAAGCTGCAAGAAATATACCCTTGGGGCCAACCGCGATCCACCGTCCGCAAGTGTAAGCCCAGCCGCTACAGGAGAAAAGCAGTCGGCCGAGAACCGACTGTGACGGTGCCCTTTTCGGAAGACAAAGCGAGGCTCTTGCCAAGTGAGTGGGCATCGATCCTGCGTGCACGATGTACATCAGAAGGAAGCGAGCGTACTCCAAGGTCTCTGTGGAAGCACTCCAGCGATCGGTTTGCATTTTCAAGTTCTCTGATAGTCCCGGTTTCTTCCGATGACGTTGCTGTTTGCCAGTCCCATTTCTTCTGTCGCTCTCATCGGTCAGCACCCCATAGCATAACTCGCTCCATCTCCTCCACAGCAGTGAAAGATGTTTCTGGCACGTGACGCGAATTCAATACGTATCAAAAATGATATTTTGCTTTCAATATATTCGCCAGCCCGGGTACTTGTAATGTGCAAGATAAATAACAACGAGACTCAAAAAGGGTTCAAGGAAAAAAAACCTAAGCTGCCCAGCAACCTTTTGAAGGGAAAAAGGAGCCTGTATTCTTCATCTGGTGAGTATGGCTCCCTACAGGTAAGGGCAGTACCTTCAAAATGTCGCTTCCGCGACGAAATGCCTCTGCATCCTCAGGCCGGGGGGCTATGCGTGGTGGTCTTCATGTCATGAGTGAGACTTTGAGGGCGAAGATGCTTGTGCCGAAGGCAGTGCCTCTCTCGTTGGGAAGCGTGCTGCATCAGCCACCACCGCGAATAGTCGGGCCAAGTCACGACCAACAGACAACAAATCTTCATGTTGCAACGAATGAACAAGAAACCAGTGGAGCCACTTCGCAGCATTTTTTGTACCGTTCTAATCATCGGCCAGCGGCAAGCAGTAGATCACCTTTTAAGCAGGCGAGTACTCGGCGCGGAGGGCCTATTAGGGCAACAGCTTCGGCAGTCCCACGGTTTACGTCCTCTGGGGTGAAGTCTCCAGGTTCATCTTCAAAGAAGACGATCACTGGTTTAGTCGCCAGACCAGGTTTGAGTGCGACGCGAACTCCGATTTCGTGTAGCACCTCTTGCTCTTCTCTTGCGCAACCGAAGCAAAACATGATGAACAAGACGGTGCCACCTCCATCTATTCAAGGCGCCATGCGTGTCGACTCGCAGAACAACATCGTATTTGAGGAAGACGATTATCGTATTCGTCCTAATTATAGGCAGTCCAGTGTCAAAACGATGAACATGAACGACAGTTTTGCAGCGAAAACGCGCAGAGAAGTGTTGAGTGCTGTGATGAACGCTCCAGCCTGGACGACGACCTCAAAGACGAAACTAGTGGCAGACGGTGGCTCTTTCGCTGCAGCGATAGGGCGCACGGACGACGAAGAACACGGTACTAAAGATGGTATTGAGCAGGCAAGGACTGAAGATGATCTTCGAGTTAGAAGGAAGTCCACGCCCATCTCGGCAAGTAAATCATGTAGTGTCCGAGAACAACGCGAAGCAGAGCATCAAGGTGAAGATGAAAGAGATGGTCCTACAACAGGGGAAGGAGTCAAAAGTGTCGGTCCGCGATTGCGATTAGAGTTGAGCGATCTCGGATTGACTCGTGAGAGCTCTAGCACTGTCATTTCCCGACCTGCTTCGGCATCCTCTAAACGGGGATTGCGCTCGCTGGATCACGCTGCTGCAGCCAGTGCAGGAGAGGCTTTAACGTACAACGAAGGCGGATTATGCTGGGCGCGTCATCAAGTAGGAGATGTTACACTAGGAAACAATGGTGCAGCAGAACAAACAACAGCAACGACGGTTGGTGGCGCGACCGTGGTTCGTGGAATTGCTGTCCCCGCTGCTGGAAAAAGCGATACCGAGACGGAGGCCTTTCACGACAGCGAGGCACTCGACCCACTCCCCTTTGTGGACAAGGTTGTTGTTGAAGATTTCTCGGCATCTTCAGGTGCTAAAGGGTTGGTGCTCACGACGTGGCCTGCAGATCAAACGGCGACACTGATTCAAGAAGAGACTATGTTGGCACAGCGAAATGCTCCGAAAGAGCTAGACGGCATGCTTATGGTTGAGGACAAGATCACTGGACGCACTAGCACTCAAGCCACCTCGACGAGCAATGTAGTCAGCGTGCAACCTGTCACGTGTCACACGCAGCGCATAGGTGCGGCAACGCATCATCGGTACGCGCTATACGAAACGGAGCCGAACCCGAAGGACCCAGTGCAGCGTGCGCGACCAGGCTCGGCGCCGCCTAGTAGGTCGGCAGCCGCCTCGGCATCGCAAAGTTTGCTCGTCAATCCGGAGGGGGAAGTTCCAGTGCCGGATGACGATGGTATCAAAACACAAGCCAGGGGCGATCAGGTCCTGGGTCGAGCAGAGCAAGAGTTTGCACCTGCGACTGTCTCTGGCGTGTCCGGACAGAACACGTCACGGCCGCGCAGCGCATGTGACCCGCTGAGGAATGCGTCGCGCCAACAAGCCCGACCTTTGAGCGCTTTAGTCGGAGGTTCTACTTCGGACAGTCATACCACAGCACACGTGGTGCTGCCGACTACACGGTTGCGCGATCGAGCGATGGAACAGCACATTGCGGATGTTAAGAGGGCATCAGCAGGCAGCGCGTCCTCCACGCCTTTTGTGCATGGGAGAGGACCGGCGGGAGCAAAGTACGTAGTTTTAGGTCCCATGACGGAGAAAGCGAATTTCTACGGTGCAAGGCCCAACAGTGCAAAGTCCCTGTCCTGCGCCGATCGGGTGCGGCCGCAGCAGGGACCGAACATGCCACTTTCGGCATTTAGGATTCCGACAATGGAGGCCGCTTTTTCATCCAAGAACCGGCGGCGTGCGCGGCCCAATAGCGCGCATGCTGCAATGTCTTCCCGAGGAAAGCCGCCTGTGCCAAGTGCAAAGTGGAGCTTGCGGACGCTTACAGGAGCAGGACGTGATATCAGGCGGCTGCCGCAGCATCGACTCCCCAGTGCGCCACCCGTGGGACACCTCACTTCCACTTTGAGCCTGGAGGATCCTACCGTGTCCATAGACGCCGCTGGGGCAGACGGTGCTTGCATGGCCACTACGAATCGCCAAGATTTTAGTAACTTTTTCCATCCTGCTCACCAAACACTGAGCAGAGTTGGGGAATCCTCGCGGGACAGCGACTGTCTCTTTGTCATTGATCGTCGGCTGGCGTCTAGTGACGCATATTCAGACCTTGTAGCGGATGAAATCGTCACAGTTCCAGCATCATCTAAAGATCCGACTCCAAATGACGAGGAAGACGTAAAACAAAAACCCAGGCCGGCTCGAGTAGATGTACAAGAAACTAGGCCAAATGATGTTGATTCTCAGAGACAGGCACGGCAGCCGCGTTCGCTCGAGATCACTCGCGGATCGATCGAGCGGCACATGAATCTGATGATTGACGACCAAACTCCTGCGGAAGCAGAAACAGAAACATGCCTAGTGCCTGCGCCTGACTCGCCGTTCGTAAATGAGCAAGCGTTGCATCCTCAGCAAGGAGAGGCTGTCGCAGGTGATGGCAATTCAGTCGTGGATGCGGTCGCACTTGCGTCGGGTGATGGCGAAGGCGATGGCAGCAGCGCAGTTCCGGCTGAATCCGTTCCAGTAAACATACAAGTAGAAGCAAGCGCAGAACCAGAAAGAGCTTCATCAGCAGCGAGGAGTCAAGAAGCTCAAGTTGCAGCTTCTGAACATCATGTACAACTAGCTACCGGGATTAGAGCCAGCAAGTTCGCAACCAAGAAGATGATAATCAAGAACGCAGCGCGCCTGCTTTCCACGGTGCGCGCCAATGCTGCTGAACAAGAAGAGGCTGCTAGAGTCGCGCAGCAGGTTTCTGCCGAGAATAGAAGAAAGGCAAGAGGCTATCAAAATCAATTCGGCGCGTCGTCCTCATGCGGGTGGGGCTCTCGACCAACGAGCCGTGGCAACGTAAAGCAGCGAGGGCAGCAACGTGCAATGCCATTCGGCGAGCTGGATATCGTACCCTCCGGACGCTCTGGCAACATCGTAGAGGAGTATCTACAAATAGTCAGTGGGAAAGGAAATGAGAACACCGAGTACGTGCTGTTAGATGACGTCGCAAACGTCAAGGGCGTGGGAGAAACCAGTAGTACTAGTTCGAGCTGGAATATACACGGGCATGTAGTGCACAACAAAGGGACAGTACAACCACGAGCAATCGCGTCGAATGGAGGAAAAGATACAGATAGAATAGTGGATCACGGGAGCGATCTCGCAGGGGACAGAATAGATCAAATCAGCATGGGGACGAGGACAAAACGGGGAGAAGTGACCGACCAGTTGGAACAGACCGGCACCGGAGATGGATCAAGCCAAGTGCAATGCTTTAATGCCGAGGATGACCTTACCGCTTGCACTAAACAAGAGGATAGTTCGCCTCCAAAGATGGCGATACGACAGGCTGCTTTTGAAATGTGGGAACGGACGATGATCGACTCGAAGCCCGGATGGGAGAAGGTGGGAGAAAACGCGCCATTGGCTTCTGTAGTCGGGATGAAAGGAGGTCGCCCGCATTCCGCTGCGCAAATCCTGCATCGAAAGCGTCCCAGCAGCGCTACTCGAAGCGGCGAATTCACTGCTCTTGAAGTGCAGAGGAGCCAACAACGAGGATCTGTTGCGGGAGAAGTTGGAGAGGCAGCAGTTGAGCTGGAAATACAACAACGTGACGAAAATCAACCACAACAAGAACAACTGGTGGTGGCGGCGGCGGCGTTTCCTTCAGCAGCGACACTTTCCGTCTTGCCAGATGTGGGCTTGCAGCTCGAGGAAACGCCAAAAAAGGCACCTCGAGGAACGCATCGGCCCCAGAGCGGAACCGCGATGAGTACATTTCGTCGAGGCCTCATGCGGAAAATAGACGCAGCTTCTGCCACGCTCGACAACATGCGGGATCAGGACGCTGCCCGTCTTCAGGAGCCAGGACTTGTGTCCGGACTGACTGGTGTCCGAATTCAACGTCAAGGAGAACAGCAAAATATTCACGAAGAAGAAAAGATGAAAGGTCTAGGCGCGGTTGAGGGAGCTGCAAAACCATCTTCGAACCAGAACACTAAGGTTCACTATATCTACAGCACTCCCGTCAAAACCGCAACTGCGTCGGGAGTAGAAGAGCCGAATACATCTGATTGTGCTCCTGATACTGACAAGGAGGGTACGGTTACGGACCCAGATGTAGTACCTGAAAACTTCCAAACTCCCATGCGTGCTGGCGCTTCATCTGCAACACGAGGCACTCCGGGATCTACGCCTTCTCCTATCAAGAAGCGAAAGGTGATGAAAGAGATCGTGAAAGTGAAGCCACGAAATATCAACTTCACACAAGGCTCCATCCGGACTCGTTTTCACGATGGCCGTTCGATTTACCAGACACTCAACGAGTTGGATCGCGGTGTGACGAGCGTAGGAGACATCCCGAAAATCTGGGTGATTAGGAACGAACGCGATGGCAGCCTCTGGTCTCTGAATAACCGACGTTTGTTCACTTTCAAGCAATTTTGCCCAGACCAGGAAATCGAAATTTGTCTGCTCCAGGACCCGGCGTATTGCGTGGGATTCACCAACCCGGTGACAGGAAAAGGTACGTGCAGTGATTCTGATCGAAGACATGAAGGAGCGGGATTACTTATTCTGCGTAGATTGAAATGGAACCTCAAAAACGTGCTCGCTTTTTCAAGATAGCCTCAGGCTCAGCATCTATGTATAGTTGTGTTTGCTCATGGATTATGATTGTCGTTGCACCATTTTTATCCGCTTCCTCCATGATTTTTCACGTCACATATCAGGTGTCGAGCTCGTCTCGCCTCGTTGCTACTGGACCACGCTTTCTAAGGATCTTTACCACGCGGCGGATTTCCCGTCTCATCCTGTAGTGGACAAAAAATACCGTCGCTCAGTTTCGGCTCCGACTGTTCCACGCGGAAAACCCGAGCCCGCAGCTCGCAACACTCGCCGGAGTAGTGTGAATGAGGCGGAACGGAAAGTGATCCCTATGGCTGAATTACATCGGGCCTTCAATATGCACCGGGTAAAGAGTCCGAAGAAATTGACGAAGCCAGTAAAACCCGCTTTGTCCTCGTGCTTACAACCACTCACGAGCGAGGAGGAGCGTGAATTAGCGGACTCGGTTCGCGAAATTCGGTCCAGCAGCGCCTCCTGCGCCGAAGACGAAAGTGCGGCTGAAGTACAACCGGCTGAGAACCACGAACAAGATACGATACAAACTGATCCGGAAGCGGACAAACATATCATTTCCGTCAAGAACGAGTGCACCTACGACGAGATGCCGGATTGGCTCAAGCCGAAAGCAGTCGTAAAGGTAGCGCCTCCGTCATTGGCTGAAGTGGGTGCGGGCTTGTCCGCTCTCGCCAATTTTGACACCTCGGTAGTAGCGCAGCATGTGCGCAAGTTCCCCCTCGTCGCGAAGGCGTTCTACTTGAAGCACGGACAGATTAGCAGTGTTTCGTCTCTCGCGTCAAAGGTCGGAGGAGGTTACTCGTCTAGCGACGAACAGACGACGACCAGCGCTGCACCAGGAGCGCTGTTACGAATTCTGACGGCCCTCGAAAAACATGGCAAAAAAGGTGTGCCGGCTGGTTTACTTCAATGAAGAAATTGAAATACTTAGTAGTCTACATCCTCATATTGTATTCTCATTCTCTCATGACCTAACTTCATCCTCCTCAACAATTCCACATAAAACTCTCAACCTTAGAAGGTACAACAACATTAAAACAACAACAACAGCAACAGCCTCAAAATCACCTCCTACAACAGGAACATTTGAAGACATCGCCCACCGCCTACTCTCTCAGAGACTAGATTGATGTCCTTTCTACACTCTTATTCCACCGAAATACTGATCTTAGAAAGTCCTAGGTTCATCTTATACTTAGTAGTTGCTTAGCTTCTATAATCATTTATTTTTCATCAACATCATCCAGTGTTGTTGAGTTATCCTGTTGACATGTCATTCCACTAGTATGCTAAAACAAATATTTGGGAATATAGATTATCGTACAACTGTCATTGTATTGCAGCTACATCTTGTATTCACTTATAAATCGAAAATGTACCATACTGTTCTTTGATAGACATCTTATCTGGGTGGATTTTGGTGAATTGTTGTCAAACTCTGGGGTGTGTTGTTCTTGTTCCTATCTAAGACGCTTGGTTCAGATTATCTATCAGCATCGGCGCGTATCTCGAAAACTAGTATAATAGAAAAACGTGCAAGAATCAATCAACATATCATGACATGTTATTTAAACGCAGTGCTTCTTATTAGAAACCTTTTCTTTCTTTTCACGTATATCTCTGCATATAATCGTGCACATTTACAACCAACAGCTTATCGATTGCGGCTTCAAATTCTTGTTTCCATGTACATAGACGTTGGTATAAAAATTCGTTAGTGAGGACTGTGTGGCCATATCGAAACAGTTCATCTGTACCAGGAAACGTTGATCGACAAACCACAACTCACCAACGTTGCTGTGGAGGAGGCTGAACAAGAACGCAAGAGCTGGCGTGCTTCTCGTCTGGCATGCTCGATTGCTGTCCGTCTCGTACTCTATCGTTCTCGCAAGCATGAGTTAACTCAGGATGGATGCTTTTCTGCTCGTTTACTTTGCGCTACCTTACTCGCGTTTTTACCTCCTCTGCTGCAAGAAAACGGTAATGATATGTTCGTCCCTGTCGTCGGGTCTCGCAAGTAGGATCCTCGATCCGTCGAATGCAATAGTCGAGCCGAAGCCCACATATCATCATCGTTTGTTTAGTGGAAGCACATGAGATGAATAGCACCATAGAAATCTAACGTTCTTGACTTTTGGTGCAGGGGCTTCGGTTCATATTTTTCTGTTCGGTTTTCTATCTCTAGCTACACAGGACTACTAGGTCCTCTACGGGTCATTTGGGGTGGCGGTTACACCTCTTCGGATAGCTATCTAAGTACGAAGTCTGCGCTTAGCTGCCATCCTAGCGCTCGTGACTCACATCACGAGCAGGCAGTAGAACAAGGGGAAAGACAAACCACCGCGAGGAAACGCAACACTTCTCGACACACTTCTCGATTTGGTATTAAGAGATTACGTAAACCAAGATGCCAGAGCAGAGGGGCAGCAGCGCGGGCAGCAATTCGATGGTGGATCTGCTGGCCACGATTGATAGCGCAAATGCCACACTGGATTCAGTCCCGCTACGTCGACAACTCGCACGATCTGCCAGCTGTCGAGGCGTCGAGGGTCTACCCAAATCCGAAGACTTCCAGTTGCCAAAGTATCTTCATCATATCTGACTAAGATTAATGAGGTCAATATCATTCTCGTTATCAGCGTTTTTCTTCTCTTCTACGTTCATTGACTCCTCTCTTAGAAGTTTTACAAGTCGACTCTTCTTGTATTGTTGTTTCACAGGTTTGTCGAGGTAGACCGACAAAGAGTGGCGGATCTCGTGAAAGAGTCGCAGGGAGTGAAAAGAGGACTATGCGCGGACCCAGGAGGACGCGAATTCATGACTCCACAGTACTACAATTTGGTCCCAACTACAAGTCTTCAGTGTTTACTCATATTTTCCGATCACGAATGCATGATCACGATGATGATGCTGGTGATAACGCAAAAACAGATACTTCGGAGATGCTCGCTTCATATTCTTTGAAAGCGTATTAAATTCTGAAATTCTAGGAGAAACAAAAAGTTTCGATGAAGATGATCATGCGCGGCAGTCAAATCGAATTCGAACATTTTTCTGGACTTTCAGGTACCTAAAACCGAAGATGTTGAACTCATGGCAATTATCACGCGCCATCATGCCACCGAGGAGTTACAAGCAGTGGCGCGGACCTGTGCAAGACGGCAGAGAACTCTACAGATGGCATGCACAATCATGTGGTAAAGAATATACCATAGATATACCAAATTGGAAAAGGTCATGGCTATTGAAAGAGTATGGCTCCGTGTACGTCGTTGAAATCAATCATCCTGCTTATCGAGAGTTGTCAAATTGAAAGTGATCATTTTGATGACAGAGCATCAGCATTTACTGAAGGAGGTCCCAGTACGATGAATGATGCATGACGATGACTACAGAAAGAATGTTACGCTTACGTAGCACCTACCGCATTTCCTTATTCATATTCTCTATTTCAGACATTGCCTTACCGGATCCAACGAAGATGGGAGAACAGCACATTAAGTGGATGGTGGGCCACGAACGTCAGCGGGAAAAGCACCTTTATCCCATCTACTACCACCGCCAAAAAATTCGCCAATACTGGAAAACGAAGGAAAACAATGCGGCGGACCTTGCAGAAAATTATGGAACGAGAAAGAAGAATTTGATATGTGTATCGTGCTGTCCGTGGTGACTTTGTTTCAATGTACCCTTTCACACTGTGAATGTGCGCTCATGATTCTTTGGAAGCAATAGATGATTCTTTAGAGCATCTCCATCTTATTGTTATAGATTCTAAACTGCGGAGGCTCTCGCTAAGCTGGATGGAAAGACGTTGACAGCGGCAGACTATAGCAAGCCGATGGGACCGCCACCGGACGCGCCCGAGATCGGTCCGCCGGCCATCAACATCAGTCCACCTCTGTTCAAATACACGGAGAAAGTAGGTCGCTCGCTGTGGTTGAAATACCCAACGGATTTGTTCGAGGAACTGCGAACAATGAAAACGGACTACCTAGACGACGCCAAAGCGAAAATCAAACGCATAGACGCAGACAAAGCGGAGAGAGCCAGGAGAGCAAAATTTGCTGCAGAATCCGCATTGACTGTCTGAAGATCCGGATTCTTGTAGTACAAAGAGTTGGTTACGCTTCTTACATGGTTCAAATAGTTCATCAAAACAATGCAAAATGGTTTCCTAAAAGTGCTAAGATCAACACTCGGTTGCATGCTGTTGGGTCAAAGTAATTAAAGAGGATCCACCCGCCGAAACTGCCGCAGATCTCACCTCAATTAGCTCCTCCACGTGACGCTGCTCAACCTGTACATCCACTTCAAGAATAGGGTTAGTAATGAAGCACGTAATTATTATTCTTGTTGGGATTATAGCTCGTAGTGCGTCTCGTTGTGGACAACAATTCAATTTGAAACAAATATCGAATATTACTTTTTTCTAGTAAATTTTCTCATCATATTAAACAAAGTCATAGCAGAGCCGCATACTTCTACTTCTAAATTAGCAAGTTGGTCGTTGATTTCGAGATGGATCAAGTAAGATCATCTTCTGTAACAGAACCTGAAATGGTTGGTAACTAGCTTCTTCTGTTCAAAAATACCATTGGAATCGCTTCTCGTTTATTACACTTGCTGGGTCTCTCGTCTACCTTTATGTCATTTACTATTCGTCACGTGAAAGTGAACCGATGCACACGCGAGGCGAGGTGAGGGAGCCCGTACAAGTGCTTGTATTATGACATGTGTAACGCGGATAGGGTGAACATTTTCTCGGGGTCCAGGACTAGAGATTTAGAACAGAAGCAACATGCAAGTTACAGACACGCATTGCCGCTTCTGATTGCTGTTCGCAGAATAAAGCACGGATATCTAAGTAAAAACCAGATTCACATCCCATGTCGCGAGCAGTTCTTAGTTATCCGAGTGTCACGATGAGTGTCAGTGTGGACGAGATCGGCGAGAGGAAATAGTCTTTTATCAAAATCCCTTTTGCAGAGGGGATTGAAAAAAAAAGATGGAAGGACCACGTCAGCGTTCAGCGGGTGCTTCATATCGTCGCCTGCTACGCAGAATTGGGAGAAGAAAAAGGCGCATGAGGGCTGCTTGCCCAACAGGCGTCAGAGTATCAGATGACTGGTTGACGTTTTTCCGGAGACGACTACTTGATATATTAAAGGGTTACCGGTTTTGCACGTCAATGTGTGCCTCGTCAAACCGGCAAGGTACAACACATCATCTGGATAAAAAAAAAATGTTTCTAGGATGGTCAATAGCTGCGGCTGTGCTGCTACTTTTCAACGACTATAGATCAAAATTTCTAGATGTTAACACCTTCCGTACTAGCGACGACGACGAAGTAGAACAAGCTGATCTCTCATCTGCCGTCAGGGTTGCAGGGATACAAAAATTTACAAGGATAGCATCAAACACTAGTACAAATAGTTCCATTAAGAGTGGACATACTAGGGAGAAAGTACTTGTCTCCGAGCCGGACCCTCTCGCACCACCATCGACACCGAGAAAGACCCCTTCAAGAAATAGCGTCTTGACAAAGTCTCCTTCATCTAGCTCGATTATGACAGGAAGCTTATTCGACACCCACATCTTCGTGAAAGCGCAGGAGACTGCATCTGATGACCATGTGACGAGGTGTCACGCGAACCACCCGGAGCATTTCAGAGACCCAACATGTTATGGGTTGAAACATTTAATTTCTACAAGCCTTTTTCACTTAATCATTAAGTGTTAATGTTAACACTGAAAAACGAAATGTTTCAACCTTTAAAAATGGCTCGAGGTTCAGGGTTTAAATCAGGACTGGGAACGGGTGCGAGTACCGCTGGCAGATTTCGGCTCCCAGGTTCTCCAACAAGGTGGTCGCCACAACATGGATGGACCTTCCACGAAGCAACTCGTCAATACCTACCTGTGGCCTACATTATGGGAGTCGGACGAACATAATATTACTCTTAATTTCTATTTCTTGTTGGTAATCAACAGTTGACTGGAAGTCCTCACGGAGTCTCGTGGGATCCTAGCTGCAACGAGCTAACATGATGGTCATTCCTTCGGGACTTACATCCGCTGAATGAATGTCGCACTCAAAATAAGGTGACCCTTGGATCTGTTTGCCCTACTTCATAAAGAATCCTCGAGTACAAGTGTTTTTTAGACATGCAGTTGGATGAATGGACTGTGCGCCATTTGAGTACCGAAGAACTACTAGGAGTTATCTCGGTCCGCTTCGCTTGGCTAGCAACGAACACGGAAGAAGGGATAGAGCACGAGCTGGGCTCAACGAATTGGGTCGTCGAGTGGAGCCTACTTTTGTTAGGAATGAAGGAATAGGGAACTCCAACTCGCTTCCGTTTGTTCCAGCGGAGGTTTTTCTGGATATCAGTCAAGTATTCTGGATTAATTTGGTTTAAGCGTTGTAATCAGACAAGCACACGCAAGAAACAGGACACGGACCTCGGTTGAAAGGGTTTCTATGTTGTGTTTCCGCCTTCTACGTCTAATCTGAGAGTTGCTGAATTGGAAGTTGCTTTTTCTTCACGATTTTTCCCGGATCATCTTTCCGCTGTTGTACTTCATCAGCGATTCCTTGCCGAAGTTCCAGGAGCCCTGTGGCGATGGCTGGGAGAACGTGTTTGACGTAGCGCTTCCGCAGCAGATGGACGACCTCGACTTAGATCTACACGAGTCTTGGTGCCATTTTTTGACGGAGGGCGTGCTGCAGCGGGAACACCTGGATAAGTGTCCGATCGCAATGGCGTGGCTGGCTTTGAACTTGGCGTTCATCAATGTCGCGGCGCAAGACCGGGTGCAGGCCTTCGAGTATGTCCATCAAGCGCAAGCGTACTTGTCTCGCGTGCGTTACCTTGAAGCGTATCGGAAAGACGAGTTCAAGGACAAACCTGTGCCAGAGGAATCCGAGGATGGAACTACACAGCAACTCGAAACACAACCACAACAGGGAATCGCCGCAGTCGACGAAAACAAGAAAGCATCTTCTTCCATTTCCGACGAAGAGCGAGAGGCTCGCGAGGCTGCGTTTGTCAAGAGCGCTACATCAGATGAACAGAAGCTTCTCTACGTGAATCCAGAGGCAAAACTGATGACCGAGGAAGAAAACGCAAACGTGCGGGCATCAATCTTCGAGCGACAGATCACCTTCCCGGTGCACGTAGACCTTCGAAAATTTTTCGGAATGCAGTTTCCAATCTTTATGGAGCACTTGTTCATCTAACTCATCTAGGGAACAACTCATTTTCACAGAACGCTCGTCTGTCACTGCTGGAATCTTTCACAGAGGTACTTAGTTTCACATTCATGATGATGGGAAGATGGTACAAATTATGGTGTACTCTGCTGTGTGCTCGTCTAATGTTTGGGAATTGATGGCAAAGCTCGATTTTTTTCAGGGATTAGCCATTCAGATCCAGAGCGACGAGGAGCAGGCGAAAAAGCATTTGGATGCTGAAATGCAAAAACTATCAGGGCTGGTATACGACGACGGTGCGAGGGATGGAAGGCACGCGTGGATGCTTGATAAATGTATGGCGCATTCAAATATCTTACATCATATCCATCCACCTCTATCAGGGTCCTCAATCTCTCACGTTCAAGATTTCTTCAGAGCGAGAAACTCGAAAGTGAGGGAGGAATCTCGTAGTTGGAGACGAATCTCACGTCTTTCATGTGGTACTCCCAATTCGACCTGAGGGAGACGCTTGGCTCTGGCCACGTGGATAACGAACATCTGCACGTCCTCGAAGGCTCTCAACTTCAGCGGCTGCCACGACATGAGTCTGTTGCAAGACCGCACCACGACAAGCAAATCGAGGACATTTCATCGAAAGTGCCGGATCTGAAACTCCTGCTCAAGTTATGGCGTCTTACAATTTGCTTATAACTTAGTAGAATAGAGTACTTCCTCGATCTTGAAAAATGTCGTAACCGTAATCGATCATGCACGTTCAAGTTCATTCTCCTGCCTGAGTTTCGTTGCCATTCATCAACAACGCGTGACAATTTCAAATTCTAAGCCTAGCTCACGACTTTCCGAAGATAAGTGTCGTGGACGTGGGTGCCATCCAGGTTCGAGGGAAGCCCCATATCTACCACAGGTTGCTCATGCAGGATATGTGTACGGTCATAGGTTTCGATCCGAATGAAGCTTACCGAAAAAGTTATCCAAATATGATCCTCTTTCCGCACTTTGTGGGCGACGGAAAAACTAAAACTTTTCACATAACGCAGAATGACCTATCCTCCAGCCTTCTCGAGCCGAATGTCGACGTGGTGAGTAGGTATCGCCCAATCGCGTTACTTCCATTTACAACGATCCTGATGTACTAGATCCTGTTGCTTATTGCTTACGCGGCTACAGAGCTGATTATGATTTTAGATGAAAGATTCGCGCGTCATTTTTTCACACACGACGACCACACTGTCAGAGGTCCACCTTCTTTTTTCCCATCCGACGACTAGGTACGACCAACTCGAGGAAGCGTACAAGTTAGTGATGAGGAAGCAAGTGCAAACGGTAAGACTGGACGATATTATGCAACCTGGCGGCTTCGATGTAGATTATCTAAAGGTCGATGTTCAAGGTGCAGAAATGATGGTCCTTCAGGGCTCCGAAAGATGCTTGGAGAACGTGCTAGTGCTCGATGTCGAGGTACTAGAGAGCCAGAGCTACTTGTAATACAAGAACTAGGTGTAAAAGTATTAATAAATTTTGTATGGGCATCATGATTCAATCGCAAAAAGTTCACCACAGTTTTGAGACTATGCACCTAGTCCTAAACAACTTTAGTTTGCCAAAAGTTTTCGTCTCATGCAGGTCCATTTTCAGCCGTTGTACAAGAATATGCCTCTTTTCGCCGATATCGACCTGTTTTTGCGGGAGAGGGGCTTCGTATTTCACCGATTGTCAGACCTGACTGGGAGAGGAATGAGACCGACACGTTTGAGCTCGAGCACATTGTGGTGCAATGCGATCTACATAAAAGACGTTGAGGCACAGTACAAAAAGATACTGTCCTCGAAAACTTCTACCTCCACGTCTGATGTTGATTCAGCGCCGACTCTGGAAGAAGAACTAAAAAGTCGACAGGAGGAGCGTTTGTCCGAAGACGACGTTTTTTCGATGGCGTCTGCCTACAATGAGTGCGTTCGCAGTGCCAGCAAGACGGGGATGCAAGCGTGCGAGTCTAATTTACGCAAGGCGTTTCGTGCGGTAGGTCGTTCGACTGCACCACTTGATTTTGATGATATCAATCGCAATATTTATCCCCACCGGCAAGAGCAAGAAAGCGTCGCAGCAGATAATAACGCTCAACAGAATTCGACAACAGCTCCACCGACGAGCGCTTTCCTGGGTGACGTTCAGGTTTTGAAAGAGCGAAGGGAGAAACTGATCAAGCAGGCGATAATCCTGCATGAGGTTTACAGTGCTATGGATGTAGCCATGCACTCGCTCTCAAGAGTGGGAAAAAATTCGGGACTTGCAACCAGATACTACTACAAAATGGTCGACAGCCTGCCTACCGAAAAGTACATACCGGGAAAAGGGACCTACGAAATGACGCAAGGCTTTCGACCACCTCTGAAGGCCGTTCGTACACGCTCGGGCGGAACAGCGGCTTTTGCCTAGAAGCCGGATGATGAGAAGGAGAGGGTCACTATTATTGATATTTCTCACTACACTTAAAGATGATCAGGAAGATCATAGAGGATTTCAAAAAAATCCGCTATGAATTCAAATAGCAACTCAATGATGAAGGACACTACAAACATGATCACTTCATACCAAAAATGTAACTCTGCCAGGTCTGCTAGCTCCTCGCCAATTTACAAATGAAATTGAAACTGTCGCACAGGCGTACTTCAAGTTCGTTCTCGATAGGTCATTAGATAGGGCCCAAGAAGAACGTCGAAGTTCGAGTTCTAGTAAGGTGGAATTTTAGTTTTGAATTAGAAATCAATGCGCGCGTGCTGAGAGAGCCCTGATGGTTCAACATCACAAGAAGGAAGTACAAGTAAGTCGAAATGAAATATATTTTCTGTGAGGATCATGTGAAAACAACAGATATTCATCTTCAACAAAAAAGAGGAAGTAATCGACGAATACGAAGGAAGATCTCTGTGCAAGCACTTTCGGTCATATTAGTAGGTTCAAATTTAATCTGTGTCATTGCCATTATCAAACCGGTTACATTCACAAACCAATCTGTCAAGAACTACAGGATAACGCCACAGCTCCTTTCGGATTTAAAGTTGCTGAGCAGTAAGTCTAGATAGTAACATCAAGACTATAAGTCCGTGTTTTTTAGGCCATCTGCTCTCTGTATCACGATGTAACAGAATCAATATCTAGTTCACGATATCTTGAGTGTCTTAGTCGTGTTTGAGCTTGATACCCGCCTCGCCTCCCGCAAATCAGTAGTCTTTCTCAATTCCTGATGTTCTTTTTGGCATTTTGATGAATATCCATTGACCAAGTAATTCAAATTTGAATCAATGCGAAGTTGAATGAGTGGCGTTAACGTGTGATAGAGAAGCTGATTAAGACACCTAAAACCAAGAATCATGTATCTACTTAAATAAGTATCAGGAGTTGTTTTGCACTCCCCGTTTCTTGATCTTCATCGGTCATTCAGCTAAATATTCCATACCCACGAAGTACGAAAATGTCAAAATGGACTAGAGAGTCCTGCCGAAGTCTCTCTTCGGGGAGCACCGTCGGAAATTCCGATGCTGAGCCAGGAGAGGTGGATATGGAGACGGGTTTAAGAACCCGGCTTGAACCCGGAGGCGGGGAGGGCCGAACTTCAGATTTTTACCAGGGCCAGGCAGAGCTGCAAAGTGATCTTATGACCCCTTCCAGGAACTCGGGACGTGGCTCTAGGGCGAGTGGCAGGGCCAGAACAACTTGTGGGCGTCGTGATAAAGAAGGAAAGCACGACGTTGCCCGAAGCAGTACCGCGAGCGCACGTTCCAGCACATCAAGAAGAGAATCGACGAGGAGGAGCGAGGCCCCATATCAACGCAAAACTGACGTTCTTCCGCCTGTCGAAGAAGATGCAGCAGAGGGAGGTAGTCCCGAGGTAAAAGATGCTCCGCCAGGAGACGAAGAAGGTGGGTATTTTGACTGGGTGCGTGTTCCTGAATTCATGAAAACTGAGAATTTGCCAGAGTACGCGAAAGTTTTTCCGAGCGAGGAGGGACGAGAGCAAGCGCTTCTAGAAGAGCGCAAGCAGAAGCACGGTCGTTATTGTGAAGTTGTATGGATTCTGATGATCCCAGTTATGACCTTTGTCGTGGTTGCTGCTACACTCGTAGGTTTCTACTTTGCATTTACACGTACTGGACAGCCACCTGCTGGAGGTGGAGGACTGCCGGGTGTAGCTGGAGGAGGTGGCGGTCTAGTAGTAGCTGTTCATGCCGATGATGCCCCGTACAACAAGCACCAGCTGCATGACCTGTTGGAACCAGCTGAGAGGCAGCAGACGGCCTTTGCAGCAAACGACGCCAGCGCGCGCACTAAGATGGAGATCCTCAGTCCTGACCAGCTGCAGGTGATCTGGCAGCGCATCAGCCAGAGCCGTCGCGTTCTAGTGGGCGCGCCAATCCAGACCATCAAGGTGCAACTCCTCAATGCAATCTTCGCGGCCTTCGTGGTCGCATTCAACGCGCACCCGGTGCGCTGATCTTCACTTCCACAACAAGTAGTCCGCGTCTTCGATGTCTATCATCTTCTTTAAGTGGAGCGCCATCTTCTGCGATATCTCTGAATGATCTCGAACTCGATCTTCGTCATGTTGGATCTAGTAGGAGTTATTTTGTCATCCGTATGGAAGTTGTAGCAGTTTGTATTATGAGTCTAGATCATGATGGTGGTCACGGTCACTCTATACTACAATTGATGACTAGAAGCCTTTAGGTTTACTTATCGTGTTCAGCATTGTGGTCTACCCATATCCTATAGTATAGATTGCATTGATTTCGTTCTTCTTCTTGAAGAACACAACAGGAACAAACTGCACGTTTGAGCAATTGGAGTGTGGACGGACAGCGTATTTACCTCTACGTTCACATTGTTAACCCCAACTTTAGGTCGCGCACTAATTTGTTATCACAATTTTCCTTTTGGGGGTAGCGAGAACTTGGTTCTTCTTGCTAGCAAAGACTAGTGAAGAAGATTCTTTTCGCTTATCTACCGAAAGGCCACCCACACCCAAAGTGCTTACGATGACACCCTCGACCCTTGAGTACGATGAAGTTGAGTACAGTTTTCTTTTGGTGATGCAGTGAAATAGTTCTAGTCTTGCATCACGTTCCCACTTATACTCGGCGGTCATAGTACATAGGAAACAATCATGGTCATGGATTAAGTTCTCCATACTCAAGAATGTTGATCGTTTACTTTACTTCCCACGGCTCACCTCCAGATGAAAGGGAACGTGTACTTTTTGGCAAAGTTAGTTACGCTCCACATCATGTTGTTTGAAGGAAGTCCCGTGGGTGTCGCTTTTCTATCCCGGTGTTGCTTTTGCACACGGGTACGTGGTAGAAGGCGTGTTGAGCATATACTCCGCTATCATGCATGGGCTTCCACCTACCTTTCTTGCTCGGTCCTTCTTCGTCTGTACTATGAAAGTTGACTGCCAAGAATGTCGAGGGCTCTGTCGCACTTATATATTAAGAATGTTGAGAGATTGAGAACCATATGGGAGGCGACCAGACTCTGTGTCGAAGAGGCAAAAAAATCTGGAATTTTACGGAGGGAGGGGAATTTGTTTTTGAGATGAAGTTCATAATTGCCAATCTGTCATTGAACATGAGAAGACATCCATGCATGACTTCTGTCGTCTGTTATAATATAATGACAGAGTGAGGGTGGAGGAGACCAACCCGGCAATCGGTGAGAGGCTCCTGCAAATCATGATCTGTCATCGTCCGATGAATGTAGAGTGAGTAAGTATGTCTGTTGGTTGTAGACGAGCGCAGAACTAGAAGAGAGACGCCAATATATTTGAAAACAATCACGCGTCGCATGCTTCTTGGTCTATAGTATCCAAGACATGATTTGTAGAGTATGACTTCCTTGAATTATCTTCATGATCATGAAAATTGTGTATGTGCTACTATCTTATTTATTTTATCCCATAATGATTTTTCTCAATCTCCTGTTCCATTTTTCTTGTGCCGTATTTCGAAGTAGACCTCCTAGACCCTTGTGCTTTTATCTCCTCCAACTGTATAGTAGAAATATCGCGTTGATGATCCCTTTTCAGCATATCTTCCTTTGCCATGCATACAGTGTTTAGCCTTCTTACCATCAGAATCAGGAGCATATCAATCTTCTAGGTTGTAAAAATATAGAGATAGACGAGTGAGGTAAATAATATTGAAGATTGAAGACGGAACAGCATCTTTTTTTGAAATCTATGTTCATCTGGTCTTGATGATTTTCTCGGATTATGGATATGGACTACTTCTACCTCTAATCATACTATCCACCTGTGCCACCTGTCCACCAAATTAGTAATACTGTTTGAAAAGAAGAACGAGAATCATGTCGCTGGAGAGTGAGGTTGCGACTAGTGCGAGCAGTGTTATTGAGCCCATTGCGCCAGGACGCGGAAGTGTTCAGCAGCGACCGTCACAGCGGAGCCGTGCAGCTGGTTCCAAACGCGAAAAGCCGACGGAAGAAGACGACAAAGCGGGTGCAGAAGACGCTGATAGTGGTGGTGGGTACTCAACATGGTTCGGTTGGGGTGCGACCGAGGAGCCGAAAGAACCACCACATGTGACGCAACTGAAAAAACGTCGGGAAAGGTACAACTTCATCTTATTCAGTGCTGCTCTCTTACGTTAAATTACTACTGAATACGTTAATAGATACAACAAGAATCATTTGAGAAAGCGAAGGCTCGAGGTGGACACAACTTGTTCATCAGGCAAAAGGATTCATTTTGCACATGATAGATAATTGATCTACTTCTTCTGTGGCATGCCATGATCAAAAAAAAAACCAGCCAAAAAGAATGCTGTCACCACCTCCACCCTCGATTCTTAGGTACTGTGGCATTTTGTGGGCCCTGCTTATTCCAGTTATAACGGTGGTCGTCGTTGTTTTTTCTCTGATCGGCATTTTTCTCGTAGTGAGAAAAAATACGCCTGAACAAAGTCCTGCGCCACGAACGGCTGGAGGCGGAGGAATGGCTGGAGGCGCAGCACCTAGTGCAGGTGCTCCGACCGGAGGTGCACCAGCAGCACCAGCAGCAGATCCGGCGGGACCTGCCGGGGAGGGTCCGGCGCAACCTGGTGTGTCCTTCCTGCACAGTGCACCGATTCGGCCATTGGCAGAGGCATCGATAGAATCGACGTCGGAGGATGCGCCGCAACAAGTAGGGATACCTTTGGACAGTATGGCGCAGCGAATGCGAGACCTACGACCTCGAGCTGTTTCTGTGAGCGCCTCTGCGACTCTCACACCGGAAGATGAAGACACGAGTTATTTCGACATGTCGGATTGAAGCAAGGACGTTGTACCATAGCTATGCATCTCAAAGAATCAAAATGATGAATGATTTGTGATTATGCACACATACATATTCTTCCAAGTCTACTTCTACTCATAGAGTTATGAACATATAATGTGAAACACACATGGTCGCGCCCGTTGTCATCAGGAATAGCAACTGAGCATCCTCCTTCATGTAAAAGCACTTATTCTTGTTATTCTATTTATTGATGCTCGGAGATGGAAGATCATGACTTTTATGATGAGAATGCGACGATGCGGACGCAGATCCAGCCCCAGCGAGTTGGACGAAAGAATTCGAGTGGGCCGTCAGATGTGCAAGAGAAACCTTTTAAAGGCAGCACCTTCTCTTCGATCGGTCTGCTACCCGCCAAGCGCAGTTTTGTCATGGACGACAGGTTTCCTACCAGCACTACCGCCTATGGACTTTTGGATAAGTACAAAAGACTTGCGACTTGCTCACGCAGACAAGAGACAATGACACGGCTTTTGCAGCGTCGTTGCCGAGTGTATCTGTTTTCGAGTTGTACATGCTTTCTTATTTACGAGAACTGCTGCTACTGACGTCTGTGTATGTTGAGTCTGTGCAGAAATCATCACGGTAGACGACTTGAGATTGCAGCTTGCATCTGTAGATCAATCGCTCTATATTCGAGAAAGAAACTTCCATCTGTATGTGTTTGAGTGAGCCATCATCTGCTCATGCGAGTTTATCTTTACATATATGAAAAGAGCACATTGAATTGCGTATACTTCTAATATATTATGATATTTATAAGATGAGAGCATTATTAGCTATAGCTTTAGGAAGTATCTGCAACTCTATCTTTCGATGTTACACGAACTTCTATTCTTCGCAGGAGCAGGAGGTCCCATGTTATTACTTATACGATTGCCTCCATTTTGATAGACCACCCATGCTGCACTTACATGATTGTAGTGGTCTGTACGACTATACCGATTAAATCAGATGAGTAATTGCAACGTGTGATGTAAGCCCTAGCCCGCGCCCCAAAATGAACATAACCCCAATTATTGTTAGAGGCTGTTCGCTTTGAATTTGATCGTGTCAAAAAGAAGTTACGTGGATCATGCAGGAACAGATACATATCGCATTATAAGTCCCTAGTTACTTCATCTAGGATCATTGGCTATCATGGCATTGAGTGCTACTTCGTTGTATCTATAGGAAAAATGACGGGAAGTGACTCGGTTCATCAGGTGTGGGTAACGCCACCCTACTTGCTGGGCGTACCGAACGAGGAAGATTCCGAGAAGCACGAAAGATGGTCTCAGGGGGAGGGTTCGGGTCGGGACCTGGGGGCACGGCCCTGTCTGCTAAGAACGCACGTTGGTCCTTACGCCTTGATGGGAGACCAAGGCGTCGTCGTAAACGCATACACGATTAGCGAAGGCTACGAGCCACCCCTGTCGCCGATTTTCGACGAGAGTGAGGCCCGAGCATGGGTCGAGGAGCAGAACGATCCGTCGATAATTTCCGCACACAATTATGTTTTTTCGCGAGGGGACTTTGGCGGGCCTGGTTTTCTGGTTAATTCCCGGGACCGTTCCGGTCTTCGAGGTCTGCACCTGCAGGGGATCATACGAGACGACGGACATGACCACCATGCAACCATGCATTCCTTATTCGGCACTCCAGCGTACTTATCGCACGCGAACCTACACGACTTCACGCGGGGAAAGCGCAACGTAAATGCGGACGCTCAACATCTCTCGACTCAAGACAGACTGTTGCACAAGCGGCAGCTTCAGCAGAATGTCCTTTTCCGACAAAAGGGCTTTACAACTCCCTCAATTTAAGAATTCGGCTAATGTCTGACACATGCGGTAGCTGCTCTCTAATTGAATTCAATTGCGTCACTGACTAGTCGGGAAAGCTAGCTTTCGATCAGCGTGAAGATCATACTAGTTGTTGATTAGAATTGAAGAGCAAGAGTTTTTCCTTATGTTCCCAGTTCTAATTGCCGCACTTGCAAAAGCATAATCCACAACGTCTCCGGCGGCGACGGCCGATGAAAGGACGTGGTAAAGCGCAACACATGATGTTGAGACCGACTAGGAAACAAGAAGACCCATTGCATTTGCAGGCTCATGTGCCAGAGCAAGCTACGAAACACGAAGAACCAGTGGAGGTTGATGTGCCAGAGCAAGCTACGAAACACGAAGAACCAGTGGAGGTTGATGTGCCAGAGCAAGCTACGAAACACGAAGAACCAGTGGAGGTTGATGTGCCAGAGCAAGCTACGAAACACGAAGAACCAGTGGAGGTTGATGTGCCAGCGGTGGCGGCAGTGGCGCAGGACGAAACCAGGGAGGAAGAAGATTATCCCGAAGAAGATACACCATCTCCAGAAGTCGTTCCTTCTACTATCGTAGAAGATTCAGAGGACCGAGAAGCTTCTGCTCAAGATACACCTCCGGACCTTCAGTTAAGGCTTTTCATCTCGACGATGATTCATATTCCAGGAGAGAGTTTCCAGTTTCTGTGCAAGAAGTCACTAGGTTTTTATTTTTAGTTTTATTGAGAGGACGTTCGTTGTATGGAAAATAGGAGGACCATGTGGTTTTATCAATGTCTCAGTACAAGAATATGAAGCTGTTGGTGCATTGCGCAGTAGTAAAGTAACACGCTCTAAACTAAGCCCCCCCGGAAGAGATTCTGTCACCAGGTCCCTCACTCGGAGGGCGTGAGTTTTGGCAGCGATCCGGGCTCCGCAAGCCCTGGCTGTCGAATCAAAAAATCAAAACTGCCAAGGAGGGGCCATATGAGCAGCGAGTTCGACAGTTGTATAATCCTCCGCTTGATGTCTCTTCTGCCGCGATGACAGCTCCACGACGTGGTGAGGAATCGACATCGACCGCCACGAAGACTGGATATTTCGGTGAGACCGTTGACAGCGACGCGTCTAATGGGCGTCTCGATGCCACGCGCCACCCATGGAGAGGGCCAAACGAGGAGCCCTATGCTCAGCAGTACGCTGGGCATGCATCCGCCACGAGCACAGGTGGCACGGGAGCAGGATATGTGCCACCTCCACCGGCCGCGATCGCGAACTATTCTAGCTATCCATCTGCGGCGAATACAGGCGGCAAGGGAGCGGTATTCCAGCCGAAGTATTCCGCGTACTCGAATGTGGGGCAATCCCCGACGACCACGAGCACGAGCAAAGGTGACACAGGAGGAGCACAAGCGCCGCCTTATGCCGGACAGTACTCTAGCCCTCCATTCACAGCTGGTAGAGGTGCAGTGCAGCTACAGCAAACTCCTCAGCAGGATACGCCAGCGTATCAGCAAGCAGCAGGCGAAAACGCAAAGCAGCCGAAAAGGATCGGAGATCGTCAGACGTTGATGGTACAGAGGACCGCACCTGAATCAAAGCAGCTGAGGAACACGCGAGGTGGTCAGATGTTGACGCTACATGGGACTTCACCTGAAAACGGCGTCGAGCGTGATGGTGATGCTGAGAAGTTGGCGGCCGGCGAGGGTAGCTATCTCGAGCAGATACCCTCTGTCTTCAGTGGAATCGAGGAGGACGATGGCAAGGTGCCAACGGAACTTCAGCAGGTTTTAAGTACTGCAAATGTAGCCGCTGAGCTGCACACTGCCGGCGTCCCTCTGCTCGTGAACGCGGACGGGGGCGAAGCGGGCAAGAATGGCCGAAATCCTCGTACGCGCTTCTACGGCCACAGCCGCATAGAACGCGACAGCACGAAGTTCGTCGTCGGGCCAGGCGATCTTCTGCACCAATGTGCCATGGCGCCATCGGCATCCGTCGCCGAGAAGACCGGCCTCGGCAGCGCGTATCCGCCGGCTTCAGGCATGAGCTCAAGCGGAGATGGCGGAGCTGTGGCCCAAGGCGAAACTGCGGTCACTCCTCGCGCGGTCATGAAAGCCGCTGGACTCTTCAAAGGCAAGAGAAATAAAGGGGTATGGAAAATCGTTGATGGGAGATGGAGAATGAACTATACAGTCCAGAGTCCTCTGGCAAGTCCACGTCAAGAGGGAGAGGCAGCTCCCCTCGAAGAAGAAATTGGGTGCGAGGATGAAATGAATCTCCTTGAAGATGATGATGATGCCACGGATCTCCTTGAAGGTGATGAGATGAACCTTCTCAACGAAAGTGATTCTGTTCCTGGGTCATGCTATACTGACGAAAATGAACTCAACACGTTCGGAGATTCTAGTGATGCGGAGCAGAGGATAAACGAGAATGTAAAGCTCGTAGACAGCGACGAAAGCGTGGTGAAAGCCATAGTGCCTGAGCACCTCTTCGCGAAGCAAGTAGATTCTATGAACCTCCTAGGACCAGGCCTTGAAGAATCCGAGTACGAAAACGAAAAGCTAGTTGTGCCCTTGGAGCTGCAGCTCAAGCGCGAAAGTGTCATCAAATACAAACTTTCGAACAGGAAGAGTAAAAGCCGCCAGAAGAAATAAGATCCACCATGGGGCTCCAGTTCTGCGGTTTGGGTGTGTAGCAGCGTAGCTTCAGGCGAAGTGGAATCGGGCTCGCACTGCGGGTCAGGTCCGGAGCTTGTTGTGGTAGCAGACACATCAAGAAAATGACGTAAGAGTATGCTTGGTGAAAATTATTGTTCTGTATTTTTAGTCGAGGGCTACCTTGTTCTTGAACAAACATCTAGTGAAGGAACTAGAAAGGTGGCTCGAACGCTATCGGAACACACGAGTTCATTCCCTTTGATTTCTTCGTAAGAGGAGCCTGACCCTGATCTTTCTATGTATCATACTAAGCTGGTAATATGCTACTACTTGTTGTTCTTGTAGTAGCGAAACTTTACCCTTTCGAATTGCGTGAAAAGTAACCCAATGCGATGCAATTTAATCACAGGTTTCGCGAATCGATTGAACTCGGGAAACTAGGTAGCCTTTGTTGTGTCCTCGTAGGAAAGAGGTCATGGATTCTGACGGTACCTTACTTCGTCATAGCTAGCTTGAGAGCAGACGCAATGGTCTCATGAAAAACAAAAAGACAGGCCTACCTCAAATGCCGTCTGTGATGAGTTGACAAGGAAGTCTGTTGTGCTGCTGCTCAAGTCTTGTTTTGAAGAAACACATCAAATTATGATTTCTAGTGAGATCATTGAGAGACCGACGGAATTGACGGACACGGAGGACCGCGCGAAAGAAAACAAATCACAAATTCGATTCTGTATTTGGAGATTCCCAACAACATCTGTGTGATGCATGTCACCGACTTTTGTCCCGAAGCGTTTGTGAGAGTCACCGAACGTAGTAACTAACTAAATTGTGGCCTCCGCGATTCCTGTCCTCTCCTATACTTAAGTACAATAACTTTGTCGAAAGAGCTCGCCAGGATTGAAGATTGAAGAACTCGTAGTTAGTCTCGTTGTTAGTCCTTCCTTTCTTTGTTAACCAAAGGGTTTACTAACCCCTTCGTGTATTACCGAAAAATAAGTTGTAAGTAAATCAAGTCGATTCCTATCGACGTAATGCAGAGTGTGTTGAAATTATTTCAAGGGGGATCGCTAAGAAACACTTCCTAATCCTAGCGCTCTTTTGTCGGAATTTTGGCCAAGAACAAAAGTATTATCAATCTCACGGCTGCGCTAATCCGCTCGAGTATGCTGGTAAAACTGTGGACGGCGGACTGAGTCCTAGTCCTAGTCCTAATCTCACACGTTGCCCTCCCCTTCCGGCTAAAAAGTCACATTTATATAGGAATGCTCTTCTCGTTTTATATCGATGAAAAACAAAAGAAAATCATTCAATTTTTTAATCAGAACAACCAACAGTTTTCATTCTTCATCTCTTTAAAAAAGAATTTGAATTGATCTGATGATAAGATAAGTAATTAGAATGATGGCATCGAAAATGGAAAGTGAGATTGCGCGTGTCATTCGTAGTGTTGAGGAGCGGCGGGTACGAGCGGATGTCACTCCCCATCGTGGAATTGTGTCGGACGCCTTATGTCGTCAGCTGTACGCGGAGCAACAAGCGGGTCTGCAAGTTGTAGGGTCTGATTTTCTCGTGTCGTCCGGTGCTGTCGGATCGGGAGTCATTCCGAATAACATAGAGTCGATGCCGCGGCAGGTTTATCCTACTGGATCTGGGGGTCAAGCAGACGTAGCGTTTTTGAAGAAGGTTCGCGGTCATATGCAGAACGTAGGAGGAGCATCAAGTCCTCAACTTTCATCGCAATCGGCCGGACCATCTAAGGCGTCATCGTCGTCTCCTGCACAAAGGAAAAATGCAAAGGGCAAGGAAGCAAATAAGCGGAGCAGGTCTGCTATGGTGCAGAGGGACAGCTTTACGTGCAGTAGCCGCGAGGGTGCGATTAAGCGGGTGATTGTGCATAAATATATGGCGCACCGAGTTTCGCATCGAACCGGTAGGGATGACGAGTATGTTGTGGGATTCGCTGTCGTGGAAACTAGTAACACGAAGAACAGCAGCACCTTTCCCTCTCCGACGAAGAAGGAGTTTTCTGTGGTTCTGGAATGCCGCTCAAGTATATGGGAGCACAGTATACCAAACATTGCCCAAGCGATGAAAACGCGAGCGTCCCTTTCCGATTTACGCGATAAAGTAGATATGACTAATGTGAAAACGAGAAAGACGGGGGGCCGCAACGGGGACTCTATCCCTGTTGGTGCCGTCTTGGGTCTCCCGATCATGTCGCGGACTCTTTGGGTTTCGGAAGATCCGAGACATGTTGAGGAAACATCAAGAAATCAGATATCGCGAGAGAGACTTCCCAGTGGACAGGAAAGACGTAGAAATCGGGGTGACCGCGACAGTGTCGCTACGATCTTACAGGACGGCGCCGCCCGTGCTGGCCGCGACAGCACTGCGACCATCCTGCCTGCGTCTTACCTTGGAGTCACGGGCAGCCCCGGGACTCCGCTATCGTCTCCGAATGGCTCCTCAAGTCAAGTTTATGCTGGTACAGGCACCTCGAGTTCGAGAACGCAGGTACAACTGGCTGCAGGCGGGGCTCAGACGATTTTCAAGGACAGCGGCAGTGGGTCTGACAAGGAGTCCTCAGGTTCGACAAGTGGCAGTTCGCCTTCGTCCGTTTCTGAGAGAAGCCAGAACGAGTCTCCAGCCCCGCCACCCGCGGCAGACGCTTTTCCTGAACAACGCACCCTCAGTTACGAACTTACGGCTTCGAATCTAGCGCAGGTTTCCGCATCGGCCGAGGACCTTTACGGGATGGCAGATCATCAAAGGAGTGAGGACGACCACCGACTCGATACAATCACTGGCAACAACGTGATCGACACTTCACTCGATATTGATGAGGTAAGCCTACAGGCGGGAAAGGGCGATGCATCCGCAACAAAAAGTCCTCACAACCGCTCGATGGACTTTCCGGGTGAAGAGGAACAGAGAAGTGATCCACCTTCACCCACTTCTAAAAAAGTATCAGCATCATTCGCTCGACGAAGCTCGACAAAAACGGAAGATGACGAGGATGGCGATACTGCGCGACGACGGCAGAATAGTCAAGCGAGCAGTTCTCCTCGTGATGGACAAGACTCGCCACGCAGTTTATTTCTAGGAGAAAAGGCCTCGGAGCATAATTCGGGCAAAGGTGGACAACAAGACGGTCACGAAGACGAATCCGATGAACAAGAGAGCGCGTCCTCGTCTAGAAGCAGCCAGTATTTTGAACGCATGCAACAACCACCTGTTGCATATAGTAACAAGGACCCCCGCACCAGATCATCCTCCAATATAAGATGCGCGAGGCGCCAAAGAGGCGAGTCAACTGACTTCTCGACATCGAAAAGAACCGAAGAAGCACAAGCTGGCATGGATATTGGGCAAGAACAAGGGGAAGATGAGTCGGATTTGCTACCAAGTTTTCGTACGCGAGGAAGCACCGCACGGCGACAGAGCCTCCTCGCGCGCACAGAGGCAAGCGACTTGTTGACGGGGCGCCCTGTGTTTCAGTGCTTAGGTACGGTCGCGTCTGCGGCAAAGAAATCCATTGTTGCAGCTTCCTATTTCCGGCTCAGTGATGCGACCACGTCATCTCCGCAAGCGGCGAGCGGAAATAACAACAGGGGATTCAGAAGGACGTCAGAAAGCACGACGTCGGCGACAACGGTACGAAAGACCATCCTCACGGATTCCACATCAACGTGGGTTGGTTCGTCTCCGAGACGACTGAGCGAGATTCCCGAGTACTACGCAGAGGTACGGCAAGCGCGCAAGGAGCGCGTCGAGCAACGCAAAAATGCGCAGCCGCTCGTTTTTGATAAGAGAGGGCGCCTTCTCCTCGTGTCAAAAGATGTTTCCACACAGGGGGAACAGGTGAAGCGTGTGGACGCATTGAGGAGCATGCCTGATGGAGACCGAAAGCTGGCTCGGGAGGAGCTGCACAGAATGCATCAGGATTTGCGAAGGCAGTTGTTCCGGAGACTCGGAGAGATCGGCTTGTCCCAACCAGCTATGGCCGCTGTTGCGACGACCACAGGACGCAGGACGCAATCAGCATCGCCCAAGCGAGATGGCGGAGACAAGCACGACTTCGGTGTGGCGCGGCTCTTTGCCAAAAGGGAAGAAGACCGAAGGCAGGCAACCGCTCGCTCAGCGTCGCCATCGTTTCCGGATAGCAAAAGCAGAAAGTCCAAAATGTATTCGATTGTTTTTCGAGCAACCCGTCTGCGTGCAGCTGCAAGTGGAAAAACTATGCCCGCCTTGACAGGTGCTGGGACGTCCACTGATTCTACAAAAAGGAATCCGAGTCCGACTACATTTTCACAAAGAAAGGAAGTCAAAGATGTGGCCATCACTCTCAGTACAGCTATTGAAGAGAATAACGCCATGCGAAAGCGGGCTCGGGCGTTATCGGCTGATGCGTTGCTATCCCGAGTCGTGGCGCGTCATGATATCTCGCGGCTTCCGCTTGCGGGTGCAGAACAAATGTTACAACAAGAGAATTCTCAACGAGGTTCTGCAGATGAGGAGGGGAAAACCTACGAACACGCTGGAATCTTTGTCGTTTCGTCGACGCCGCGCCACAGCTTTCGGTCTTCGTGCAAGCTGCATGATGATCCCTCTCTACACTTGTTGGGGTCCGGCAACCCTCCGACGTCAACCTTGAGTCAGAAAAAACGGGAACCGTCCTACCTGCCGAAGATGTACAAGACCTCCGGCTACATCGCGCGCAGCAGGTGGCAAGCCATGCGAAGTGCCATCAGTGCCAACCACGAAGCCCGTGTGCGCCTAGGTGCGGGGCTCGCTGCGCAAGAGCAGACGCAGGGAGCTAGTCCGGCAGAAGCTGTGCTTGATTCTACAAGCGGCAAGCCGTCTTTCAGCGTTGTCAATAAGAAGGACGATGCAGCTGCGTCGTCTGAGCAACGAGGGATGAAATTCAAGAGCACCGGTGCAGTTGGAACGCGAACTACAAACAGCAAGGACACTACAACTCGCGCCCAGAGCTCTGCTATGGTCGCCGTCGAGAACAACGACTCGCAGCGTTCAAAACTGGGAGGCTTTCATTACATGGATAATTTCAATCAGGTTGTTCGGGCTACCATGGTGAAGCAAAGTCTGGACGTACACTCTCCGCGACATTGCAAGCTCAGTGCGAAGTCAGTGTGTCTTCAACTTAGTGGACGGGACCCAGTGGCTCAAGTCGATGTTAATGCGACAATCCGAAACTCCACCAATGTAAAACCGCGACGGTCCGCGCCAGCACCGCAAGGTGCAGCTCTCACCTCGCCAGGAGCTCGGACGCCGCGAGACTTTGACACTACAGCCGACGAAAATTATGCTGCGTTTGCCGATGAACAGACTGCTGCGAGAAAAAGGAAGGACCACCGCGAGGGCTTGAAGACACTGATCCGGAGTAAGGTATCGCAATCGCCACTACGCAGGCCGATGAGTGGGGCTGGAGCACTTGCTTCCCCTGGCCCAGCTTTCTCTCCTGCACGACCTCAAGCGAGTAGCGCCGATGTTTCTCCGCACACGAGTAGCATCGCAGGTGATTCGCGACTACTTCGGCCACGCAGTCCTAGTCCAACGTGCACGCTGTTTTCATCTCCAGGGCACGTGGGTGGAGAAAGAGATCGTCCTCTCTCACCTCCGAGAAGTGAGATGATACCCGTTTTAGTGGCACCGGCAACCCTAAATAAAAAGAAGGAGATGTTGACGCCGGCTTTTGCTTCTAGGGGTGGTGAGACATCCACTTCTGTTAGTGTTATCCGTTTAGATGGAAATATAAGTGCTAGCGGAGAAGCATGGATGAACAGTGTTGGCTTTGCCCCACCGAAAAGGAACGTTGGCACGGAAGCGGCGACTTCGCCTAGTATGACACGGACAGAAGTGTGGGAAGCGCAGCGAAACGAGCGCGAGGTGCGTGCAGCGCAAATATCGGTACTGGTGAGTCGAGCGGATGATGCAGCAGTTTCGGGAAAGCAAACGCGAATGCGGGTAGAGCGAAGTCCGTCGCCCAATGCTGGCAGCGTTAGGGATATCTTGGCTCTCATCCCAAAAGAAGAGAATTCGGCTGACGAAATGGCAAAGGACGAAATAAATCGACCTCCGCAACCACCGAATGCGCGCAACAGCGGCACACTCTCATCACGCCTCCAAAAAGGCAAGTCAGCAGTAGATTTTGTAGCCCCACCTATCGAAGTGGAGGCCGTGAACAGTAAACCGCAGCAAAGTGAAGATACAAGAACGAGCAAGACGAAGCAAAACGACACTGCGCCAGAGGACGTGCGCAAGAGCACACGTCGCTCGATGCGACCGAGAGGGAAGTCGATCATCGAATTCATAGCCCCCAGCGAGGACGAAGGTGACGAAGAAGCTACGACTAACGGGACCAGCGCCGTTCTTGGGAATGAAGGTGATCAAAAAGGCGAGCACACATTCGCGCTCGATGCAATTTCTGCCACGCGAGAAAATCTCACTAGTCTAGATGAGGATGCAAACACTCATTGGACATGGACAGGGGCCTAAGTTTAGCGACTTTCGTCGACGACTTTATTCGCAACTAATGAAAGGCAAAGAGCATGAACATGTACATGTTAAAACAACAGGAGCCAACTGAACTGCCCATATTTTCCTTCCTACTAATAGAGTGAAGGGCAGTCGAGAGACTCAATGTCAACTCAATCATATTTATATATATTATAAGTATTATATAACAAAAACGTCATGTGGAATACTTTCCTGGCGTCTAAGTCACTAAATAACTTTGTCTTTCTTTTTCGATTTTTTCGATCTGAACATTGAGATTTATGCATAAGTAGATTGTTTCTCGATCTTGTATTGATGCGAATCCATTTCCATAGTTTATTCAATGCCAATCATGTCCATTCTCGCTAGATTTTCGATGTTTTACCCTGCTCTGAGTAATCATATGCCGAGAGACTACCTAACTATGTAAAAAATGCACAATCAATCTTGATCTTCTTGGGTATTTGCTCCTTGAAAAAATTGGACTTCAAGACCAAAGGTTGGCATCTTTTGTCAGGTAGGGACGGTTTTCTGGCAAACAAAGAATAGCAGTTTTTAAGCAGCCAGGAGTGAACCGCATGAGTGACAGTTGTGCGAGCAGGTGAAGCGTGAGAGAATGGTGTACATCATGAGCCTCGTGACACTCACTGTGATGAAGAAAGGAACAAGACAAGGGATAGATACCGACGTGTGCAACTCCGTCTATTCTGTCAGTTTTGAACTACAACAAGCTTTTTATGGAAATCTTATGCGTGGTCGCTGTGTGTCCTTGTAGTTGTCCAGTCCTACTTCCCGATTCCCTCGATCAACAAAATGTCATGGATCTGTCCGTGTATTGTCTTACTCACACTGGTGGCGTGTGGTGTACAACAACAAGCGAATGGTCATGATTCTGCAATATCGAACTACCAACAAAAAGCCCGGATCTGGTATCCGAAAGGGTTCCATATTCATCCTCGAACTGAAAGTAAGAAGGAGCATTTCGTCTCTGCGGAGCCGGTCTCATCAACGTCGAGGCCTCGCATAGCGGATACACCGCAGGTGAGCAATCGCACGCATTACAACGATAAGAATAAAACAAGAGCAACCCCCTCTGCCGCAACCGCAAGTGTATTGAGAACTACTGCCACTATTAGACCAAGTTCAGGCGGACCGCTTTTGTTATCATTTGAGATTGTTGGAGATCTGGGAAGTAGACTGACCGATCCAGACAAAAAATTGGTCGTTGAGGTCGGCGTGAACGATCTTTCCATGCTCAATGACGAGGCGCTCGGCTTAAGGAATCGCACAGACGTGGTTGTTCTGGGCTTCGAACCACTCCTAGACAAATATGCACGCAACGTCCTCAAATACAGGAATAGTGGAGGAAATTTGGATCATGGTCATCATGCTGATAGCACATCTATTAAGAACGAGGTCGAGGAGAGCAGAAGCAATAGCAAAGAAGATGAAAATGACAGTACAACTTGGCCAAACGATCATATTGAATCACATGATGATGCAGCACCGCTTCGTTTGTCTCTTGTGGATGACCTGTGGTCTGAGGAAGGCCGAACGCTTTTTCTACCCTTCGCAGTGGGGGACGATACGCAGGATCATGATACATCGACGGCTACCACGACGCCGGGAGAAGATCGTAATATTGTAGTTGAGAACGCTGGAAAGATTTATACTTCTGAGGACACTGAGGCCACGACGATGAAGATGATGCCAGAAGCTGAATTTTATGTAGCAAAGCTCGATGGATGCAGTTCCCTATCGCGTATCGATGCATCGGCAGCGGGAGGGATGCTGTTACAGGAGAGCGCTGAGCCAACACTTCACACTACGTTTTGGAAAGACCGGTGTGGGAAGCAGCAGTCTGCGCGGCGCGTGCCTATAATGAGCTTGAACACGTTACTAAAAAAACACATGGGATTTAGTTTGGGAGAAGATGGAGAGGGATCTCAACAAAACGAAAAGATAGAAAAAGCTTCAAGTTCAACAAGAACATTAGTGAAGAACGCGAAGGAGGAAGAGACAAGTGACGAAGCAGTAGAGATTCTTCTCGAGCCGCAACCCCCAACTCGGAAGGGGATTGACTTCCTGAAGATCGACGCACAAGGCTACGACGTGGATGTTGTCGGAAGCTTGCTTGCGAATACTCCTCAGCACCAAATGGTGCGTCGCATTTTCTCTAAGACTCACATGCGGTCTGATTGCATGTTGCTGGACGAGTCTCTCCGCTTCCGTCGCGTCATGTATGAAATGCCAGCAAAGACCTCTTCTATTGGAAGCACTTTACTAGTGCGGCCGTTATCAGGCTCTTCTTCCTCAGGTCGCTCTTCTGCACTAACTTCTACTGCGTTATCTACCGCAGAGCGGCAAGAACAAAGAAGTGATTTCATGTTCGAAATAGCGGACGAGACTCGCTCGATTCTGGAGCACGGTGTGAAAGCATTGCAGGTCGAGGTAACTGCGGATATGTGCAGCATTCCCTACAGTTACGCACCTCGTTGCTCGCAAGCCACTTTCATTCTCGAAGCACTGAACTTCACGTCACTGCCTGACGACCAGTGCCAACATTTACTCTCAACCGATCGGCACAAGTTCTGTGCTTCCGATTTCATCGTGTGGCAGAGAAAGTTTCTACGAAAATCCGACATGTCATCTAGAATATCAGACGCCTATGCTGAGGAAGAGACCCAAGCGAAACAGCGCCTCATGGCACTTGCGGCAGCTTCGAAAAAGCCGTTGCGAGCAGGCACGAACCTCAGGGACAACTTGTCACTCGCGGTCCTTCAACGTACAATTCTGGCACCTCCACCTCGCAAAACTCGTGAAGTAGCACCCGAACAACAACAAGTGGAGAGCAGTGAAGGCGGCGAAGATAGAAGTAGAGGTGTTATTAAGGCTTCATCTGAAGAACAAAAGCGTTCACGGCCAAAGGAGGCGGGCTCAAAAAAAGTCGGATCAGTGTTGTTTCGTGGCCGACTTCAAGTGCTCGACCGGTTTCCGATTCCAGTGCCTCAGGGTACGCAGATATTGGACTTGCGCATCGATTGTGGACTCCGAAAACTAGGGTATCCACTGCTTTCGACCTCGACTTCCCTTCCCGATGAAGATCAAGATTCCATTTCCACTACACCAGCCACCTCCACAATAATCCTGTCGCTCGAATCTTCCTGGCGTTCGTATCTTCAGTTGTTAGCGTTGCCCTGGGACCTGGAGGAGCAAGCATTTCGCCGGAATATCCTTGATCGGGAAACAGACCCTCAGAAAAAAGCCGCAATGCTCAAAAGTTCGCGTCTTATGCACAATCGAGCGTCAAGAGAGCGAACTTCCAGTCTTGGCAGCTTGGATCTGCACCGAGAAAACCACCTCGCTCTGCCATTGGACTTTTGGCGCTTTGTTCAAGAACATTTGCGACTTCTCACTGGCAAAGACCAGGAAGCAGAAGATGAGCGGACGCAGGATTCAGGAGCTGGAAAAGTAGAAGAGACAATTCTTGATGATGTAACTAATACGTCGGACGAGCAAAGTCAATTCGTGTTTTCTGATATGAACTCATTTCTGCGTGGTTTCTTCGAATTTAGCGTTTCTTCGAATGAAGAACTAGCTCAAGTAGCACGACGAGGATTCGACAAAGTTGTAATTCGACAGTGCGGGGCCATCAGGACAAACGATCGGAAAACTAGAGGTGTAGCCGACGCCGAATTTTTCCTGAAAGCTTGGGCAAGTGGAAACTTATCTAGTATGCTGCAAGCGGCCTCTTTGCGACAGCACCGCACTGAATCGAGTGAGAAATTCTACAATCAAACAGCAAGCTTTGAATTTTCGAATTCATCTAGTACACTATTCCAAAATTTCGCAGTTGAGATCGTAGAAGATGATCATATGGAAATCGGACTTGTTGATGCTGCCACTGGAAATCAAAGGTTACAAGCTAGTACTGTTATCCATGAAAATGAATAGATTCTCTGGGGAGCGGGCTCTCATCCGACGACAGCGGGATTGTTCACAAGCACCTACTTTTCTTCTATCTGCGTTAGTTTCAACTCAAACTCTTATGCATTATAATTCATGTATAAATGTTCGTAAGGGAAAATTGTGCAAAGCGAGCAAGCACATCACGGATTGATCGCGTTTGCTTGGTGTAGTAGGCAGCTCTTTGAACTCGGGAGCAGAAAAGATGGGCTCCTAGTACGAGCTTCACAACTACATCATCAAAAACTACGACAGGTAGCGATAGCAGAGTTTTGTGCAAACAATAAAAGTAGAACAAAATAAGGTGTGATGTGTGCTCGATGAAAAAGTTTGTAGCTGAGAAATGTGGTTGAGAAATTATGTTACCATGAACTCACTGAGTGGTCCTTGACCTTGCGGTCAACACTCCTAGTAGGCAAGAGACCTGTTTCGTACACCTTTCCGTAGTCAAATTTTGAAAAAATGGTATCGGATTCATCATGTGAGGCTGATGCTGGGATAAAGCCATTTGCGGATTCAAGATCAAGAATAGAGGAAACTACCACCGACCACTATGGATCTGCGAATGCGCTGCTTTGCGAGCTGCGTCGCGAGCGGCTGTCGCGCGAACGCGTCGTAGTGCACGATGTACAAGGCAGAGGCTTGAAAGTGTTGGAACGACCTGAGCGCGATATAGGTTCCCAGTTATGGCGTGAGGGGACTCAGGCGTTGCACCCAGCGGCGCGAACGGAATTGCGGAGGCTCCGGCCGATCTGTCGTGAAAACGAAAAAATTGCAGTCGTAGAACTTGGTTGCGGCGTCGCCCTCTTGAGCGAAATGTTGGCTTTGGAATTCGGCGAAGAGGAAAGCGAAAGTGATCGGCTAGCGAGATATAGTGACGCAGACAATATAGACCGTCCCGAGGTTAACAAAAGGACAACAAGTCGTGTTGATATCAGTGTGGAAGCGCCAGGTGCGACGTTTTCCTCAATGAAAAAAAAAAAAACTACGCGGGTGGACTTTTACGCTACAGACCAGCAGAAGGTCCTGCGTTATAGTGAAGAAAATCTCCGCAGTAACTGTTTAGAAGGCAGTATTCACCTTCGACCGTTAGATTGGACAAATCCTGGTGAAGCGGTGAACCTCAGAACCGAAATTGCAAGTGGATGTGAGCCACACCATATACAAGACAAAGAAATTGCAAAGCAGCATGGAGTAAAAAATCATCTGCTCGTTTTGGGTTCGGAGTGTGTATATGACGTGCGACTTGTCAGGCCGATGCTTGAGACTTTGAAGCGCCTGGCACTTGGTGTTGATATTGGAAAAGACCAGCGTGAGCGGGAATTATTGTTCAAGACAGTGCGTGCTGTTTTCAGTTTCAGTCGGCCCAGACGACAAGCCGAAGAAGAGTTCTTCAAAATTCTATTCGAGAGCGATGAGGAATACAGAAGTTTTTTCAAAATCCAGGAAATTCACACGCGCACTGCTTCCGATTCACGTGATACCTTGTGGTGCAGGAAAGCAAATATGGAAGAAGCTAATGATTATACAAAAGAGTTCAGTTTGAGCCTTGCTCTTTCTCCCAACATGTTTCGGGAGGACCTGTACCCAAAAATAGTTGTCATTGATGTCAAATCAGGCCGAGATAGAAAATAAAGAACGAGGGAGTATACACCAGCACGCGTAAACACTACTGATCCTAACAAAGCTACACCCTTCAAACAACTGCGATACTAGAATGATTGAACTACTAGAAGCCAAAAATCTCTGTGTGTTCTGACAAGCTAGAAAAGGAGAACTGGGTCAGGAGCTCGTTGTTAGCCCAAGCCTATACTCTGGATCTGGTTTTGGACTTCGAGGATTCCCTCACGAGGACTTATGTTTTATTCATGGGCACTTGCGCCGCCGGTCACGATGCTTGCATATGTTCCTTGGGGCGTATGGATTCATCTGTTGTAGGGTTGTCACTTGATATCACGGTTTTCACCTCTGAGTGTGAGTGTGCGGTGCACCCTGCGGTACAATAGAGAAAGTTCAGTGAACCACGCTTCTGAATCTGAACAGTTACAGGGGACATTCTGTTGCAGGCCTACCCGACGTTCGGTAATCTAATCTGCAAACCCGCCAACCCTTATTTTGATAAATACCGTTTAATTTGTCTTGCTTGTGATTGTCCCTGTGGCCCCATTTACTTAAGGTCGGCGACTTTGTTCGGTCGCTGCGGTTTCATTCATGATTTGTTATGTCCTCGCCTATCATACTCAACGTTGTCCAAATACATATTCGTATGCCGCTTCAACCATGTCTCCCACTACGACAAAACAGCGTGTCTAAGAGTAGTCCGTTTAATGTTTTAGAGGTTCGGTACATGTTGAACTCGAATAATATCCTCAGTTTCAATTTCAATATCTCCAGATCGATGATGGCTTTCTAAGTTTCATGGGTTTGGTTTGCCTTAGATTTGAAACGGGTGTCACTTCCCTCTGAATGCAAATGTACCTACAGCTAAGTAAGTAGTACACTTTCACGTATGAGAAGAAAACATAATTAATACTCGACTTGAGCGCCCGGCAGCACTCCTCCCACTAGGATCACCCACCCCCGGCACGCACCTTCTCAACCCCGGCGCGATTCCGCTTCCCCGGCTCCTCCCCCGCCCGCCAACCGTCTGGCGGCGTTGGTCGTTGGGGCAAGAGCTGGGCGGGGGACGGCGTGCGGCCATTGATTAAAGAGGCACAGGCCGAAGCCGCTGGCCTGTCGGTGTGCTCTTCTTTTGGTAGGTTTGGCCTTCTTTGGGTGCAAGTTGCAGCGCTCTGCTTTGCAACTTGTCGAGTTTCCTCTTCTTGTGATACAATCAAAAACCTTGGGAGGGAATTGCCGCGCTTTGTTTTTATTGGATATAGTCAAAAGCTTTGGGCTTTCGGTCGCAAGACAAGTTTGGAACTTTGAGATATTGAGGCGCAGCCTTTAGTCTTAAGCGTTCAGCTTTGGACTTTTAGCCTGGGACTTTCAGCTTGGCGCTTTCCGCTTTGAGCTAGCGTTCAACCTTGAGCTTCAACTTTGCGCTTTGAGTTTTGGACTTTCGATCCTGAGTTTTCCACCTTGAGTTTTCGGCTTTGCGCTTTCAGTTTCGATTTTTCAACTTTGGGCTTTCAGCTTTGAGCCTTCGACATTGAGGTCTTCAGCTTTGAGCTGTCAGGTGTGAGCCGGCTTTCAGCTTGACACTTTAAGGCTCAGAGCTAACCAATTCGTTCGCTTTTTTTCAATTTTTTGAGTTCAAACCGTAAAAGTTTTGGCTTTATCGCGTAGCTAAGTTTTAAACTTAGCGCCCATCTGCGTGAAGTCAGGGCTAACTGATTCCCAGGCATTTCCTCAATTTTGTGGGTTCAAATTGTTTTGTATAGGTTTTGACTTTATCGCGTAGGCTTTAACTTTCGCGCCCATCTGCGTGAGGTCAGGTCTAACCAATTCGAATTCCCAAGCCTCGCAAGCTCAGCAGCTTGCAAGTTCATAAGTTCACGCGTGCCGCTCGTGATGATGATGATGATGATGATGCAAGCCTGCAAGCCTGCACGCCCCCCGATCGGTTGGGGTGGGGTGCGCAAGTTCGTAAGTTTCTAAGTTCGTAGTGGCTCATAAGCTCAGAACTTCGGAAAGCTTGGAAATGGGAAGGTCGGAAGGCTTGGAAAGTTTCGAAAGTTTGGCAATTTTAGTTATTTCGGAAAGATTGGAAAGCTTGGAAAATTCTGAAGGTGCGGAACGTTTGGAAAGGCCGGAAAGTTTGGGAAGCTTCATCGAAAGTTGGGGAAGCTGGGAAGGCTGGGAAAGCTTGGCAAGTTTGGAAAAGTTCGGAAAGGTCGGAAGTTCATGAGTCAGAAGAGGAAGACCGAGTTTGGGGCTCGGAAGTGGGGGAGTGAGAGTTTGGCGGGGTCGTTGTTGTTTTGTAATTTAGCTCTTTATTATGGCTAAAGCGTCAGCGAGCGCGAGTATAGTCCTGCCACGCGCCTAGCATAAGCTATAAGGATACGGATAGTAAAATCAGAAAGCTTCAAGCGTATAGTAAAGATAACAAAACTTTATCGTAAATGTTGTTGTCGAGTGAATACTAGCCTCCACAAGCTTCGCCCGGCTTCAAGTTAGTTAAGCACTTCCCTGCAGCCTCCCACGGGCTACAGCCGCTAGAGTAGAGACAGCCCGCGGGTGAGCTGTTGCACCCTACGAATTCACTACGATAAGAGCCGAGCGCCGACGGTGGCCGACTCAGATCGATGCGTCGACTCATGTGCAGGGCATTGCGCTGCCTTCGGTTTTTTTATGAGACTGCCGGGGGGTTCATGCAAATTCTTAAGAATTTGCAAGACCCCCACGGCAGTCCAACGAAAAAACCAGAAGAGGGCCACCAGACACGCACAAGAATCCGCAAGCCCCAACGCACGCAAACGCCTCGCGGTGGCGCCAGGCAAGAACGGGCGGCGGCTTTAGCGGGCCAAACAAGACAAAGCATAAGCAACGCAGGGCTGCGCTGCTCGGGTCTCTCTACGCGCTTACACCTGGCTGGGCTTCTTTGTTTCGTCAGATGTCTCTCGTCAGAAACAGACGGGCGCACCTCGCGGGGGCGTGGGGCGTCGCGCTGCGGGTTGTGGCTGAAGCCTCTTGACTGGCTGACGTCTTTCGCCAGGATGGAGACTGAGGCCTTCCATCAGACTGATGCCGTTCGTCAGACCAACGCGCTGCGCCAGGCTGGCGGCCTTCGTCGGACGACAGGCCGGCGCCCTTCGGCGGACATCGTGGGCCAGGCTGGGGCTCTTCGTCAGGGTCGGGCGACGTCTCTCGTCAGGCTGACGCCTTTCGTCAGACTGAAGCGCCTCGCTTTGCCGACATACCTCGCCAGGCCAAGACTCACGCCTTTGGTCAGGTTGATGGCTTGCTTCAGCTTGGCGCCGTTGGTTCGTCAGGCTGATGCACTGACCAGCCAGGTGACGCCTCTCGCCAGGCCGGCGCACTGCTTCGCCAGGCGTCTGCCTTGTGTCGGAAGCGGAACAGGCTGCGCGGGGCCTTTCTTCGGGCTGCGGATGTCTTTCCTTCGTGAGATTGGTTCTGCCCCTTCGTCGGACTGACGTTCTCCGCCAGGCTGACCGCGTTCGTCGGGCTGACGTCCTTCGTCAAAGGTCTTCGCTATCCTCGTCGAGGTAGGGCTTCTCGCCACAGGTCGGGCGGCAGTTTTTCTGGCAGTGGTCGCGCGTCAGATGTGTGTCTGCCGTCGCGGGTCTCTTGTCTTGTCGGAGGTCTTTCGCCCAGCGGTCGCCCAAGGGTCGCCTTTGGTCCAACGGTCGCCTTTGGTCCAAGGGTCGCCTTTGGTCCAAAGGTCGCCGCACTTTGGTCCAAGGGTCGTCTTACTTTGGTCCAAGGGTCGTCTTACTTTGGTCCAACTCCAAAGGTCGCCTTACTTTGGTCCAGCGGTCGCCTTACTTTGGTCCAGCGGTCGGCTTACTTTGGTCCAGAGGTCGCCTGAAAAGGTCGCCTGTGGTCTGCAGGTCGTCTGTGGTCCAGAGGTTGCCTCTGGTCTGAGGGTCGTCTTTGGTCCAAAGGTCGGCTTTGGTCCAGAGGTCTGCCGTGGTCCAGAGGTCGTCTGTGGTCCAAAGGTCGTCTTTGGTCCAAAGGTCGCCCTTGGTCCACAGGTCGCGTCTGGTCCAAAAAACGCCTCTGGTCCAAAGATCGTCTTTGGTCCACAGGTCGTCTTTGGTCCACAGGTCGCCTCTGGTCCAAGGATCGCCTTCGGTCCAAAGATCGTCTTACTCTGGTCCAAAGGTCGCCTTATTTTGGTCCAAAGGTCGCCCCCTCACTTTGGTCCAGAGGTCGCCCTACTTTGGTCCAGAGGTCGCCTTACTTTGGTCCAGAGGTCGCCTTACTTTGGTCCAAAGGTCGCTCTACTTGTCGTCGTACTTTGGTCCAAAGGTCGCCTTACTTTGGTCCAAAGGTCGCCTTACTTTGGTCCAGCGGTCGTCTGGTGTGGTCCAAGGGTCGCATGTGCTGTGGTCCAAGGGTCGCCTGTGGTCCAAAGGTCGCCGGTGGATGTGGTCCAAAGGTTAAGGTCGCCTGTGGTCCAAAGGTCGCCGGTGGTCCAAAGGTCGCCTTCGGTCCAAAGGTCGTCGTGGGTCCAGCAATAGCATAGGTCGTCTTGGGTCCAAAGGTCCGTCTTGGGTCCAAAGGTCGTCTTGGGTCCAGGGGTCGTCTCTGGTCCAAAGGTCGCCTTTGGTCCAGAGATCGCCGCTGGTCCAACGATCGTCGTTGGTCCCAAGATCGCCTTTGGTCCCAAGATCGTCTCTGGTAGGTCCAGCAGTCGCCTTTGGTTCAAAGATCGGACCAAGGACCGCCTTCAGTCTGAAGGTCGCTTTCGGTCCAAAGATCGCCGTGGGTCCATAGGTCTGGGGTCCAAGTGTCTCTGGTCGAAGGTCTTTCTTCGGCTGTTTCTCTTTGGACTTCTCTCGCCAGCTTGCGCCTCTACCCCCGTCGGGCATTTTTCTGGCTTCTTTTCTGGTAGTCTGCCACGGGGCCGCAGCGTGAACTCCAACAAGAAAACGGCCGGAGGCTATCGGGCTTAGGAGTGAGGGGAAAGGGCAGGAGGCTATGGGCAATAGCTTCGCGGCAGGAGGCGACTAATCTCCCGTGGGTTAGGCGGGGAGTTTTATGGCGGCGGAGATTTATAATATAGATTAATAATATAGATTATTTTTTTGTTATGTTTTTTATCTATCAACTTATAAGAATTATTACCTCCGCCCCCTCCTACTCGTACTCCTTAAACCGAATAGGTACCTATTATCCGAAATCTCCTCTTCCTTAGTTGTGGTCTAGACGCGGTCCGTTAGTTACCGTTCTCCCTGCTCTCGTTCAGGGTACTTATCATGGTTGTTGTTGCACCTTCTCCAGAGCAGGAAGAGGTGGTCGGAAAAGCGAGCTTTTGTGCGGCCGTCCAGATTGCTCCTGCAGCTACCGAAGGTCATCACTTTTCATCGCCAAAGGATATCGAGATGACGAACAAGGTCGCTTCGTCCAGCGGCTCCGTCGAGGTAGATCCTGCGGCCGCCGACAAAGCTAAGGCCGAGGATGCGAAATACAAGGCGGAATTGGCCAAGATCAGTCTGTCGGACCTCTTCCAGTTCGCAGATAGTACGGATAAGTTCTGCTACTGGGTCGGCGGCATCAACGCTGTCGCATTTGGTCTGGCGCAGCCTGCCATCGCGTACGTCTTTGGCGAACTTTTTGACACCGCGAATATGACAGACAAGGACAAATTTGTGGACCAAATGAACGACCTGCTGATTTGGTTCGGGTTGATCGGCATCGTCAGTTGGATCACTGCCTGGCTTTTCGTTTGGCTGTACGACGTAGCGGGCAGCAGACAAACTTGCAAATACTAAGTTCCAGGAAATAGAAATCCATCTTCAGTACAACTAGATCTAGAAGAATCTTAGGTAAGATGAAGCCGTTCAAACCTAGAACAGCTTCAACTTGGATGCAGTGTGATGGGTTTTTATGAAGTCTAAGACTGCCGGGACGTCTACTTCAGTGCGGTGGTCGGGCAAGACTGTGGCTGGTTCGACGAAAAAGACATCATGACCGTGCCAAGCAGCGTCCAAACCGACGTAAGGAAGATCAAGGATGCCTTGGGAAAAAATTTTGGTATCTTTGTTTGTAGCATCCTCAAAGTTCTCGATCTAGTCAAACATAAACAAGTAGAAGAACATACTTGTTGTATCTATGTCGGACATGATAGATCCTCTTCTTGGTCACACAGACTAGTTGCATTTCGTCCTTCTGCTTATCAGCTCTCGCTTTGCAGAATGGAGCGCAGTTTCTGGGAGGCTTCGTCTTTTCGTTTTTCATCAACTGGCAGCTTTCTCTCGTCCTTTCCGCCGGTCTTCCGTTTATGGGCGCATCGGCGTACTACTTTTCGCTTGCGCTAATGGAGATTGCCAGCGGCACAAATCGATACTATGTCAAGGCCGGCGGAGTAGCGGACGAGGTCTTTGGCGCAGTCAAAACTGTGATTTCGTTCGGGGCAGAGCAGGCAGAGTTGGATCGCTATTCCATCCACTTGGAGTCAGCGCGTCTTGGCAAGGTGAAGAGCGGTACTCGTATTGGAATGCAGGTCGGTTCACTTAAGACATACTAGAAGCACCTACTTACTTTCAATGGGAGTCAGTCAGCATTTGTGATCGAATATTGTCGACAGCGGTCCTTTATAGGCTCCTGCTAATTCCTAGTTGTCATGCACTTCATACTGTGAGAAGCCTTCTGCCAATTTTGGTTTGATGGTCGCTAACTTTTTCTACATGCTTCTAAGTTTTTCTGGTCGTGTTGTTTTTTGTTGTACGCCTTGGCGTTTTGGTACGGCAGCATCCTGGTGGGTGACAAAATCGAGAATCAGCGCACTGGGGAAGCGTTTACCGGTGGTGATGTGATGAAGTGCTTCTTCTGTATCCTCCTGGGAATGTTCGGAATAGGTCAGGTTGCACCATGGATTCAAGCAGTTGCCGAGGCGAAGCCCGCTCTGCTCAACCTGAATTATGGTCTCAGCATTTATAATTCAGCAAAACGAGGAGAGAAGTCAGAATGTCTAACAAACCCACTTCTTCAAACTTCGGGGCTGCTAGGACATTATAGTGGTGATTTTTGCGTTTAATAATCGTAATATTAGCTACTTAGAAGTTTGTTGAAGAGTGACAAGAAGAACAAAGAGTTCTCCAAGTGCAGTTTCTAATTGGCGCGCATTCTGAATGAGGAAAAGCCAAAAGTTACAGAAGGCAAAGTAGAACTTTCCAGTGCAACGCTGAGTGGCAGTAAGGGCGTTGAAATCGCAGCCAGGGATATCACCTTTTCATACCCTACAAGGAAAGACGTACTAAGTCATTCTTCGTCGTTGGGGGAAAAAGCTTACTTTTTCGTGCTTAAAAAGCTCATTTGGAACGCTTTCAATCAAATTTTGAAATATGTTCAAAAATGCCTCTATGGAAGTAGATGTGCTGCCAGCTGATACTAATTGACGTAAATTCACAAGTTTGGTAGACGTATAATCCTGAAAACAAACAATTACCTCACCCAGATGCAAGTGCTGCGCGGAATATCGTTCGATATCAAGGGTGGACAGAAAGTTGCGTTTGTCGGCGAGTCTGGCTGCGGTAAGTCTACGCTAATTCAGCTGTTAGAGCGGTTCTACGACGTAGATGGTGGCTCTCTTTCTTTCAACGGACACAACATCAAGGATCTGTCCTTTAACAGTCTTGGCAGTCTCACGGGCTACGTGTCACAAGAGCCTGTTCTTTTTAACTACACGATCAGAGAAAACCTCTGTTTTGGTCTGCGAGACAGGCCTAGCGACGAGCAGCTCAAGGACGCCTTAAAGCAAGCGCAGGTACGTAAATTAAATTTCAATTTATTGACCTGACTGTTGTAGTCATCTGTACTAATTCTGTCGGAATGAACGAACAACGAGCTCATTATACTTCACGTTATTGTCCTGCTAACTGCAGTTTTCATCCTCTTGCTGGTGCTCGTCCTGTAGTCATGTACTAGAGATGATGCAACGACATCATCAGGTGTGGGATGTGATTTCTGGGTTGCCACAAGGATTGGACACACTACCTGGCACTGCCGGTTCGCAGTTTTCTGGAGGTCAGAAGCAGCGCATCGCCATCGCGCGTGCACTCGTTCGTAAGCCAAAACTCCTTTTGCTCGATGAGGCAACCTCGGCACTGGACTACACTTCTGAGAAGCTCGTACAGGAGACCATCGATAAGCTGACGAGCAATGCTGAATTAACGGTGATCGTGGTCGCGCATAGGCTGTCTACCGTTAGAAATTGCGACCAAATCCTGTTCTTCGAGAAAGGCGTGATCGCAGAGCGTGGAACGCATGCGGAGTTGCTTGCCATGCAGGGCGGCTACTATCGCCTCACGCAGACACAGGAGGCTCTTGCGCTGGCTGGCTCGGTTTCCCTCTCACGGGGGAACACGAAAGAGTCTGTTTCACCGCAGTCGGACGTTGCGCCAGGCGATAGGCAGTTGAGCGGCAAAAGTGCCTCGCCAGTGAACGCAGTCGGCTCGCCGGTTGAGCCCGGAAAAACGGAGGGAGTCGAGGGTGGCACGCCCACTCAGGAAGCAGTGTTAGCGCGAGCACCTTCGAAGGACCCAATGACACAAGCGGGATCGAATGCGCTAGACCTGGTCAAAACTGAAGACGAAAAAGAAGAGGAGCGCATGGCCAAAATAGAAAAGGAATATTCGGTACACCTACACCTAGTTGGACGTTGCCCTCACCAAGGCGTAGGAGAAAACCATCGAGAAAGTAGAATGTTCTCAAATAATACAACTGTTGAGAACATCAACGTTCCTTCATCTTCCGATCAAAACCACCAAAAACCCTACCACCACGACCACGACAGGTTCCGATGTCTCGTTTATTGACGTTGAACACCCCAGCGGAGAAGCTTTACTATCCTCTCGGGTTCTTTTTTTCGCTTTGCAACGGGAGTTATCAGCCTCTTTGCGCGTACATTCTCACGGCTGCAATGGAGGACTTCTATATCCAGGACCCGGAGGAGATGAAAGAGGAGCTGATGAAGAGTGTCTTGGGGTTTGTTGCTATCGGTGTCGCATCCTTTTTCACCTACACCGCAGCCTGTGCTTGCTACTCGTACGCAGGAAGTCACCTGACAATGCGCGCGCGCAAACTGATCTTTGTCACGTACATGAAGCAGGAAATGGCCTACTTTGACGACCCGGCGAACACACCGGGAAAACTAACTGCGGCCTTGGAGAATAAGGCGGCAGATTTGTCGTACATCACCGGGGAGCAAATGGGGGTAAAAGTGGAGACAGTGTCTGCACTGGTTTGCGGTGTCACCTTTGCCTTCATCGCATCCTGGAAAGTGGCTGCTGTCGTGACTGCTTGCCTCCCGCCCCTCGTGATCGCGATGATCATCTTGTTCGTCGTCCTTATGGGCCAGGGCAGCGGGGGCGAGAGTCCCGAAGTCGTGGCGAGCGGTGGCATCATCGCGGAAGTCATTCTGAACCTCAAAACAGTGCGCGCCATGCGCGCCGAAAGGGACTTCCTCAAAACCTACCTGCAGGCAGTGGAGACGATCAAGAACAAGGAGGTGAAGTCAGCTTTGCCGGCAGGCTTTGGCTTTGGTACAACTTGAAGACACAGCTTTCTGAATGTTCTGTAAATGGAGGTACATCTTCACATCCACTGAGGATGTTAATACACGTCGTCGATAAAAAGATTAGTATTGCGATGGATCTCTTATGCATTCATTATCACTTGCCTACTAATCAGTACTTTCAGGTTTCTCCAATGGTATCATTTTTGGCGTCTACGTTGTTGGATTCTGGTACGGTGCTAAGCTGATCAAGGAGGAGGGCCTCAGCGCCACGGACATGTTCCGCGCCGTTATGTGCATTATCTTCGCTGGTATGGGTGCGGGACAGGCTGGGGCAGCCATGCCCAGCGTCGCCAAAGCAAAGACAGCGGCCCACGATATCTTCGAACTGGCCGACCGCGTTCCGCAGATAGACTCGACGATAGAAGGCAACGCTCAGAAACAGACTATCGATCGCATGGATGCGATAGATTTTCGTGCCGTGGAATTCGCTTACCCAAGCCGACCGACGGTGCCGATTCTAAAAGGATTAGATCTAAGTTATGGCGAATGGAATTTGGTGACGCGGAGTCACAATTTCGCGAATCCTTGTAGTTGATGACCGAAAAAGTTTATTTGCTTCAAGTTTCCGCTTCCATCTCTTCTAATGCCATGACACCCTGAAGCTAGGCCAGTCCGTGGCGCTTGCTGGCCCTTCAGGAAGTGGAAAGAGCACGATCATGGCCCTCTTGCAGCGATATTATGACCCAGAGAAGGGAAAAATTGTCCTCAACAATGGTCCAGAATTACAGGAGATCAACCTGAACAAGTGGCGACAGGTCATCGGGTATGTCGGTCAGGAACCGATTCTCTTTAACGTGAGTGCCATGGACAACATCCTGTATGGAATCCCGCCAGAAGAACGAGCTAAGGTATCGTCTATTACTTTTGGTTTTGTCACCAGGTAGGATAAGAAGAGGTCCTGACTTTGTACTGACGGTGCTGAGCAGTTGCTGCCTACAAGGAAGTGGAATTTTCTTGCAGCTTATGATTAATTTCATTTTGATTGTGTACCTCGTGTATCAAAACAAAGAAGAAACATAACGAGAATTCATTTTCGTAATATCTCCGCGCCCGTTCGGTCCCGCGCCCGTCCGTTAATATATATGAATATGAAACTCAGTTCTCCGAGGCGGATGTGCAATCGGTTGCCATGCAAGCGAACGTGAATTTTATTGGTGGCTCCGATGGCAAGCTAAGTTGGACTGAGCCTCTTGGTCCTCGCGGCAGCAAGATATCTGGCGGACAGAAACAGAGAATCGCTATTGCACGTGCTTTGATCCGCAAGCCTCAAATCCTCATGCTTGATGAAGCCACTTCAGCCTTAGACGCAGTTTCGGAAGCCGAAGTGCAGGAGACGCTTGACAAACTACAAACCGACCACCCAGATCGACTCACAATCACGATTGCTCACAGGCTGTCCACCATCCAGAATTGCGACAAAATTGTCGTTATGTGTGATGGCGTGTTGTTGGAACAGGGATCGCATAGCGAGCTACTGGAAAAAGAAGGACTCTACAAAAAGCTCATCCAATCGCAGGGAGCCGGACCACGGGGGTCGCGAAAGTCAGCGTAGGGCGAAGAAAACTCCTGCTGAGCCCTCCGTATAACTATTTATTAAATAGTAGCTTAGTTCTACCTGCTACTGTTAGGTATAGTGCATTTACTTTTACATGGAATATGTCGATACTAGACTTAAGCGCCCGGTAGCACTCTTCATTCCACTAGAATCCTCCACCCTCTGCACGCACTTCCCCCGCTATTGCGTGCCGCCGCTTTCCCGGCCCCTCCCCCACGCGACAACCGTCTGGCGGAGTTGATCGGTGGAACAGCGCAAGGGTCGGGCTCTGGGCGGCCTGCGGCCATTGAAAAGCCACGCTTGGAAATGGTAGGCCCGGGAGTTTGCGGGTCTTCTTTTACTCAGGTTTGGCATCTTTGCGGAAACCTGAAGCTTTTGAGCGTCAAACTTTTGTTTATTATTCGCCCACTTTGGAGAAAGTTAAAAACTTTGTATCCAATTTTTTTTTGAAATTTATCCTCCTTCGATAAAGTCGAAAACTTTGCCACTTTCGCACTTTCAAACTTGAAGTTTCAATTTAAAACTTTTTCAGTCCGCAGATTTTTAATTTTATCGCCCAGAAAATAAATCAATGCAAATGTCAGGGCGGCGCGTTGTAGGCTTCGAGCTGAAGACTTGAAGCATCGGGGCCGGTCTTCATAATTTCCATAAGTTCACGAGTTGGGGGGTTGGGGGTTCGGGAGTGTGAGGCTGAGAGTTTGGCGGGGTCGTTGTTGTTTTTTTTTTAGCTCTTTCATATTTACTCTCATAAATCTTCGAAATGTCACGTATCAACTACCGACTAAGGATTATGCTAGGCTACGAAGACTTGTACTATTCACCAGGCTAGTATGATGGTAGAGATTATTGTACAGGTAAAACTGATTATGTGCATGTATATCATATTGTGTGTAGTTTGATCAACCCCGTAGCACTACCAGAGCAGCATCATGAAATTGAAAGTGGATCACAAGGCGATGAAAAGAGCACATCACTCAGTACGCGTCTTGCTCTAGGGTTATTGTATAAATGTATTGAAACTATTGACTTGAACGAGGTAAAAATAATTATGATTATGAATGGTCAAAACGGTACTTAGTCTTAGTGTTGAGTGGTAGTTGTTCGAAGTCACCATCTCGAAAAGTTCATGAACCCGTTCCGGTTCCATGTTTTTCTTCTCTGGCTTCGAGTATAGGATTTAAGCAAATGATCTAGGTACAGACACATGCTATTCAACATGATTTGGATTTGTATAGACGGGAAAAGTAAAAATGGTTCATGTCACTGTTACTGTTAGAATATTCAGTCGTGACCGTATCAATGAATCGCAGAATTGGGCTATCAGGAGGAGTCCTCTTGTCATTTTCGTGGCTACTCTTTCGGATAGGTCCCAGCTTTTTTGAAAGCTTGCCAGCGAGGCACACGTGAAGCGGAATGTTTTACAACCTAAAAAGATGAACCAAGAGAGTTAAAATATATTCTCGTCGCTCCTGATGCGAACATCGGTTCTGTGAGCTGAACACGGATGATCTTCTGATGCAAAGATCACAATATGACACTGGTTTTGTCCTCGTGTTCCTTGAGGTTCAGCAGCCAAAACGTGGTTCGGCAGTTACTAATTTTCATGCGAGACCAGTCAAAGAGACCGCTAGAAAGTTTCATTGAGTTTCACACGAGAGCCATCTGCTTGGTAAAAATCATCTGGCCTTTTATTTGTCGAGTGTTCAGCCTAATCCTTCTTCTTCGGTGGTCATAATGAGAGATAAGGAAAAGCATCGTCCATGCTGAGATAATTGATCGGGAAATTGCATCTTTATTCTGTGCTGGTGTCCTTCATTTATGAAGCAAGATGACCACGATGATGAGCAAAACTGGCATCAAATAAAATATAGCTGATATTTTCCCGCCCATGATCGTATTTTTACGACACTCATTAGTTAGAGCCCTCAGAGCTGGTTCTTTGTTTTCAGGTGGTCCCTTTCCCCCCAAATTTGTGTCATGATTATACATAGATCTTTGTAGCATTCATAATTGATCGATTTCATTCGCCATCTGCTATCAAGGATGATCGTAAAAGCATTTTTAGCTTGCTAGCTTGCTCTGCGAGGCATCAGTGACTCACTTCTACTCAAGAGTCTATCAATCTATTTTACGAACACGACGTCGATCAATCATTCGACAATATATATCAAAGAACAACAGGTCCACTTTTAGATTGGCTATTTTGTAAGGCAACGCTAATATTCATAGTTGTGCAGCATTGTAGTTCATTTTTCTAGCAAGAACGCACTTCTGTTTATTTTTTTCCATTTATACTACTTTTTCGCTTCATGGTGATCATATTTCCAAAGTTGAAGTTCTTGTATTTTTATACAGCTGGTCCATTTATTTCAACAATTAGAACACGCTTAGATTTAGAAGTTGTGTACACGGAAGATAAAACACGAAAGTTGTGTACATACGCAGTGTTGATAACGGAAGATGACTATGTTAGGCGCAGAAAAGACTTCTGTCGCTGCGTCGGCTGAAGACGAACAGAATATACAGTCAAGAGTATTGTTGTTAAAGAGCGACTTGAATAAAGACTTGGTTTCTTCATCACCGCCTGAAGATCATCACCAGGTGCAGTGTAAAAGCGATCATCTTTCTTCACAAGATGGAGTTCCTCTGGTCATCCCGAAGGAAGTTTGCAAGCACGCTCTTGTACTAGGACAGCAGGTGGTGAGGATATCCGAAGACTCGATATCAAAGGAAAGGGTTCCCCCTGGAGGTGAGAGGGTGAGCGTTCCTCCAGCGAAGGTGTTGGATCAAGACCTTCGTCCTTTGCGACGCTCGCGGTTGTGGTTAAAGGTATCAAAACAAGACACTGCCGGTTCCGAGCAAGAGCAAGACGCTGTGTATATCGAGGACGTTTTCAACAGCGACGGCAAGAAGGGCGCGAGCAAAGAAAAAGAGCCGCAGCTTCCTGCATCATTCTCACCAACAGCAAGAACAGGAGAGACCATTGGGAAACCCATCGGGGCCGCGAGCAAGGAAGTCAATCCCCTGCCAAGCACGGTCGTGGCACTCGAGAAACAGCAAAGCAGCGGCACCAGCTCGGCAACGACTGCTTCATCATCAACATCATCGCCTACAATTGCGCAGGAAGTAGCTGGCGTTACTACAACATCTACATCATCTTCTGCCGCTGGCCTCAGAGCAGATGAACTAGGTCCCACGCCGCCTCCATCGTCCTCTCCCTCAGCTTCCACGTCAAAAGAAAAAGACATGGCCCTGCGCCCGCCAAAGCCAGCGGAGGGCGCACCCACGGGTCGTATAACTCCAATCGTTTCATCGCGAGGTTCCTCACCTCGGATCCCCTTCCACGTGACGCTGGACGAGCCCATTCAGTGCGAGCACTGCGGCGCGGTTCTCATCTGCCCGGAACTGCACGTGTGCCAGCGCATGTCGGCCTCTGAGATCAAGCGCGCCCTCGAAGCAGGTAACCAACGCTACATAACGGGTGAATACCAACCCTTGCTCGAAGGCAGGCACCGGAAGCACCGCATGAAGATTTCAGAAGGCCAGCTCCCGGCGATCGCAGCTATCGGCTGCGCAGATTCACGCTGCAACCCACAAGGCATCACGGATTGCAACGAGGGCGAAATGTTCATGACCCGAACAGCGGGAAACTACGTAGGCACATCCGTCGCGGGATCGGTACGTATTAAAAGATTATCCACGTTAGTCTTACTGTTGTAAGTTACTTCTCATTTGTTCGATTTGTAATGAACTACACACAGCGTTGTAGTAGATGTATGACACGTAGATTTGAGGGCCCTTAATCTTAATGATTTGCATGTGGTTTATTTATGCTGCTTGTTTGATCAATCATCTCCAGATTCAATACGCCTGTGAAAACCTGGGAACAAAGTTTGTCTTGGTAGTCGGTCACACGAAATGTGGAGCTATCTCAGCAGCTATGTCATTGCAGCCAACGAGTATACCTTCACCTCTCATCTGCGAACGCGTGATAGACGCTGGAGGTGGTCCGACCCCTTCGCATGGGGGCACAACACGTGAGACTGAAACAAGACCAGTCCTAGTTCGCGTGGATTCGGGACCTCCCGGGCCTACCGATAGTGGCAGCATGCCGAGACGTATCTCCGTGTCAAGGGTATCAGTATTTGAATTGCATAGTTGCCTAAACTATATTAACTTCGAACCCGATGAACTCGACGATCAAATTTTTGTTCTTTTTTTTCGATCGTTAATCAACAATGCTGTCCTTCCATTAGTAGTTACCCTGTCCTGATTAGTGAGTATGATTGCTCTTGGGTAGCTACATATTCTTGTCTTCCTTCTTTGAATTTACCTGCAAGATGGAAGAATGATATGAACGATACAGGAAGCGCGGCCTGGTGACGACCCACTCGGAATGCTAGTGGGATGGATTCGTGCTAGTTTGGACAATGAAAGCCGCTTCGGTCAGTACGCAGTCGAGGATGATACGGATCGCCAGCTCGTAGAAATCCGACGCCGGTACAGTTCCGATCCTGTAAGCGCAAACGTGGTGGAGCAGCTGGGCATTTTGAAGCACATTCTCGAGTCAACCCGAAATATTGCAATAGTAGGAGCGATTTTCTCCCTGGAAAGCGGGAAGCTGGAGTTCCTTCCAGAGTACGTGCTTGACGGCGAGATCGCAACTTGGTAATGATTGAGGTGGGTCCCACTTGTGCCAGCGTCACAGAAAAATAAGACGTAATTGACCCTATCAACTTTTTCAATGAGCAGTTATCAACTTATTTTTCCTGCAAGGACGACGACCAACCAATTTTATTTAAAAGTACTTCTCGACATTCTCCCAGATTTCTTTTCACAGATCCACCTTGCTCTATACATTACAACGAACTAGCCTCTTTTCGCATATTCTTGGCATCACTTCGTTTACTCTCTGTCAGGGACAATTTAATTGTTGTATATTTATATATAGTACACGCGCAGAAGTTGTAACTTCGTTCAAGACAAAATGTCGGCGTTTTTCTTTGTTTTATTTTGGCGATGTTTTCCTTCTCTGTGCTTGATCTAAAGTAATCTACTTGTCCTACTCGTTTCCCTTTTCAAATCCTCAGCTTTTGTCCTACTCGTTTCCCTCTTCAAATCCTCAGCTTTTGTCCGACTCGTTTCCCTTTTCAAATCCTCAGCTTTCTTCTCATTTTATCATTGAATCTCACGTGTTAGATCTAGAATAATCGATTGAATGATATTTGTGAAGAAGCCGGGGAACAAAGGAACAGTGAGAACGTCATGTTCGCGCATCCTTGTTCCCTGTTCGTGTATTATAAATTTATCATTGATAGTACTATTGCTCGGTGAAGATCCTCACCTCGATGCAGCTTGTCATTGTTCCTTCTTGTAAATAATGTGCAGGAGCAGGACCAGGAGCAGCAGTACAACTAGAAGATGAGGGGTCTCCTCGACGATTAAGGAGATAATCCCGTACCCCCGTCTAATCATATTCATCGTGGAGGTGGAGTACGAATACGACGGCTCAGGTGAAGATCTTTTCATTTTGTTTGGTGGTGGTTGCCATCTGGATCTGTTTTAATGCATCTTTCTGATGCCTTTAGTTCAAGTAGTCTTACAGCATGGTCATTTGTGTGATGTTGGATCCTGTGTGTCGTCGAAGAATTCCTTGGTTCATCTTTGTTCACGAATCAGAGCAAGAGTTATGAGAAAAATTCGGACAGGCACGAGCTGGCATATCATCATCGGGCACTTTCAAGACGATTAGTTTTAGTTATCATCAATATCTGTATCTTCGATGAAATTCGAAGATACAGATATTGATGTTTTGGGTCACGAAGACGAACAGTGTCTGACTGAGGTAAGTTCGCAAAGAAGAAATCGCATCATTGTACAGCCCGCATATATCACGTCTGGGCGCTTCGCCGGTACTGCGGGCTGAGTTTTGCTGTTACATGCCTTGGATATTTAGTGGCTTGTATTTTCTAGTTAACTTTTTCATTGTCTTCTCAGTTTTTTCATAAAATAAGTAACTTGCATTTATCATATCTTGTTTGTTTGTTTGTTTCTATTGTATTGATGCGCTCCGGGCAACGCGTACGATCTCGGCGGTTTTCTTTGTGCTTCGTGTGTTTTGTGCTATGGTCGTCGTTGATTCTTAGGGAATCGAGACCCTGGGCGCTCTTCGTTTTCTTTTTTTTATGGATCTTTGTTTCCCCATCCCATCCGACTTTTCGATCGTAACAAGTTTAATTTATGTGCTTGTGGTGTATCTTCCTAAAAACTCTACTCAAGCTCGTCCACTCATTGTTCGTCTCTACATGATTTTCGCTTGCACAAGGCTCGGGCCCATAGTTGCTTTTTTGCAGCCGAGAGCAGCCAGTTAGCTTGATAGAATCTCATCAGTTATTCTATGAACGTGCATCATGCTGTTGCAACCTCAGGTTGAGATCGATGCTGCGTCTGCGTCATCCTTCGCGAGTCGTCCACAAACAAGAATATTCACTTACATCTACTACTTGCATAAGCGAAGGCCGGCGCGATAGCGATTGAAACAGGTGAGACTGTGACTCTCTTTGTGTGCTTTGAGCTTTTAGGATCTCGCTGTCGTTCCGCGTCATCCCTGCTAAAAAGAACAAGTGTCACTTCGGAAATGGGGCACAGTTCCTGGATCGCGAACCTAGAACTAGATAGACATGAAGATGAAAACAGAAGAAGGGATAAGAATGAAAAATGAGAAGATAGAGAATGCAAAATACTAGGCCCGTTAACGTCTAGAAATCCTCAACCGATCCAATGCACCCCACTGAGGTTTTCGAAAAAGTTAGTAGAGTAAGCTCATGACATGAACAGCTACTTTTTTGAATGTTAATGAACCCGTTTTCATGTAGACACAAGTTCATCGCCTTCGATGAACTTAGAAGTTCGAAGTGTCATCATAATTTATACATAGGCAAGAAGATTTTTTTCCATGGTCGTGGAGCTCACTGGGTCTGGAAGAGTCCACTTTTAAATCTATCTTACCACCTTCTAAACCCATCATGTTCGATTCATTGTAATATGATCTGCCCCGCCTCAAAAGAACCTATGCAGTTGTACTTCAAGACCCGGACGCAGCTCTTGTATTCCAAGTAATAGCGCTCTAGCTCTTACTTGAGGCAACTACACAGGAGACGGTGTTAGTTTGGTGATGGTTCTCAGTCTTGTCGAAGACTGCGACGTTTACACGGAGCTTCTGGTGTGTTCAGCCGTATGAGCGCTATTTGTGCGTGCATGGTTTAAGCAGTAAAGATTTTTCAGTATTTGCTTCAGAGGAGGCTGTGGTCGTTCATCGAGTGATTGTTTTGGTGGGGCTCCATCATACTGGAACGGTGGAGTGGACAAAAGATGTTAGTATGTCATCTCTAACCTGAGACAAAAGACCTACTTGCCTAAAGATTACGATTGTTTGAATCTATCCGACTCCGAATGTGTTGTACCCTTCTTGCAAACAAAACTACTTTCTAAAAGATTTACGAAACTTGATGTGATTAATGATGGCGCGGTCTACTCGTCGTAAGCAGGCGTTTGCAATGCCGAAGAACATTGTCTTGCTTGTGGTGCTTACGTGGCGACATAGCTTTTGTCTTGCTTATGGCAACGGAGTGCTTCCATTGCCTCTTAAGTGCAGCGATTCGGACCTCCAAGGATGCATAACCTCACTCGCAACGAGTACTAGCGCCACTCGTGCAGGTCAAGAGGTATTGCCTCTCGTTGGCCAAGTCCATGACTGGATTTTTGGCGAAAAACGACCTTCAACTCGAGAAGATGCAGTGCCAGATTTCCATGAGATGGCGCTTGTTGAAGATGCTGACACGACGGCACTTTTACGGCGTTCCTTGGCGAGCATGCGCAGCCTTGGGGCCGTCATGCTCTCCCTTGTCCTTCGTGGCCTAGACTGTGCAACCTCGACTGCCTCGACAGGTGGAAGCAACGCCATCGCGTCACCTTCGTGCTTGAACCGCGACCAAGCTGGGGCTGAGTTGCGTTCGCAGTTCGGAAACTTTGACGAAATGCAAACGGCTCTATTCGCAGATACGACTTTCGACCACGTAGAAAGCGGTATTCGAACTAGCGCAATCCGACACAGCCGAAAGCTTTCGAACATATTGCAGGACGCACTAGAGTTATGGATCTCCATCTTCTTCTTACTAGTGATGATTAGCCTGCCAGCCACTAGCTACTTGTCTTCCTCGGCTTTTTCTCTACTCGTCCCAGGATTCACACGATTTCTGCAGGTTAAAATGGTGGGCAGGTGGGACACACACTATACTTGGACACACACTATACTTTTTCAGGTTAAAATGGGTATCTGCGCTAATGTAATCGCTCTACAGTCATGGCGAAGACACCTTCCAGGCCCTGCTTTCCTTGCTTCCGATCGCTCAGCGCGTAGGTGACCGAGTGCGGCTACAGGCACAAGAGCTTCAGTACCACTACCACATTCGCGGTTTGCGCATTGTCGAGGGCTTGCAGACTCCGGTCTTCGTGTTCCACGATTTACTCGCTCCACGGGGTGTTCCTGAAGCGGTCAGCTATTTACTACAGCGACAACGCAAATTTGGTGTTCGCGTACCCGCAATGGTAGAAATTGGCGTCGGCCGTGGAGATGTAGTGTCTGACCTCTTTGGTCAAAGCTCAGACGCTGCTCAACAAATGCTCCCGTTGCAGTACGTCGGGGTAGATAGTTTCCAATTCTCACAAGACCCGGCTGCAGCCATGATAAGTGGCGATGAAGCATTGCAAAAACAAGTTGTTCTTGACGAGTTGCATTCAAAGTTTGCGAGTGAGCGCTTACCGCTCGTTCAGCGGATCGCTCAGCAAGCAAGCGGCAGTGCATTTTTCCTGCGTGGATCTCCAAGTCATGATTTGTGGCCTCAAATCCCCGATCACTCTTTGGATTTGGTCTTCGTAAACGACCTAGTCTTGGATCCGCAATTCGGCAGTGGGAACCTATGGGACGGTGATTCCGGTGATGGGGCAGCTGGTAGTACCTACAACCCGAATTTCGCGAAGGACCCTAACCATCCAAATGCGGGAATCCAGATTCGTGGCGACTACGTGTCCGACCGCGTGGCCTCCATCTTTGCGCTGTGGGCGCAGAAGGTGAAGTACGGTGGAATTATGGCAGGCGCAGGCCTACTAGGGAAACAGATGGTGGAGGCAGTGTGTGATTTTCGCACCGCAAATGAGGTGCACGTCATCGGGAATGGCGTATTCTGGTGGTATGTTGAACCGCCGGATGAGTGAGTATCTTCCGCAAATCCTTGTCACGTAGTTAGCAGATCAACATCTGATTCTCATGTCATCAAAGTCTATGTCTATGATTTCGGTCTCCGCCGTCCTCAGCTGCTTGATGTGAACATCGCATTCATCGGATCATGGTTGATTATGCGAGTCGCATGTGACCCCGCACCGTTGATATAATCTTTCATGTGGTTGTTGTCTGGAGCAAACTGAGATTTCATCAGTGAATACCGTTACTTTGTTCGCCGCCCGCAAGAGGCAACTTCGGCTGTAGAGAAGCCTCGTAGCAGACATCGTTGATGGAACGAAAAGAAAACGTCGAACGACAAAGAAGCACGAGAGTAATTCAACAGCTCTGAGAGATGGTCTGTCGTTCTTATTTTTGATCATAAAAACGGCACAAAACCTGAAAATATGAGTAACTCGTAACCTCGTCATCGTCTTCGTCATGCTCGTCGGAAGACAAGAATCAATTTAGTGAGTGTTGAGAGTGAGAGGTGGAGCAAGCCGTGGCTTGCTTGGTTAACTAGCGATATGAATATTTCCAGGTTCGTTTCCCTACTTGAAGTTGATGACAATACATTTTTCTTTCCACCAAAATTTATCACTCGTGTATCCACGCCGAACAAATCACTGTCACTCATCCACCTTAGTCGAGTAATATTCCTTTCGATTCATCACTGTCGGGAGCGATTCCTTGACTTTCTATTTGTTGACTAACATCAGTATCCAGTACAACAACTACAACTACCACTACGACAACAGACATCTCTTGTCTTTTCAAGTGATTCTTAACGCACAAGCGCATCAACAACGACACTCCGGAGAAACTTCCGTACAAGTACTACAACAACGAACGACATCGTGCAAATCGAGTACAGTCGAGCAGAATCACCGAGAAAGCTACTCATTCGTACAACTGACAGCTGTGCGAATGTTCACTGAAGCATCGACAATGCAAGCTCATTCCAGTCAAGTCAACATCAGCGTGTCTTCCGGTGACAGTATGGGCTACAGCGTCGCTTCCTACCACGATCGCATGATGGATGCTGACCCGTCCAGTACGGCTCGCCGACGCGCCGCGGTCGCTGCGGTGACGGGCCGGGGAGTCAGCACGCCTGAGCAGCTGCTGCATGACCGGAAACTCAAGGCTGCGCTGAAGGAAACCGCTAAATCTGTCTGCGAGGTGCTCGAGGATGGGTTTTTGGACGTGACGTTCAAGCGCAACGTCCAGGCCTTGTACATCACTGCAGTCCTTGGTGGTCTTTTCTTGGCTACGTATGTGGCGGAAGGTTACGCGAGTGTGCTGATGACGATTGCCAACTTGCTTCAGGCGTGTGGTTTACTCTCGATCTGGGCCGCGGTGCATTCGCAGCAGGGAGCAGGCGGATTCTCGCTGCGCATGATCTTTCTCCAGGCGATCGCTCTGATGGCGCGTCTATCCAGCAATTGCTACCTGAAGGGCTATTTGCCGGTCGACGACAGCGGCGAATACATCTACAATAGTATCAGCTGGACCGCACTCACAGCCTGCTTGGGCATCTTGTTTCAAGTGGCGCGTTATGAGCATCCAGCTCTGCGAGCAGCGGTCGACCGTGTTGCGGCTGCCTATGCGCATCGCTCTGGAGTTTCCGCAGGTGACAAGATCGGGCACGTCCTTATAGCAGTGAAAGAGGTTGGAGTAGTCATCGCGGAGCTGCTCTGCCAAGACGCTCGTAGTGCAGCTCGCGGCGCGACTCAGCACAAAAACCGAGTTGCCAAGAGCAGCAACGGGTCTACACCATCCTTTGCGCAGAACCATCACTATGACACAGAAGCAGGCTTCCAGGACCCGGAGTTCAACAGATCTGCGACCCAAGAGCAGCAACAAAACTACCAGATGAGGGCAACTATTGCAGCACCGTCAGCGACCCCCTCGTCATCTGTCGTTCACCGCGCATCTAACCTCAACGGTGGCTGGAAATCCTACGAGTGGGATCTCGACTCGCTGCCAGTCTGGAAGATCATTCTGCCGTGCCTGGTTCTGGCCTACGCCTTTCACAGTGACTTGAACAACTACGCGCCGTTGGACATCGTATGGATGTTCGGTACCTATCTGGAAGGCGCCGCAGTGTTGCCGCAGCTCTCTCTCATCCAGAAGAAGCAGCGCGTGAACGCTCTCGCTGCGCACTACATCGCGCTTCTCGCTATCGGACGCGCACTCCTTGTCTACTTCTGGTACTGGCAATTTTTAGCATCATCTTAACAACGATGAAATGCATTAAATGGTGCAAAGATTTTGCCGACGAGTCATCATTTGAACTACAAGATATTCCGTCCTTTGTCTATCCACTCAATCGAATGTTGATAGATCCACGTAGTGGTCCTCGTCTACCGTATTGAAATCAATACAACTTCTACCTCCATCGATCAAGGTACCGCGCCTACGAGGAACTCGGTGAGATGGACGAGTCCTTCAACGTGAGCGGAACCATTCTCGTTTTCGCGCACGCAGCTCAGTTTGTCATGGTTGCTGACTTCATGTACCTCTACCTGAAGGCAGTCGTGCAGGGCAACATTATGAACCGCGAGTTTCAGCTGTTGTGGAAACAGGAAGACGTCCCGGTCTAATTATTCGGCAGAAGTAGAAGCTTGATAGATAAAGATCGAGGATGAACAACTGGTGAGCACGACAATTATAGTTATACATAGAAATTCTTGTGTTTTGCTTCTGATGATGATCATGAAAAATGAAAGCAAATCGACTATAAAATGACAAAAATAAACAACACGGAGAAAAAAGAGAACTGAACGACAATTTTTGTACAGCATTGCACCCGTTGTAGAACTAGAAATTACTGCTTTTTCCAAGAATTGTAAGTCTTCTACATGATGTTCAAACTATCATCTCTTCCGTAATACTCTTACAACATCCACCACGCACATCAACATTTAACACTCTTGCGAACGTATCTTGATCTTGAACATCCATCTACAGTTTTATCTTGTTAGCTCATTCTCCTTGTGGGGTGAGCCATTGATATACCATTACACAGTGCTGTCATAGCTTCAAGTAGACGCAAACCAAAAAAAAAACGCACGCAAAGAACAAGCTCCCATACGCCTGAGCAGTACCTGACTCCCGACGCTAGACCTAAGTGTGACTCATAATGTAATGAATGTACCCCCGTCTCTTCTAACTATAATTCAACCCAACATGACTACATTTGTCATACTTACTACAATGTCTAATTCAGAACTTTTATTTATAATCAGCTAATACAACAAAAAATGAACTACAGAGAACTAAATCTATTTCTGCAGCAACCTAATTAGAGCAACATCTGATAGATATTAGAACTTAGATTTCTTCAACAGAATTATACCCGCTCCCTTTTAACAACAAACTTGACTTCCCCTGTCATATTAAGATGCTAATGCCAAAAACGCCTTTATGAAGGAAAAACTCCTTGTAATAATGCACAGATGAATAATAATTAGAAAACTTTCTTCTCATATTTCCATCATAATTTTCAGCAGTATTACGTACTAATGTTGTTGGACGATGAATTGTGATGGATCGTGCTAACTAGGTCCGGAAGCATAATGAACATCCACACCTGTCATAAGCTTAGATGAAGAGATCAAACGTAGCACCGCGCGGTAAGCACCCACGAAGACGGTGCGACGTCTTCTAGTTCTGCAACACGCAGCTTCACATCGTATCACAAGAATTGTATCTATTTGATGCCGCTTCTTTTCGTTGTAAAAGCCATGATGCTTGTGCACGTAGAGGCGGTCATCTCCGTGATGATAAAAGTGGTTATTAGCAGCAGCGTGTTTTTCTAAGATGAAGAAGACGCACATTTCCGCGATCTCGATCATATTACATCGCACCCCAGATGTTGCCTAACAAACTCGTTCTCCCAAACCCTGAAAGCGAAAAGGTGTGCTAGCTGTCACAGACAAATCTAAACCAAGTAAATCTCTTCGTCTGATGTGAAGCCTCAGTTGTAGCCTCAAATCAAGATGAGACGAATCTTACCTAAGGATGCTCTCACCTAGTTGCTTCAATTCATCCTGCTTCTTGTGGTTGTGCCCATCGATCACTCGGGGGTCAGATCGCTCAGAAGTGGAAGAAATTTGCGACAAGGAGAAGATCCGTAATAAATTACAACCCCCATGGAAACACCAATATTAAATGCACTTTCTGAAGATGGAACAGGAAGACGCACCCACTCTCTTGTAAGACCCCCGTACAAATTCCTTCAAAATGAACACACCTCCGTAAATGACGTTTCTCATGCAATATGACATGCATAATAAAATCGAAAAAGCACAAGTTGCTGTCCTTTTGTCGCAGAGGCCACGTCGAACCACACCGCTGTCAGCAAGAAATTCATTGTCTTCTGACGTTAGAATGTTCGTCGTATCAAATGGCGTAAGCCTTGAGGACGTGTGATGGCTCCTCCTTGCTTTACAGAAAAAGACAAATCATGGCATTCTTGAACCCGTTTCGACGCTGAAGGTCACATCCATGGTTCCCCTTTTCTGCGGCGAAGAACACACAAGTCATGTCAGGCGATGAAAAAACCTTCTTCCTGGTCACATTCTAGAACTACTTTTTTCCCCGGATGAAGATTGATTGATTCATTCATTCTGGATGAGAGAAATGAAAGGAAGCTGTTATACTTCAATTCAAGAAATGAATTGATTACTATCTAATGAGTACGACTTCAAGCATTTCCTAAGATGGATGATGGCTTGCATGGATTGCAATGCATTGCATGGATGGCATGGCCAGGCGGAGCGAAGGCGTGACCTTTTTAAAGGGGAAGCGCGCACTTCTCTGCTTGAACGCAGCGCCTCGCCTGACAAGGCCACAGGAGGGCCGTCGCCTTGCTTATCTTGTTGTGCTCTGCCCGCCCGCGGATAGGGGGCTCGTTTCTCGTAGGGGTGAGGCCGCGCGTGGGCTCCCTTTCGGTTCGAGCTGGCTGCAGGGAGGACGCAGAGCCCCTGACGCCTGGCCGCGTTGGAGATGCCAGCAAACTAGCCTAGATATTCGCAGCGAGATAGAAGCCGGGCCCCTAAGTATTAAGTGCGTAATGGTCGATAGGCATAAGTGCTTAAGATGTTAGATTATGAAGGCCCCCATTTCCCCCCGGGATGGCGTTGCCATGCTTGCGACCAGTGTGCTTACAGTATATTGATGCTTATTATACTTTTCCGCTATGGGCCCGCGTTAGAAGTAACAGGAATGCAGTGGCGTCTGGCTTTCGGTCTAGTCTTGGTTTCCGGCTGGGTTTAAGTAGGCACGCGGCAAGTGCGCTAGTTTTCTTGCGTGGGTGCACAGGCTCCGGCGCGTCTCTATGGTCCTCTGCGTTGCCGGCGTTGGGGAGGTGGTCTTTGGGGGGGTGTTCTGACTGTAGCCTGCGTATGCTGCGCCCGGATGCGAATGCTTCGAAGTTGCTGGCGCCCAAGCTGTTGGAAGGTGAAACACGACCACAGTGAGTGCGGACGATGGCGCCCGAAGGGCGCCCCGAAAAAAAAAACTTAGTTCTAAATAGTGCCATCCATTGCCATGCATGCAATCCATACCATGCATTTTAGAAATCCGGAAAGTGCGAAATTCTCTACAATAAACTTCCATCACTCTTCTCATTCTGCAGGTGTCTGATGCAAAAAAGTAAGAATTGTTGATCGTTTTCTTTTTGATATTGCGAACTAGATTTGGAATGTTCAAACTACAGAAACTACCACAGAAACAAATAGTTTGTAATTTGAGTAGACGTCCGAACAAGATTCAGATTGATAGGTGAAAATATGACGAAATCATAAATGTTGCAGTGATTCGTTGCTTTTCTGAAACTCTCACACATTTTTTCATAATATTAGAGGAAGCGGAAGGAGAATATGGCAATAAGCAACAAGATGATGGGATCGAAAAAGTTGAAGATCTTCGTTTTTTCGCTTCTTGCGACCACAAGTGAAATCGCGCTGGTAGATGCAGGTTCGCCTGGAGTCGGACGACTTGCGAACGAATTACCGACTCCCAAAGAGCTTTTACAGAAGCTCATGCAGGAAGAAACATCGAATGACAAACACACGTCTAGAACTTCTAAAGAAGAAAAACCGCACTCGGCCGTTCCGAAAGCACCGACTAAGGATGAAGCAGATGAAGTAGATATGGATCCCGAAGTGTCTGCAAACGCAGCGATCAAAATCGCACGCGTAAAAAATAAAAATAGCGCAGTGGACGAGGTTGCCCACCACATTCTAGAAAAACTATTAACCGAAATGGAGACGGACGCCGATCCAAAATTCCAGAATAAACCAATAAGTGTTGGAGCGCATCATTGGTCAAGTGCGGCCGCCTCAGTACAGTCGCCCTCCGTCGATCGTAGCCACCGCACTCCAGGAAACGCAAAGGAGTACTATGGTTTTCCGCAACATGATGCTGGTCAACACGGTATTCATTCTTCTTGCGGTTCTGGTGCTCATCGGGGTCCAGCTATTACAGACCGCCATCATTTTCCGGCAGGTGGGCTTTACGACGCAAACTCGGGGTTGCCAATGACTCAGGCACAGGTATCAGCGGCTGCAGCTGCAAGCATAGTCCGCGATGCGTGCATAAAAAACGACATCGAATCCCTAAAGGGTTCAACACGAGCAGCAGCAGAAGAGCAGACTTCGGTTTATCGTCAAGAAATGTCTCATCCTGCACAAGAACGATCTAGAATATGTAGTGACCAACACGCAGCAGGATCATCGTACTCTTATTACGGTGGTGCCGCTTCTGCGCCCGATTTTTCCTCTCAATGCCAACGTCGTAGTGCGTATGATCAAGATCAACACGGATCATACCAGGGTCAACCTGCATCTCCTAGTGGTCCATGGCCCGCGGGTTTCATGCCCTTACCGCAAGCATACTACGGAAACCCGGATTATGACGCTCCGCATCAAAGGCAATTGCGGGAGCATGGTTGGACCGGTCCAAATGCGCGGGAGTACCCGTTCCGAGGTTGTGAGAGAGTGGACGACACTGCAACTTCTGGAGCTTCGATGCACGACAATCAGTTTTTCCCCTGCAAAGGCGGTGGAAACCGCAGTTCTTACTTCGACGCATCACATAATGCATATCCATCTACTCCAACAGGATATGCATTTGGTTTCGCCGACAATGGAGGCCAAAGTGTGCTGTTACTGCCTGCTTCTCCAGGAAAGGGCGTTCATGCGCCTCTAAATGGAGGGCGGAGACATGCTGGTTCGTCGAAGGGCCAACGACAGCAATTCATTGCAGAATCAGCGGACATGATGGCTGACTCGGTCGGCACTGTGGGTGATGCTGCTCGCCTATGGAAGGAAACGCAAAATGTGAGCATCGGAGGCTCTCAAAATCCGATCTCCGCTTCAAGTTCAGGCCTTTCGCTAACTAGACGTCCACCAGGATTGAGCTTGAGGCGATCTGATCGTAGTGGACTAGAACAGAGTGTTGACTTGTTTCGGAACTATAACGCCGGCATGACATCGACAAAGCAAGAACAAGGAGACACAAGCACTTTTGGTACAGGCGGAGCTGCTTCATCAGTTGCAGGAGGCGGAAAACAGGACCCTCAGACCAAGAAGAAGAATTATACGAAACCGGAAAGCTCGAACAAAGCCGAAGGGCATTCGCAAACTCGAGGTACAGAAAGCGTGCTGCAGGAAGATTCAAATGTCCGTAGCCGTGGAAAAGGGAACAAAAGTGCTGCTGCTACTTCCGTAGAAGAACCTACTGCTCCTGCAGTATCCGCAGAACATCAACATTTGCCAACATCTTCTCACGCGACTTCTGAAAGGGACGACGAATGGGGATCATTTCAGGGTGGAGGCCATTGGTGGAGGAATGGAAAGGGTAAAAAATCACGTTGGTGGTAAGCGTAAGCCAGCTAGGCCAAGCTGCGCTGCACTGTCTTGCTTAATACCCATTTCAGGTTTAGTCTGTGTCTATCATGTTAATGAATAATATGCAACAAAATAAAAATTCGTATTTTTTTCAGATTGTCATACACTACAGGCTGTGAATGCGCTGCTTCCGTACTCTTTAGTAGTGTTTGTTACAACTACATCTTGACATTTTTTGCTGTACCATTCTAGAAGTTGCGAACAATTGCTACAAATAACTAGTTCCTTAGAACAAGTAGTAGTAAAGATCGCACCAACGTCGACACGCGCATATACAACATGGGACGATCAAAAGATGGCGTCTTCGAGAGCACTCGAGTGGTGATGATGAACAAGAATATCAGGAAATTATCATCTCGTGGCTGAAGAAGTAGTTACATGAATAAAGTGCATGAATTTCGGAAGCAATGGTCGCGACTCACGCAGGAAGACATCGGAGAATCCAGGATTCATATGAGCCCATGATTAGTAGCTAGTTGTATGTCTATGTGAATGTCGAATATTTTTTCGATTATTGAAGTTTTCATCTCCACTAGCTATGCCACGGCAAACAAGCCAAAATACCTTGCCAAGATGATGTAAATATTTGCTGCAGCATTAACTCATGCGTTGACTTTGGAGCTGTAGGTCCCGATTCGGTATGCATCTCTGATTCTTTCGACGCTAGTGCGTTTTTTGTTAACGCTCTGTAGTAAGCGCAGTAGTAAAGCGGTGGTGTTACATGGAAAGAATGAAGTAAGAAAGATCGCCTGCGTCTTCTATTTTGCTAGGGAAAGAAATTGTGCGTCTTGAATCTCCATTGTGTCCTCTTCGGTTTGAAGTGAAGAAACTACTGTCGTTTTATACACGAAGCTTGATTCATGCCGAGCGACGCTCGATCTGTGATTCTTTCATTGGTGCTCCAAATGCAAAAACCCTCCAGCTAGTGAAAGAGAGGTAAATATAAAAAAGTGTCCTCGTTGTTTATAGATGCAACAATTTTCATCCTGTGTATAAAGATAAACAAAACTATCACCGCGGATCAACGATTGTGGGCTACTAGTATGAGATTTTGAAAGTCATAAATCAAACTAGTAGCTACAGCACCAAACACCTTATTTTCTCACGACGAAAGACATGGTTCCATAATTGCGTTTCCGCATGCCATGTACATGTTATCTTCATCGTCTTCCACTTCCACTTTCTTCTAATAATTTTCTCATTGTCCACGTCATTTGAAAAAACATGCGAGCAACTAATTTTACAAACGACGTTGACAAAATGGTTGCGCTTAGGTCAAACAATTTTAAGATGATCTTGGTGTTTTTCCTCCTTGCGAAAAGCGATAACGCGAAGGTAGATGCAGCATCGCCTGTCGCCCCCGCACCTTCGAACTTACCCAGTGCGACTACCAGCTTTGCGATGCCTGATGCGACCCGTCGGACGAGTCATGAGCTTTCTCTGTTGCGGAAGCTTTTGCAGGACGAAGCATCAAATGAGAAAAATACATCGAAGGAAGGAGAGCCGCAGCAGGCGGACGTGTCGCAAGCACCGAGTTGTGGACCTCCGCCCGGAGTGAATTCGCCCGAAGCTGACTCTTCTGGTCGACTTCTTGTAGAACAAGTTCCTGCCACGATATTTCGAGACCCTAGTGGAGATAGTTAAGTAATAGTTTGACGAAGGAACAAGCATTCGAAGGTCCAGCTGTAACCGTTTCTCGAGGAAGCGGAGCTCATGCCTCACCTGCTGCAGCACTTGGGAACCAGGAGTTTTTGACAAAACCGCAGGAGAACGAAGAGGGAATAGTGTGGCGCCCGCGCACTCGCCGAGGAGGCATGTGGATGAGAAATTCACAATGGGCAGCCGGATATGGTGGAAAGAACTATGACAATGAGTAATATGAGAGTGCGTGTGCGCCGCCTGCCTCATTTTCATATGCTGTGGTGGGCCATGCTATCCCTGTGCCGCTTGCATCCATCATAGGTGAATATGGAGTGCCTTCGCCAGCACCACTTCACAAAAACGAGACGGAGACAGTTGTACAAGAGCAGGTGTGGTGCCCACGAACCCGACGGGCAGGCATGTGGAAGAGAAAATCACAAGGCTCCGGGAAAAGAACTCAAAAATGCGGAGGACGAGGGCACAGTTCGAAATACCGGCTTCCGACGCTGAGAGGGTCGCGAATCACCACAAGGGTTGTCGGGGTCCAGTTAGGCGAAGCTGTGCTGCGTGTTCGTCAAAAATCTCATTTATATAATCAATAAGATCGAGTGAATGAAAAAATAACAATTGTACTGAAGCTTCTGGGAGTATAAGTTCTAAGTTTTGAGTAAAAAAAGCATGATGAGGTGAATAAAAAAAGTGGCTATTTTATATGCGCTTTTTAAGGAAAAAACGAGACATCTGAAAAGAGAAAGCACTTGACCTCCTCCCATGACAGGAAGTGATACAGTTTTTTCCCGTTAGCTTAAGAGGTGTGCTGCGAATCTTGTTCTTGCCTGACTTTTGCCGTTTTATAAGGTGAAGGTTTAGGTCCAGCGACGCTTAAAGCACCTCAGTAAAACAGCCGGTTAGTTTTCCCTCTAAGCTTAGGCTTATCCGTTCATGCAATAATCGATAAGGTGCTTGGCCGCGTTTGTTATAAGTAGGTAATCCAATCTTGCGATATTTCAACGTGCTTCTAGTGGGATTCGAAGACGCACTCAACGTACTTTGTTGCGCTTGCTGTATCCTGACAGTTTGTTTCCTTTACAATTCTCACTTTATGATTTGTGATCTTGTAACGTAGTGATAATTCTTACAAATTTCTAACATGAGACGGAAGAGCAAGAAAGATTGTAGGTTTTGTGGGAGATCAACTTCCGCGAGATGATGTTAAAACTGTACTTTGTATAATTTCTGATCGACGACGAGGTAGTGATAGAGACTCTTCTATCACGACTGGGTAAAGCAATCAGCTGCAACGCTCTTCTACCTAACTAAGGGTGGAGGCAGCGTGTGGCCTCGATTGTCACATGATTATGGAGTCCGTCATCTTCGGTTTTTGTGGAGTCAGCCAGAGTGAGATCTCACTCTGTCCAGAGCCTTGGAGCAAAGAAATCATGTGGCTTGAGCAGAGAATTGCTGAGCAATTGGGATCTATACTTGTTTCAACTCTGTAATTCTGAGCGACACCACAGGTACAAATACTTTCTGTGAAAAGAAGAGGACTACTGACTCGCAATCAACATTACTGAAGCAGTCAGACACTTTGTCGTCGGCGGATTGAGTCATCTGTTGTTGTTGAGCGTTCATCACTAAACGTTGTCTGTTGAATAGAGTTGGTCGACTTGTGACAAAGGCTTGAGTGTACTTTGAATTGATGTTGGTATACCCCTAGTATAAGTATACTATAGTCTGTCATCAAGATGCAACTCCGCCAGTTTTCTGTTTTCTTTATCTCTATGACCATCGAGGTGTGCCCCGTATGCGTAGTGATCACCACCCCAGTGCATCAATATACCTAAAAGTTGCCCTTCCCTTGTGAGCTCTTCAATTCGAAATTTTTTGATCATCATGTTTTCTGCTCAAGATCCATATCCTCGAAGTGCGGCCTCTTACGGCCCGCAACGCTTCACAGCAAACATAGCGACTTCATCCTTTGTAGGCTCGTCACCTTATGGCTATGGCAGTTACACTCCATCTTATGATAATTCGTTTTCGCGTCCACGCTGGTCTTCATACTATGTCTCTGATTTTGTAGACAAGAACCAACATGATGACGTTAGTGCTGCTTTTGCACCCTATTGTGCTTACTCGCGATCAGGGTCACGAGCTAGTAGGTCCCTCCCCTACGAAAAAGTCGGACAAGCTGGACAAGCTCCTGCACCTTACTACCGACAACAATCTTTTTTAGCGTCCCCTGGGTCTGCCTATCATGGCGCGGAGCGTACCAATTGGGTCGTACTCACCGGCTGTCCACCTAACGCGTGGCCGCTTGCTCTGCGGTATTTCCAGCAAATGGTCCGAAGTCCAGTCATTGAAACGCGTCGTGGCGTTTACCTAGACGAGTTAATGGTCCGTGTGGCTGACCAGAGCGGCGTAGCCGATGCTTTAGGGCTGAATCGGATGAGAAATAAAGACAGCGGCGGCCAGTGCCATGTAGAGCTGTGGTTCCATGTGCGTGTCGCTCAGAATCCCCACGATTGGGGTGGTTCTAATCAGGAATTGCCGCATGTATCGAGTGCTGCAGGTGTGGGCAATGTTGGAATGACCAACGACATGTCGAACGTAAGCAACTTTGCACAGTTTTCCTCGCCTTACTACAGAGGGGCAGCCGGAAGAAGCGTTGGAGGATCAACATCAGGTGGTACCATCATCGGTGGCGGGACAAGTGGTGTCTACTTTTCTCACGACTTCTACGGGAGGACAACATCTTCCGCACTTCCAGTTTTTGCACAATACACTCCCTCGTATCGACGCAGTCGGATAAGCTGTGCAGTTGATGCTTTTTTGAGCTGGTTCTTCAACTAGCCTTGAAGATGATAGCCGCATGCGTACCAGCAGGATTTTTTACTCTTTGTGATCATACACTCCGGATTCCTTGTTCTTGTATCCTCTCGCTTCCATAATATGAAATTATTCCCTGTATGTATAATTCGAAGTGACTTGAGATTCTGTACTATGAGTTTTCTTCCGAAACCTGCTGGTGAGCAGAAAACAGGATTCAATTATATGTACTTACTCAGACAGAGAGACGGATTTTCAAACAAGGTAACGCCGAAGTGGAAACCGGCCAGCGTGAGACAATACTGTTCTAAAATTTTTCTAGAGCGCCTTAGCTACCTAGAACACCAGATAAAGACGGAAAGATGAGCAGGATGTGCATTTGACAAGTAATAGTGAGAAAACAGACTGTACTCTGAAAATAAAAGGACCAGTTGCGAGTGCCATGAAAATTCATGACACGACCAAATTAATAGTGAGAAATTGTGAGAAGAAAGTGCCGTTGCGACAGCACACTGATAAATTGTAGAAATTGAAATTTGATTGTCGCTGTTGAGACTGGTATGCCAAGAGCAACGACATTTGGAAATGAATACTGGATATTTTTCGAGTTCTAGAAACCACGAAGAGGAAGAGCGCGATTAACATGGTATTCCTGCAAGACGCAGATTCCGGAATTCCATCGAATGCTACCGCAGTCGAGTCCAACGCCACAGCGACTGCGACTACGCAGCGACGTTGCGAGCCATTTCGGAAGAAGAGTCACAAGGATGACACTTGCGCGATCGCATCATCCTATCAAAGAGCGCGTCTCATGAGGCACAAACGCCGTCGGCGAGCGGCATTTTTTCGACGGAGGACGTGTGGCATAGAAACACTGACTCGCACGCTCTCCTGCACTCTAGTGTGGGAGGGAGCACTGGGCCTCAATCGGCCTCCTGAGCACCATCTCTTGCGGCGCGGAGACGATGCGAGAGACGATGATCAGCAGCATGCACGAAATCAACATGAGATTGATTTTGAAGAAGGAAATGAATCGGCAGCCTTATCTTCGTCAAGGAAAGCATTCGGAGAAGAAGGGGACACTGCGACGAAACATACACACAAAGCAGGCAGTCAACGGACGAACAATCACGATAGAGATGGCGTAGCACATGAATACAGGGTCCCCAAGGCTACTTCTAGTGATACCAGAACGCAACATAAATTAGCTCGTGCGGCGTTCCATGTCTCGCCTCAAGCGGTACTAGAGAGAAACCCAATAGAAGTGCAAGCAGTTGCAGATCTAATCGAGGATGCGAGAAATCCGGACTACACGTATTTGCGCCGTGATACTCGACATGCATCGCCAGGACGTGATGTGAGAAGAAGTGGCCATCACAGGAAAACGCGGAAGACACATAGAAACAGACATCATGACGCGGAGGCGGCTTCGTCGGATGAAGAACAAGGTGAAGACAGTGCGCGAACGCAACACGATCGAAAAGTGGGCGTCGATATCGATCAATCCCACGACACCGCAGACAGAAGCAGCCTCGAACAGTTGGAGGCTGGAGAAGCATATGACGACGAGCAGGAGAACGACGATGAGAAAATTCACGATAACGACCTACACGACGACGATGACGAACCACGACACGCACTCGATTTTCAAGACGGCCACCGGTACGACAAAGGCGTCGCTGTAAACAGCTGGTCGAATCGAGACGCCATAGAAGAGGTCGCTGCACTGGTGAATGACTTGAGATACCCCTTCGAGGCATCCTCCAGCGGTCTTGAGGAGAGAGAAGGCCGGAATTATGACGAGTCTAATTCGCTAGTAGCCCACAGGCGGGCAGCACGTAGAAGACATCGGCAAAAGCGGCGTGCGCTTCGCCAAGAGGAACAGTTTTTACATGATACCGATAGGAAGAGGCGCCATGGCCATAGCAGCCTCGGACATCTTCACCATCAACACTATATGCCGAAGAACGATGACGACGATGATTCAGGTCCTAAATACCAGCATCACAGCACCAGTAAGCATCACAAAAAACACGACGATGATGGCAAGGACTCAGGAACGCACAAAAAAAAGAGCGATGACGATGATGCGAACCACGATGAGAATACGGACGGAAAGAACGACGACGAGGATAAGAGCAACGATGATGACGATCAACATCAAGAACAACAGGACGTCGAGGAGGCGGATAACTCCCCGAAAGCTGCAGGAGGATTTTTTAGCACGATCGTCAAAGGAGTACAGCGCTCCCTGTACTACATCGTTGTTGTGCTGGGAACGCTGCTGACTTTTTTCATAACCTGGATATGCGGCGGTCGTTTAGCAACAGCCTTATACACGCGGTGGAGACGAATGAGTATTTGACACCACCTGCACTTCGTGCTTACTATACTAGGATTTTCTAGCAATTTCAATTGAAGTCCAAATGGTATTTGCAGGGTCATCTTGTTGCAATAACTACAGACGCAGTCCGGTCCAGCGCCACGGGTGGTGGCTCGCGTCCTACATCAGCATCGCCGCGGCGACAAAAGAGGCCCGACTCTGGCTCGCGTGATGCAGATAGATCAGGGGCGGCTCGCCGATTGACCTTCGCGGGCTTAGACGGCGACAGCGATGCCGAAGTGTCGGATGCCGGGTTGCACTCGGGAGCCGAAGCCCCCGATATCGGTGATGAAGACAGGAGTAAAAGCGAGAGTCGTGAGGGCAGCCCATCTAGTGGGGTTTCTCGAAGTATAGGTGCAGCGGCCTCTACTGCAGTTGCAAGTAACAAAAACAAGCTTGATGTAAATCGGTACTATGGCCGAAACGGAGAAGATCGAGCGGCAGAACGGGCTCAAGATCCGTCGTCCTCTGAGGAGCCTTCATCCTCCGCAGTTCCATCGTCAAGCGAGGACGGATGCCCGACCGACTATGCCGCCCTACGGCACGAAACGGCAATGCAAGCGAGACGGGCGTCTAGGCAAGAACGCAGGTCTCCTGCGCGTGGAGGAGCTGCCCTTTCTCCGCCTACTGGGGTTCTCAAAAACCCTCCAACAGCGGCGAAGATGTCTCCACCGCCTCCACATCCTAAAACCCAGAAAGGCCCTCCAGAACTACATCAACTGGAAGATTCTCCCTTTGACGCATCGTCTCGCGAGGATGACAACGATGATCAAAGAAGTGAAGACGCTGAGGCCGACCTTGGTATCGGGTCGTCAGCTCAAGGATCGGCTTCGGCTTCCGCATCTGCCTCAGAGGTTTACGAGGCCTCTGATGTGTACGAAACAAGTGACGCAGGCTGAACACTTGAACAAGCAGCACATCACGCGTTGTTTGTTTCTCATAGATACAATGAATATAACAAGAAAGAACACTTCTACTTAGTTCATCTAGGTCCCAAGAGTATAATAGTAGTACAGGAACAATGAATAGCGCGTCATTTATGTCAACTTGAAAGTCTTGAAGCAAGAATTTTCATCACTCAACAACCTCAAGCGCACAATGCACAGATGATCCTCCATCGTTTTCTTATTTTGATCGTTACTTGCTTTCGCCACACCGAGCAGATGCACAGATGCAGTAGCAGCACTTTTCAGGTACATGACATTCGTTTCCAAGAATTGAATGACACAATTGACGTCTCAAGAGATTGACTATGTGCAGCACTAGCAGCTGTGATGGACAAGTTCAAAAATAGGCCGATTGTTAGAACACGCAAATCGCGAAACTTTGTTGTTTGCGGAAGAACTCCTATTTCATGAACAAGCAGGGCGTTTGAGTTTGTTGTCCTCCAGTTTTTGTTCCTTGTGATTGTGTCGTCCTTGATGTTGGTTTAGCATTTTGTTCTTGCGGCCTCGTCCACCTCCACTCGGACTTTTCAGATGTTGAAGTAAGTAAGTCTCCGATGGGGTTACTTTTCAATTCCATTCCTATTTTATTCCCTTGTGCTGCTTCTGGTTTAGGATTGATAATTACAGAGCTGCGAGGACAAAATGATGGCCACGCAGCACGTCGTAGATCATGTTAATGACCAGCATCTACTTGTTCAGTCGAAACATTTGCTGCAGTTGCACCACCAGCAGACTGCCAGTGAAGCGAGTAGTTCGATACAACAGGGACGTTCACGTGCAGGATCATCTGCAGAGCAACGAGAAGACGACCGCAGAACCCGAGCCGATGTTTTAGTACAAAACGCGGTACGCCGACGCCTGCTAGTGCAAACAATCGCCGCACAGCAGGAACGAGAGCTGGGCCGACCTGAAGATAAGAATGGTGGTGACAATAAAGGCAAAGGTTCTAGCGATGAGGATGAAGACGACCCGCAAAAGCACGCGCAGCAAGAGCTCGAGTCGATTCGGACGGAGATCGAGACGGAACTGTACCCCCGGGTTGTGACGCAACAGCGCGAGATGGAGAAAGCGATGGGTCGGAATACGGAACTGTTGGAAGCGATACGAAGCCGGAAAAGCCAGAAGAATCAGATGGAAACGCAAATAGAACGCTTGAGACTCACGTTGGAACGTTTCTTTCGTGAACAAGTGGACGACGCAGTTAGAAGGAGACGAGAAAGATGCGCGCTGTCGGGTGAAGCACGGCAAGCTGAAGAGGAGCAGAAAGCGGAGCAATGGCGATTGAAGATGCTAGAGCTTCTTGCAGTTTCGTTGTTGGGGCAAGAGGCTAGGGTGCTCGTCTATTCAAGTAGCGGTAAGCCTTGTTCGTCCGAACAACATGGTATTCGAGACAGCGTAGCTTCGACGTATTTGTCTGACGGTAGTACCAACATGAAAGCCGCAAGTCTCACCAGCGGCTCTGTAACTATCGACGACGAGCTATGGAAGAAAAATATGTACTCATTCTCGGAAACGAGACTCAAAAATTTTTCGCGTGTTGAGATTTCGCCGCTTGGCTGGCCACTCACAACCGGCGCCGGGCGCAATCCATACTGCGAGGGGACAGGCGTGGCACGGGAAACCCAGGAGAGAGGTCAAACAAAGCCACCCAAACCGACACAAGCCAGCCCAAGAACAAGGGCGCCAGGCGCTCTCTTCCTGCGGCTCTGGCGCCACGCCATCACCTTGCTGCCTTAGGGAGTCTCCCGCGCACACGCGCGGCGGGTGCCGGTGCCCATGTGCGTCGCTGGTGACGAGGCACACGCCAGACAGCTCGTAGCGATGCTATGCCAAGAGAAACAAGGCCCACTCATGGAGTAGCCAAGAGCCACGCAGACAGCACCTCTCCGAGGGCGGCGCACAGCGGTGACGCTGCGCGACCATCTTGGGGACTTGGTGCGCGTGTGTTGTTGTACCTTCTCAAGAGGTTTGAATTAAATTGCATACTTTTCTCAACGCTTGCGTCTGGGGTGTGTGTCAACCCCTCAGATCCAGACGTTGAGAAGATTGCCCATTTTAATTCAAAGATAGCAGGAATCTAGTGCGAGGAAGCTCCCGAGAGCGGTCCAGATTTGGGAAGGCTCCAGCGCGTGCAAATCTGGACAAGCTTCGCGAGCCTTTTCCCACTGGATTCCGACTATGTACGAATTAAAGTGCATCTTTTTCCCAACCTTTGAATTCTGAGGGTCGGACACACCTGAGACGCGGACGTTGAGAAAAAGATGCAATTTAATTCACCCCTCGAGCCTCTCCGGCACTAGAATCCGCCACCTGGTCGGTGTGTGCTCCAGTCGGGCCCGATACCCTTGGCGCAGCTCTTGGGCGAATCTGTTGAAAGGCTCCGAGAGCTGACAGGCGGCGGCGGCTGCTGGCTCTCTGGCTGAGTGCCTTCACGGTCTGCAGCGCGGCGCCCACTCTTGCCCCCGTTTCGCCGGGTGTGGGTGCCTATTTTGCGCTGCTTTGGTGGATTGCTCCCAGGAGCCGCGTGCCGCTTCCTTGGCGCCAGAGTGCAGACGGCGGGTCCCTGGCGTCCGATTCTTGGGCTGGTTTGTGCCGCTTTTGGTGGTTTTGGCTGGCTTTTCTTTGGGGTTCGCGCGCCACGTCTGTGCCCTTGCTATAATTACGGCGCTCGGCCCTCGTTGTGGCTTGCCAGCCAAGCGGTGAATTCTCAACATAAAAAAACTTTTTTAGTCTCGTTCTTGAGAATGAGTACAGTTTTTCTCTCCATACGAGCGACCTGGTAAACAAGCCATAAAGAACGAAGGAGCCACAGGAGAAGAGCTTGAAGACGTAATCTCGAAGATAGTACAACCTGAAGTAAGAGCACTTCCCTCCAGTCTGCGGAGGAATCCCCGATATCTGTTTCTGCAACGTCAACGTGAGCAGCAAGCCCTTTCCAGTGCTGAAAAAGAAGCACTCGCGACGACTCAGGAGGACGGACTACATCTAGCGCTTTGCCTACATGATTTCATGGCGACAGTTTGAATTGAAGGCAGGCTCCTTTTTACTGAAGTAGAAGTCGATTTATCACTTGTCTTTATGAAAACAGAAATAATGTTATAGCTCTGACGGTTTACCCGCGGAAGCAATTCGAAGTTTCCCTCTTATCACGTGGCGAGAGTGTTCCTCTTTTGAGTTTGTTTCGTTTTCGAGAGGATGGAGTGTTGTGACATAGAAAACCTATAAAAATTTAGATGCACAGGAAATGTTTTTCTTTGAAATTTTGCAAAAGTGGAAAAAGAAATCTGCAAATAGTAAACATAGCACAAGCAAACAGTGAAGAACAAATCTTTAGGGAAAACGGGAACAGGAGTAGGAGAGGTAAATCCTCATAAGCGCCTCTTATATTTCTTGTGCTTGTCGTTTAACCACAAAAATTCCATCCATGCCCTAGCGGGAATCCTCGCCCAGGTGATTAGATGAAATAGCTTGGCTTCACGAAGCATCATCAAACAAAGTTAAACGGGCATCTTGAGGATGACAGATGTACTGAAACAATGACTGATTTGTTCTAAATAGGACATAACAAGAACAAACCCTAAAAATAGGGCATTAGAAGTCGTTGCACAAAAAATGTCATTGTTCGCACGCGCACCGGTGGGTCCAAGCCTAGGTGGCGGAGCATCATCTAGGCGGCGCCTGGCCAGTGGAAGATCGTACTCTTTCACTGGACTTCGCAGTAGGGGTTTCAGCGTTGTCTCTTCGACGCTGCTCCTATCTCTGACCTTATTCTTCGGACATGTCGCAGGAGCCCAGTCACAAGACCCGGACTGCGTCGTCGATAATCAACAGGCGAAATGTTGTGAAATGCTTATGGCTCCAGGGAGCACGCTTCCAGACGGAACGCCGTGCTTGATAGCGAATATGATTGGGTAAAAGTGATCTTGTATTGATCATCTCAGCAATAGCTGCATCGAAATCTCGTAGTTCCTCTAGTCCACCAAAGTAAAGGTCATCAGTAGCTTACTCTTCCACTAGTAAGTACGTTCTCTACTTATGTTGAACCATTTGAATTAGCATAATTTTGGAATCACAGGAACCAAGGAGAAGTTTGCTCTGTGGCGTGCGAAAAACGGTACAAGTCATTAGGCCATGAGTGCTGGTCGCGACACCACTTAGGAGCATTTTGGACAACCATGAGGCAGCTCTGTGACCCCCAGAATGTACTTACCTGATTTTGCCTTAAACAAGTTTTTTCTGATAGTCACGTACAACCTGGTGCTAGCCAGCACTTCTGAGGGCTCTAGAATCTCGTCTAAGCTTCATCATTATTTCATAATATGTCGTGCGCCCGGGTGGATTGGTAGAGTAATACTTTCCATACACATACTACAGTATCACGAATATACATGAAAATGAAATTCAGAACTACGAAATCAATGGCTTCTTCGATCCGCCATCGGACCCAACGCAGAATCAAGCCGGGGTAAATCCAGCTTCCATTGGTGCGAGTCTCCGACGGTCAGATGCGAGTGCGCTCACGCTAGTCTTCGGAGCCCTTTTCCTCTCGATTTTCTACTCTCGCAAGTCACAGCGATGACAGGAGCCGTGTCCTCTCCATTGTAATTGTGATTGTTCTCACGTCAAAACAAAAATTCATTTTTAACTCAGATGAACCTTGTTGCTTGTTGTTTCGTTGCCTTGAGATGCACAAGTCTCAATTCTTGGTTGAGGAGCCAGTAGTTTGACTGTTGAGCATCTTGATCATTCACCTGCTGGCCAAAAACGTGTATGTAGCCAAAGATAAAGGGGCCACCTCGGCATCTAGAGAAAAAAAAGAATCGCTGACGGATCTTCTGAGGCAGCAATAGTCTGGAGTGGAGCAAGCACAAGAATGTCTGAATATATAATTGAGGACCATGACCGTGGCGGTAGGGTCATCGTGCGGGAGCATAGTAGTGATAATAATAACCCCGACCGTTTCCCGAGCGCAAACCCAAACACATGATTGAACTCTTGGTTTCGAAGCTGTGGATTTTCCCTTGCCGCAGCTAATTTTTAGTCTTTTCATTTTCTCTCCCTGGGGGAAACAAAGAGAAACATTATTGATTGAACATAATTTCGGATTGACGCATCTAACTATGTAGTAGGCAGACAAGAGGCATCAACTTCAACAAGATCCCGTTTCCGTTACTGATGTTCGGTTCAATCGATCTCGATCAAAAGGATCCACATGATCCAGATGATATTCTGTTTCGTACCTCCACGTCCTGCGAAGTCATCAGAAACTTCAATGATCTGATGTTCAGCAACTTCAACAAGCTCAAAGTCGTAAGATCTTACGCAACAGGAGTTCAAGAACATTCTTGCTTCTTCAACGACAGATCTCCGTTCAACTACATCTAGAGGGGGAAAATCTTTCTCGAGAAAGACGTGCTAAAAGATCACGACGTGTTAACTTACAAATCCTCACGTGCTTTTGATTCTTTTGGCATCGTCTTGAACCAACTTCTTTATGCATGTTGATTTGTTTTTTCAGAGCACCCCGCAGGAGGAGGACGGTCCATTGTAGTGATTATTCTTTTTCAGTACCCACGAGAAAGGACCTACTTAGGCGTAATAGTAGCTGTCAAATGTCATCAAGTAGACGAATATAGTCGCTATTCGATTTGGCTACCTAGATTGATCGCTTTTACCCCGTAGCCGTACTCATTGCCATTCCCATTGCAAAGTGTGTTTAACGACCTCTTGTTAACCGAAATCAAAGCCGTGATACTTCACCCAAACAAATCGACGACAATGGCGTTTGATTCGGCAAATTATTGTCCTGTGTGCTGCGCCGCACTAGATTTCACGCAGTCACAGAAGAAAAAATGCCAAATGTGCGATTGGGGAGTGCTCATAGACGAAAAAGAGGCGCTCTCATCAGCCGTTACAATAGTCAAGCAAGCACAGGTAACTATTTCCGACGTTTTCGAGATTTGCTACAGAAGATTAAGATATGTTGATTATCGTATTTAAATTCTAGTTTTTACGGTGGTTTTTTATTGCCTTCACCATCATGGAATCAATTGTAACGCACTCAACTACACGAAATTTCAGGTAAAGCGATGGCAGAAGGAGAATGCATTTGCAGTACCTAGCGGTACTAATTACGCGGAAATTCAAGAAGAGTGCCCACAATGCGGCAACGATAGGTTAATGTTCTGGACACGCCAGACAAGGAGTGCTGATGAGGGTCAAACGTGCTACTACCAATGTTCGAAATGCGACTTTAGAAAAGCGGAAAATTCATAAGAAATCATTGTGTCGGAACACAGTTGAAGATTATAGTTCCACCATTTGTAAGATCATGGACCACAACCACATGATAAGCATCACATTCACGTATTCGCTTTCTAGTGCGGAAGTGGCAGGTGCAACATTCTGAGGATATGCTTGTGTGTTCTTCCACATTTTGCTGCTGCGAGGCATCATCCACAACAAGACCAACGAGTAGGACTTGTTTACCTACATAAAAATCAAGAGACTTTTATTATGGAAGTGATACATTGCAACTAGGCTTGACTGCGACCTCCTAAACCTTCTGTCCCGCAAAGATGACATCAGAAGAAGACAAACAGAATAGAAAGGGGAGCAAATTATGATAGATACAATGTTTGAAGCGTACTAAGTAGAGGAGAAAAAGATCCGAAAGAAGTCACTAATTTTTTTTTTTCTTGAGTGGAAACAAAAAACACATCTTTGTCGTCCCACTATTAAGAATTAGACTGAGTAATGTCAATCTTCAAGTAGAACATGTGGCCCCGTCGTGCGGAGCGGGATCTTCCACTGTTGTCTCCGGGGCGGTTGTGGGACGATGACGGTGAGGGCGACGATGACGAGTGGAATGAGTGGTGGAACGGAATTCCAAAGAAATACATCCGGACAGCGGCCGAGGACTATAACCATGAGTTCGTCTTATCCGAACTCGGTGCGTCATCTGGCAGATTGCGAGCTCGCGATGCAAATTACTTCGCCAACCGCGAAGTTTCGCCGGCGCGCACGCCGACCGACATGGTGCAACGGTTGCCCAAGCTCAAGATGGAGGACTTAGTCGACGAAGACGATGACGAAGCATGTGCGAAGGAAGCCGGCGACCACGGTGACGCTAGAGATGAGGATGAGGAAGATGACGATGCACTAGGGCTAGATTCGCTCTGTGAAGAAGAAATTGAGGAAGAAGAAGCCGTACAAGTACAAGATGCCAAGATATCAGCCAAGGCTGAGGGAGCAGGAGGCGGTCGGGATAAGGAAGGGCCCGTGTCGTGCCCTCTAGGACCAGAATTTCTAGGACTGTCTCCTCTTTCATCGTCGCCCGCAGCGTCGGCGGCAGTGCTGTGGGACGACGACCAAGCCGCAAGCAAGGAGGAAGACTCGTGCAGCAGTTTCGACGCTGGCGGAACGGGACGAGGTGATGGAGTGCCAACAGCAGAAGTCGAGATCACGAACGCGCATGCTGCTGTGGGTGCTTTTTTTCATATTTTTAGCTAGACACACACAGACTCTCACGCGTGTTGCTTATACAGTATCGGTTGTTCTTCTTTCTTCGCATAAAGAGCATTCGTTTCCAATTCAACATCAAGAAGATTCTGGTTTCGACATCGGCTGGAGCAACCTCAGGTTTAAGCCCTTCGATATTTTTACATTACAGGCGGAACAAGCCCGACATTCTACCCCGAGCTTGCCGACCAAGACCAGGAAGACGTCGAAAGTTTAGGGGATTTGCTGGCGCAGGTCGAGGACGACGCTAACAGGGGCAAACAGAGTCCGGAAAAGCCACAAGAGTTTCCCGCGACTCAAGAGGATGCTTCTCAGCAAGCATCAGTGTTGAGTAACGGTAGTACCCCTGCTGCTACTCCGGCTCCTGTCCCTGCAACAAGTATCAATAATACGAGACTACAAACAAACCTTTTCTCTCAACAAGATGTAGTTCACAGAGAAGAAGTACGAGGTACAGCTCGCACAACCATCAGCAGACCAGTTCTTGCGGAGCAGAAAACGATTTTGGGTATTGACGACCTCGAAAGTGATCATAGCGACGACGATACTTTCTCAGAGCAGCGCGCAACCACAAATCCACCCAGTATTGGGCCAGCAATCGCGCAAGAACAGCTGCCGGTCCAATCACAGCTCTTGTTAGAACATGATTTTGAATGCCATGCACTATCATTATAATCTTCTTCGATCGTGTAGGTTCTTCTATCTAGTTGTAGGTACTCTCACGACGTTGACTTTGACTATTGGATCGATCCTCTTGATTATACAGGTCCCAACGCATGCAAGTGCCAAGATTTTTACGACTTCCCCTGATAATAACAACAAGCGCAAGACGTTTGGCGATATTCTTGTTGGATCACCAACAAAAGCAGTAGACACAAGTGCAAAACCGCCAGCGCGTACTACACCACTCGCAGATATGTTTGCACAACCGAAAAATCTCAAGGCAGCGGGAGAAGACCATGACTGGACCTCGGACTCAGACGATTTCGATTTTGAAGTATTTTTTCGCACTTTTTCTAGGTCTTAGCTAGCGACAGAGTCGTCGCGAATAGGCTAGGATCAAAATCAATTGATAATTTCAATTTCTATAATCGATATGCACAAACTATGTTTTCAGAATTTCCCAGTAGCTACTAGACTTGAGCGCTTGGGAGCACTCGCCCCACTAGGATCATCCACCCCCGGCACGCACTTCCTCAATCCCGGCGCGTTTCCGCTTCCCCGGCTCCTCCCCCGTCTGGCGGCGTTGATCGTTGGGACAAGAGTTGGGCGGGGGACGGCGTGCGGCCATTAATTAAGATGGCAGAGATCGAAGTCGTTGGCGTGTAGGTTTGCGCTTATCTTGGAAGGTTTGGCCTCCTTTGCGTGCAAGTTGCAGCGCTCGAGCTTGCAACTTGTCGAAATTCCTCTGCTTGTGATACACTCAAAAGCTTTGGATTGGAATCTTTTAAAGTCATTTTGCTGAGATATAATCAAAAAGTTTGGATTCGAGTCCTCAGATTTGAAATTTTGAAAACATTGAGGCGCCGCGTTTAATCTTAAGCGTTCAGCTTTGAGCTTTCAATTTGAAGCTTTCAACTTTCACCTTTGAGTTTTCAACTTTGAGCTTGAGCTTTAAACTTCGGGGCTCCAGCTTTGAGTTTTCAGGTGTGAGCTTTCAGCTTAAAGTTTTCAGGCTTTAAGCTGAGGCATTGCGCTTCCAATCTAGAGCGTTCAACTTCGAGCTTTCGGCTTTGAGGCTGGGGCTTGTTTCAGTCTTGAGGTTGGGTGTAAGGCTTCAGCTGATAAAGTCAAAAGCCTAGGCTTTTTGTGCAAAGTTTTCAACTTTAAAGCCCACGAAGCGCGCGGTGCTTTATTTTAAAAGGGGCGCGACGTCGTGTCAGGGCCCAGGGGTTCGCGTGTTCGTGTGTTGTGTTTGTTGGTGGATTAGAAAAGGAGCGGAAAAACTTGCGACGGACTAACGATTTCTACTTCCGTGTTTCCAATGGACCATCGAGCACTCGCACACTTTTTGTGCAAGTGCTTTCGGTTCAATTGCTTTTGGTTCGGGTGTGTTGGGTTCGGATGTTGGCGGGGTCGTCGTTGGTTTTGTATTTAGCTTTTTAACCTTTTCGCTTCAACGTGACTAATAAGATATATGCGAGCGCATGTTCAAGACTTTAGATAGATTTCTTGCGCTGGGCATGGATTTTTTAGAAATAATTAAAATTTTTGAAGTTCAAATCGTAAAAGTTTTGACTTTATTTCGCAAAGTTCGAATTTAATACGCACCCGCGTGAAATCTAACCAATTCGTAGGCCTCGGAAGTTCATTCAGATTCAGAAGCTCATGAGTTCAGGCGTTGGGGGTTGGGGAGTCGGGTGTGGATGAGTGAGAGTTTGGCGCTCCGAACTGGGAGGGTGAGAGTTTGGCGGGGTCGTCGTTGGTTTCTCAATATTAATCGCTTTAATATGATAGAACATTTCGTAAGAAGGATGTTGGATTGGATGGATTGCGTGGCATTGCATGCATTGCATGAGCCGAGGGGGTCAGAGTGCGACCTTCTTAAGGGAGCGACACGGGAACGAAGATTCAGGGCGCGGCATAGGAATAATTGGCTCCGTTGTAGGAGTAAGTACTTGAATAGTGCTGGCACGTACTAGCTATTGTAAGTAGCTCGACTAGGCTAGCTTGCCTGTGATCTCGACCGTCTTGCTCACTGTTCCCTGGCGCACACAGGCCACGGCGTTTGCGCTGCTCCTTGCTTGTTTCTGGGGCGAGGTCACAGTGGGGCCGTGTTTGTGTTCGTGTATCGTAAAGTAATTCTCCGGCGGAGCCGCCCGGTATTGCGGAGGAAGTATGGCGCCCGAAGGGCGCCGCGAGAAATATATTGTTTTTTGGGTAGTCCATCCATGCAATGCATGCCATCCATGCCATGCAATCCAGAAGTTCGGAAGTTGCCTTATATTCTAATATGATCAGAGGGCTTCCGCATCGAAGTTAGATTAGGTTTGACGCCATTTCCTTGATGATGATCGCACACACTCTTTTTCAGTATATGTAACATTTTTCATTTTTAAAGCGAAAATGTGAAGAAAAGTTTGTCAGGGCAATACGAACCGGAAGACGAAGGGAAGACAAGGACCACCCGACTCAGCGTCCGCACTTACGCAAGCAGACGGACCGGCGGGTTCATCCAGTTCACAGCCAAATCGTAGTAGCAACCCGGTTGCAGGAGATCGAGTGCTGGTTGGCGAACCTTCTATCGAGCAGAAAGAGGAATCTCCGTCCGCCAGTCTTGTTTTAGCCTCCGTTGTTCAGGATCAGGTTGCAGGAGGCAGTAGTCTTGTCGTGGCGGAAATACAGCAAGTAGCAGTTCCTCCTACTGCTTCAAATGAAGACCAACAAGTGACGATGACTCCAAAGTTGGAGGAGCAAAATGCTGAGTCTACGCCAGTGAATGACCCCGCAACTAGACCAGCAAAGCCACAACGACAAACGGGAACGCCGTCGGATCGTGGAAGTACCTCTGTAGGTTTTGCTAATGCACGTGCGGGGACGACTGCTAGCGATCACATAACGAGTGTAACAACAGCCTCGTCAACTTCGGCTTTGGCTGCCGCTTCATCTAGCCATGTTGTTGCCGAGGCTGCGAAAATGAAAGACGAAACGGTGTTGAACAAGGAAAGTCCACTGCTTGGGGCAGAAAACTATAACTCCGTTACCAATGACTTGGGTCTGAAGGGCGATATCCACCGCGGAGCTGACCTAGCGTCGATTGAGCAGCATGGTAAACAGCGACTTCCGGCAGACCGTTCAACAGGAGGTTCGTACACTCTTGCGGAGGTGAAGCCAGGCGCTCGCGTTGGTTCTTCATTTCCGAGTTCATCTCTGCCTTCGCAGAGCGCTCCTGGCATCAGTTCGAGCAGCGGCGGAACTGGTGGCGGCCTGGGACTCCGTGATTTTGTCGGCGGAGGTGCAGCACCAGCAAGAGGTGCAGCAAAAACCAGTTTGCATAATCCGAGTGGGGAAGCGGCATTTAGTGAGGATGGCAGAGGGCCCAGCAGCCCAGGGAGTGCGATATCATTGGACCCAGAGGATGGAACGAAGCAGAGAGCGCGGAGAAGCGGCCCGACGTCGTTCTCGCCACGACCAATAGGGCGAGGGAAACCAGGGCAAGTGAACTACAGGGCAGAGGGAGAATCCGATTCTTCGATGAGGCCCCCGTCGTCATCTGCCCGCGACACCAGTGAGACCAGTGCATCCGTGGTATCTCCTACGGGGGGTGGTATAGTGTCGCTATTTGGAGCTCCGAAGATGCTGGTGGATCGTGCACAAACGGCGTTCGCAGCTATAGCGCGAACTGCCTCTGCTGTCTCTTCACCGCATTCGTCCGCCGGCTCGGGCGGGTCGCCGTTCGGATCAATTGGCCGGAAAAAAAGTCCGAAGCGCGCTGCTACATCGCCTAGCCTAGGTAGATTGAGGGAAAAGCCTTCTCCAATCTCGACGCGTGATATCACCCTGAAACAGTATGCTGTGGGCCTGCAGATTCACAATGAGAAGAAAAAAGCGGGATATCCCGAATTAGCGGACAACAACAACATTACGGCGCCCTCGTCGCCAGGTGGAGGTCCTTCACCTTCTGTAACGGCTGGGATGCGTGCCGCGAGCAGTCCTATGGAGTCTTCGTCACCAAGCTCTCCAGCGGTCTCGATGTCTCCATCGCCCTTCCGGATTAGGTCGGTCAAGAAAGGAGGCCAGTTCCTACCTGTGCAGCAGAGCCCACCTGGAATACCGGACAAGCTGAAGTCTTCGCCTGCGTCGTCGTCGTCTCCGCAGTCATTTCCACAGAAGATGAAAACGACTAAATCGGCTGCTGAAGATGACGAGAAAATTGACGAACTTAGTAAGCGTGAGAAGGGCATCAACGACGCCGTTTTTCAACTGTTCGGTGCCGGAGGGAAAGACGATAGCAGTTCGTCTCCAGGTGATGGTAGTACAAGAAAGAGCTCGCAGATTGATCCTCCGAGAAATGACGTACCATCGGGGACGTCATCTGAATACGCAATCGAAGTTCCATCTGACTTTACTCTCGACTCGAAAACTGCGCCCGACGGAGCTGATGAGGACGATGACGCGTCACTGTCCTCGAGAACGAGAGAAGCGCACGTAGACTTGCGTTTTGGCGGAGGTGCTTCGTCTGACATAGTTCCAGGTGCAAAAGGTACAGAGGACACGCCATTGCCTTCGAAGAGTTCATCGGAATACGCTATCGAACTTGTCTCAGACGAAAATCTTTTCACAACAAGCTCAGACACCGCTAACGTCTTCGAACCAGAGGAGCAGGGACGCTCTGAAGGCAGAATAGGGACGCTAAATAAGGAATTTGCAGCGGACTTAGCAGCTCAGCCGAAAGCAGATGAAGAGCAGGTGGCTGCGCAGGACGAAAGCGAGGCTGCGGCGTCCAAAAGTGCTGATGCTGCTGCTTCGGAAGCGGTAGACATGACACCTCCAGCTGTCGAAAAAAGTGAAAAGGAGGAGGCGGCTGATATTCCTGTGGATCAAGATGGCAAAGCGGCAGCGGATGCGGCAGCAGAGATAAAAGAAGTAGAGGAGGATGAAGAGAAAGAGGACGTACTAATAAACCCTCCGACGAGTCCCGATGACTCAACAAGTCCGCAGGAAAGTCCTGTAGCAGAAAGCAAAGCTGGTGAAGAGGACGAAGACGGAGGCTTCGTGTTTCGTTTGAGACCTGAGGATGAGGCGGTCGCATCTGTTGAAGAGGAAGCAGGTGCCGTGGAATCTCCGGATATTGAGGCGCCCGTTAGCATCTCCAAGGAAGAGGAGTCACCGATTATACCTCAGGAAGAACCGCCTACACCGGAGAACGAGGCAAAAGTAACAGTCTCCGATGAATTAGCGGGAGTAGAAGAGGTGGATCCCGATGAAGACCGGCCCACGAAGTCCCCGCGTCTTCCTGAATTCATAAATAAAGGCGCCGCTTTGGTATTTGACGAAGAGGCTGTCACACTCCAACAGCTAGATGGAGCGAGGAGTAGAGCAGCATCCATAGTCTCGGGGACTGTTACTCATGGTGTCACAGTGGAAGCAGCTGGGACAGTGTCCAGTGGTGCCCGAACACCAGCAGCCGATGTTCAGACTCAGTGGCGCTCGCTTGGGCTGGATATTTTCGCGGCAGGCGGAAAAACGCCGCTAGGGTCAGGCGCGGTGACCCCCTCAACGCCACTGCAAAAGCCGCCTACTGCTGGTCCCGAAGGAGAGGGCCAGCCATCGCCTTCACCTGATCGCGGGTCCGCAGTGGTGTCGCCGATTCGGCAACTCGTGCAGGCGGGTCGTACATCCATGGGGCTCGAAGAGCAGCTGAACGAACACGTTTTGGCGAAGGAACGAAAAGCACAACAAGAGGCTGCTGCTAAGGAGGAGGGCGCAGCGGATGAACTCGAGCGTTCACGTGCTGGAGGAGCAGCCGACCAACTCGGCCGATCTGTGTCGACGCCGGTCTCTGCCGTGAGTAGCCGCGCATCCTCAAGACGCGGGTCTCAGCTCGTGCCGCCGGCGCGTAGCAGCAAGTGGAGCAGTGCTGCGACACCTCCGTTGCCGCCTTTTCGCGGCAATGTCTTGCAGGTAGACACTGCGGTTGACGAAACTGACGACACAGGTCGAAAGATCGAGGCCGCTGCTCCACAAACGATTGTGAGCTCTGTGGCTTTTCCCACACCCACAACAGTTGAGGCCACTCTCTCTCGTCGGGAAGCGAATGAAGGTGCAACAGCGTCCGCCAAGACGTCGCTCGAGCTGGCTGCCGAACATCAAGAGCAGCGCCGTCAGAGGGTTCTCGATACACCCATGTTTGGAGCAGGTGGCATCGCGCTGTCATCTCCCATTGACCTAGCTTCTCCGCCGCCGGGATCCGCTAGAGGACTCCGCACGCCTGGCGGTGCGGACGGAGACGGGGGCACACTAGGTGGCAGCATAGCCCGAGCAAAGAGGCAGTGTTCCATCGCTCGTTGCGAGGCAACCCACGTGGAGCCAGCCAAGCAGTATCTGAAGAACGATCCTCTGGATACGTCGTCCTTAGTCGACATTCCGCCCGCTGGCGGCACAACTCCGGTATTGATTTTTCGAGATGACTCAATGCGCAAATGAAGAGTGCAAATAGAAATTTTCAAGTTCATCTTGTGAGGTTAACAACTGAGTTTGTCGACCGCGCTGAAAAAGCTCTATGTCTATCTACTACCGCTCCATCTTCAGGCCCATGCGGGTCCGGCAGTGCAGCCTCATGCGCCGGTGATGCATCCCGGGGATCCACGCGCTAATTACAACTACCACGCTCCACCTCGTGGTGGATTCTGGGTACCTCCGCACGCGTATGCGTACCCTAGTGGCCCTTATCCTGCTCCTTACGGCGGTGGTCCGGAATATGCTGCAGCAATGGGCGCACCAGCACGACCCAGTAGAGTTCCTGCTGCAGGAGCAGAAGCGACAAATTTCTCACGTCTCACTCGCATTGATACGTCCTCTGCGGCTTATTCAGCCGGTGCGGGAGACCAGACGTCGTTTTTGTCTCCGTCCACGATGCAGCAGCATCAATTTCATCCGCAGCACGACGGGCAGGCTGCTCTTGAGGCCGACCACGAATATCTTGAACGATTGCGCGCACGAAGTATTGCTGCAGCGGGCTCCGCGGGAAGCCCGACATCCCACAGCAAGTTGCAACAGCAACAAATGATGCGTGGCAGCCCCGGACCGAATAGTACCACCGATGGTCATCTCGGTCATCTCGGAAGCAGCTCTTTTGGGCCATACTTGCATCACCATCGCAGCGAAAAGGAACTGAGATACCTCCGCAGTACAATGCCCGCAGAGCCGGCTGGATCTATTTTGCAGGCGACTGAGAGGTACGAAATGCAAACAAGCTATACTGCGCGAGCCACTCTGCGACCCTCGATATCCGATCTTCAATGGCGGTTCTCCTCCTTACAACAAAGACTACAAAAGTCTTCCCAGAGTCGCAGAGTAATGCCAAGGAACGAAGATGCAAGTGCAATATTCCGTCGTAGACTTTTATTGGATAAGACAGCTTCTTGACGCACCAAGAACACTGAGTCGTAGTTCTTGATGATTCTTCTTGCAGTATCAGTATGTGAAAAAAGCACAACAACGCAAATAAAAGAGAAGCACATGATGATGATCATATTAATGATTATCTATCATTTTCGACAAGTCCTTTTTTCATCTTGTTTGAGGGACGACGCCTGGCTCTTATTTGTCCTCATGAACCTTTCGTAGACTCTCGCTAGCGCGTTAATTTAGATTCTAAGTCCAAGGCTATTGCTCCAACGAATACTTGCATCACTTTCATCATCGGCTTTCAAAATCTGACACCACAACCAAGGAAACAACAACGTCAACGACTGCGTACCTTTTAAGCTCAAATTTGTTCTTCATTATTAACAGTATTTGAGCTGATTGAAGCTCACATCGTTCGCCAAGAGTCAGAATGCAAATTTCAAGAGACGAGGGAGCACTCGTCCTGCTTCTTAAAGCAGACGGAAAAAAACAAAGAGAAAGAGAATCTTATTAAAGACGTCAGGTGGATACTAGATTTCCACAAAGGAAATGAGTACGCAAGGAGAATGCCGTATCAGTATGATCAGTGTAAGTATGATCAACTATTCACTGGCGTCGGCGTCTGAGATCACTTCAGCAGGAGCAGCTTGGGGATTCTTGACCCTGCTTCCACTTGTGTTTCCTCAATATCAAAAACGAGTCTAACAGCGCTTAAGACACGAAGCACCACAGAATACAATTGTGCGGCGATTATAGGAAAGAAAGGAAAAGGCTAAACTTCATGAAAGAGTTACTTGGGAGCCTTTACTCCCTAGAAGAAGAATACAAATCGTTTACATGTGTCGCAGGACCAGGACCCCTTTGTGGAAGACCCACCACAAGAAAATTTATCACTACCCCACTTCTGGTGGTGCACGATCGCGGGCCTTTTGTCCCCGGTCTTTTTTGAAAAGAAAATTGGAATTATTCAAATCATCAGCACTTTCCACCACACTGTCACACTTCCCGAAACAGAACTATAGTTCACCCTGACTGTCTTGTTTTGACTGTCCCTGCTTCGATTTCCTACGTCAGAGCACTGCACAAGTTTGATTTTCTTCCTCCTCCATACAACAAAGATTCTCGACGTACTTGGTTCCATTTTTGACCTCTTTATGGGTTGAAGTTTGTTGAAGTAGTGAATAACCTAAAGACACGTGACAAAAACAATGGCGAAGAAAAGCACATCGTGCACCTCATCCGCCGCTTCGGCGTGCTCTTCCCCTTGCAAGATGTTGGAATGCGTACCGATGTGTGGAGGTATTCTTGCGGCCTAGTAAGCGTAAGCTTCCTGTTCCTCCAGTGCCACTCTAGTAAATCTCAATCTTTTCGTCTTAGTAGTACGCTTCTGATGTGTGCAACAAGTGGTGCGTCATTACTTTTCGAAGCAAGAATCGTCCAGTTTGATCACATGCTCTTTTAATGATATTCTTGGGCCTGAGAATTGACATTGAGCATTATGATTATACATTAAATTCTCTTGTTACTAACTTCGGCACAGGTTCTGTGTGGCTTGCGGGAAACCTCTTGTTCGCAATGGAATTTTTGGGCGTCTCACCAGTCATTCTCCTGATTTCATATGGACCGATGATCCTGCTCGCATTGGGACTCTGCGCGAAGATGACAGGACGTACTATATTGGGATCCTACAACATTTGATGAATTTTTTCATCGTGATGTAGTTTCGTCCCACATTCTTCAAAAATCTTCTACTTTTGATATTCACGCAAAAAAGATGCTTTGATTCAGTGACGAAATGAAGAAATGTCACTCCCCTTGTCCCTTACTCACATCAACCACTACAACCAGGCATCAAGTCAGAAACGGGAGATGTGTCACTGGAGATGCTCTATTCTCGTGAGGACTTCTCTGAGAAAAGTACTGCTGTCTATGATGCTGCATCAGGAGTGATGGAGACCGTTTCTCCTCTGTTGACCTGGAAAGAGCCTACGACCTCTTTTGCTGTCGCTATGGCAAGGTAAGAAAAAAATCATTTGCAAACTCTCTTCACGCGCGAATCAGATAATAATTGTGGACTCTTTTTTTATCTACCACGATCATTGCACGCTTTTTTTTGCTCTGCAACCTTACTCAACATTTACCACGCATTAACAGCTATGTTTTCGGATGGGTTGCCTGCTTGATCGGAATCTGGGGGCTGGTTTTCTTGGCCTTTAATGTGTGCGCTGTTTTCGCCTTCTTCGGAGATGAGATTTGCGTTGCTGCGGCTCCGCATGTGGCCAGAGCGAAGAAGGAACTCACAGCTCTTTCTGCCAAGGTTCCCCGCTACGCTCCCGAAAAAAAAGCTCTGTAAGTAAGTAAGTAGTAGTTGAACAACTAGACGAAGGTCTTGATCGTCCTATAATTTAACACGCAATCATAATTTTTTGTGTGCAACGAATAGATGTTGATGACATAGCTAGTAGAACGAGTAGAAGTTATCTTATTTTCTTTTCCAAGAACATGCACACACAACTTCTGGCAACAGAAGCGTACTCGAAGCTGCACATAATCCTGTGCTGTGACTTTTTTTGACATGATTTTCCATCAACTTCTATACACAGAGAATACACTACAACAACGGATAATGAAGCTCCAGAAGGACGAACTAAAGCACCAGCACTCTACAAGGGTGTATGGGGTCAACGGGAAATTATATAATGATTCGAAGCTCAGAATTTCGTTACCTCGCCCTAGTTTGCTCTAGTACTATCATACTTTACAATGGAAGGCGGATTAAAATGATTATACATGATCACGGAGCAAAATGGCTTCTTGTAGACCGCTTTTGGACGGGAAAAATAATGACAATTTACATTGTTGGCTTCACACACACACGCAAGATGAAGGAACAATAAATTTACGCCTGAATTTTATGTATCGATAGTTGTATACGTTGTCGTTGGTTTACGTTATTGTTGTATTTTTTTCTCTTCACCTTCGCAATCCTGCGAAAAAGAACCATGCGGTCGTGGACGAAGTTCTTGATGTGTTCCACATACTCAGCGGCCTCTAGATGACCTTTTTTGCGCCATGAAATAATTGCACCAGTACGAATCCGAATCTTGATCTCGCACTTAGAGATGTTTCATCATACTCTTCCTTTTCTTGTTGAGCATCATTGGTCCACACGAGCTTCTCCGATAGAACCCTCCTTGAGCTGTTCCTGGCCTCAAAGTGTGAGAGTAACACGCTCCACTGGTACTAAGTAAGCAGTTTGGATCCTCTTTGTTGCTGAATGAGAGAATTGCTAACGCATCGAAATGACGATGAATCAAACTGCATCACTGATGAAAGAAACCTGCTCAAGGTCAACGCGAACGACGAAGCTGCTTCTCTCTTCGTGAATTCAATTTATGGCGGAGGTGGAACATCTGCAATCTTCATCTAAGTAAGTATAATCAAAGTGCATTACTCTTTTGTCGTGGGACATGAGGAAGAAAATCCAAATCCTATTGATCTTGTTGCCCACCTGGAAGTGAATGTTGATCTTCACTCAGGACAACATAGAAATTCATCACGAGGATCTGGTCGTTGTACGCGATTGGCGCCATTTTGTCGCCGCATCACATCGCAAAAAAAATTGGCCAACTTGCTGAATCGGATTGCTCAACGAACAGCGCTTATAATTGCTTAAGTACATTTACTAGAAGTACAACGATGTTTATCAGCGAAGAGCGCCGTCCTATTTAGCCAACGTCAACTTGGTTTCTGCTGCATCGAACGGAGCGACAGCGAACAGGAAGTCGCTATTCTATGGCATTTTATTGGCCCTTTCTCGTATCGTGCGTTGTGTTTGTTGAAAAGCTTGGTGTTCGTTGGACGACATTTTGATTTTGCTGAAAGTTTTATCTGTGTATCTCGCGACTACAACGAAGGAAACAAACAAAAAAGTAAAACGATGTCCGACAAGAATCGCCGCGGTGGCTCGTCGTCGGGGCCCTCTAAACCTCCGTCGTTCGAGGAGCTGAAGCAAAAGCTGACGCAGAAGAAACGGCAAGAAGAGGAGAGGCAACAGAGCAGGCAGACTACTTCCAACAGGTTGCAGAACAAGAGACCTCGTTCGGAAACAAGGGAGAAGAGTCGGGAAAAGGACGGAACCAAGTCAACGTCCTCAGGAGCAGGCGCGCGGGAGAAGCAGACGGGAGAAGGCGCGTCAGCGTCGTCAACCGCAGATCATGCGAAAAAAGAAAAATCTGGAGATCGCGAGACAAAAGCAAGACGAGTTGTCAACGAACAGCTTGGGGGAGTCGAGAAGGTACAAAGCTACAGCAATGTTTCACAGTTAATCCTACGTATAGATATAACAGTTTCATCAACTAGGAGAATACAGATGATGCTTTGTGGTCGGAAAAACTCCATGATCTGTTCTTACAGGCGACGTCATCTACGGCTACAAAAGCTGGTAGTGCAAGTGGGAAAGGAAAGGAAACAGCTCCGGCGAATGGCAAAGCCGAGTCTAGCAATAGCACTGAAGATGCCCCAGCGAATGGAGACGCCAAAGCTGGATCGTCAAATACAAGTGGGGATGGGAAAGCTGGCACAACAAAGACTGACGGTGGAGCTGCAAGCAAAGACAAAGACAAAGAGCAAGCAGGGAAAGATGGCGGCGCACCAGCTCAGACCAAGGAACAGGCGGCGGCAGCGGAGAAGCACAAAGATGAAACGGACAAGCGAAGGAGACTGGTCCTGCGAAAAACTCTAGATTCAGCAGAGGACGCTGCTAAGAAATTCAAAGAGGAAGTGGACGCCTTCACCAAGAGACAAAAGACGAGGTTAGGCGACAGCGACCGCGAGAAAGACCGAAAATTTCTTGATGAGAAGAAAAAGGAGGTCGAGAAAGAAGCAGAAGCAATCAAGGCGCTGATAGACGACGTACTAACACCACAGGAGATATGTGATTTTTTTCAAAAATATGGTGTTGTTTCTTCTTTATTTCACGACTTTTCATCTGATATACATATAATTTATCTGGGTGTCAGGTATTCCTTATTTCGTCTTTTCTGATCCACCACGACGTCCGCGACAAAACAAGAAGGATGAGGATCGCAATACCGACCTTTAGTTTTGTTCCTGCCCAAAAATTTTCAGTGCAAGTCGAAAAACGAGAAAGTCCGAGCAAATGCGGAGAAGACGAAGACGTGGAAGCAGTGGACCCTCGATCTCTTCCAGTCTATAGATAAAGTTTACACGGAAACCCTCAAAGCGTGGGACCAGATCTATATCCGAGATTGGCCGGCGGCTAGGCGGGACTATGAAAAGGCGCTTGAAGCGACTTCATTTCGGGCTTTTGGCTTGTCCGACTTAGAAAGGTATTCAACAACAAAGATGTTGCGCTTTAGTAGAAATTGGCTTGCACAACTTGGAGTTTCCAACTACCAAGTTCCTTAATGAAAGTCTGTTTGCTCAGTAGAGACGCAAAACTGAGTATCCTGCTCCGGATTCGCTCTGTGTGTTGCATAGCTGCTTTTCAACTATCCCTTCCTTTGTCCACAGGTATATGCAGCGCAAAGACCCTGGAGAAGAAGTCGCGAATAAGGACAAAAAGGACGGCAAGGACAAAGAGGGTAAGACTGAGGAGCGCAAGACGATTCGCGATGGCACATGGAAGTATCCCACATGTCAACTGGTAAATCCAGGCATGTACTTTGGGGAGTGGAAGCCAGAACTAAAACATCTTCTGGGTCCCAAGCCAGAAGTTCCTGATACTGAGGGGGAACGGTCATTACCGGAAAAGAACGGAACAAAAGACCCTCCAGGACTTCCAATGAACAATGTTATAGTTGTCGTACCTCAATACAACGGCGTGATCGACTACACAGAAATTGAACTAAGTAGTGAGACCGAAGACTAGCGAAAGCATCTCCGTCCTCCAGTTTTCTTCCTGATCATGTCTTCCTCATCGCACCATACGTGTTGTAGAACCTACAGCATTCTTCACCTGGCACCCCACCGCAGTACCTGATTCTCTAGTGGTAAGAGTGCTGCTTCTTCCGCGCACGGTCACGGATCGATACTAGATTTCACCTCAAGAAGATTGAAAGAGATGTTAACGTGTGTCAAAATCGAAAGAGGGGTAGAAGCAATGATATGTTGACGCAAAAGAAACTGCGCAGCGCTTTTCAACGAGCGCGATGCGGCACTTGCGGCGTCTCCCTGCGCTGGCCTGGCAGTACACTGCTGCCTGCGGATACCTCATTGCCCAGGACAGCGCAGGTAGCCAAAGACGCTGGCATCATCTCGTGTTCTTCGAAGGGGCTTGGCGTCCTGCCGTACGCGCACCTGGTCTATTCGGGTTTGAACTGCGGAGTGCCTCGCAAGTTGCTGAGGTCTGGTCTGGGACTTGTAGCGAGCCCAGCGCTAGGGGAACCATCAAGGGACCGCGTGCAGGCTTGAGCGGGCTCGACGCTAGGGGCACACAACAAGCACGATGACTGTCACTTGCATTCGCGGTTGCAACCTGCTATGGGTTTTCCTTTTCATTGTTTCGTGTTCTTGTGGGCACAAGCCGTCGTGTTATGTTAGTAGCCGAGCACGACGTGATCCGCATTCGCGTATGGCCCATAGTACGAGACGATCTAGATCTACGACTACATCCATCATCAACCGGTCCGAGGTATTTTGAAGCAGAGAATGAAATAGTCGCAAGTGATCCTCATCCTGTGTTAAATTAATTGGCCGGACGAGTTCTTTGTGGAGCTCTTCTACCGATCTCGTCCAGCGCGATACAGCAGTTGCAACATATGCAATGAATGGAATTAGTCGGTTCCAGAAACAAACAGAAAGCATTGAGTAATAATGGTTGAGGGGATTACAGCTCTGCAACAAGTACATCATGGCTAACCGAGGATGTGGTGGTCTGAAGTACAAGACGCAGTAGACGTGTACTAGAGGAAGACTGTAAGATATACAAAGATATCATCTACTTCTTGTGGAGTCGTCCGTCAAGAAGTCGTGTACAACTAGTAGAAGACGAACTAGGATCCAAGACCAGTCAAGATAGGTGAACGCGCAGTTTTGGAGGTCGAAGATGGTCTTCTGGCGCAGTTGAACGCCACTGAGGAGCGGTGGAACATCTTCTCCACCAGGAATATCATGATGCAATGGAAATGTTGTTCTTCTTGTACTTGCGAAAAATTTTCCAACTACAACAATCATCTAGTACCACGAAGATCATATCATATTTGATCATGTTGTAAGAACAAAAAAATGCAGTCCTTCTATGATGTAAAATTCCATCGGACAATCAAGAAATGGAAATGCGGACGACAGGGACGTAAGAATACGGATTCGACCGGCTTCAGCGGGCTAAAAACGGTGATCATCGACTTATCATGCGGATGCCAGCCGCGAGCTCATCCTCGAAAGGAGGGTGCTCTTTGATCACTGGTGCTGCCAGTGGAGCTAAGACTTCGGCTTCCTATAATTGCAAGCGAGCGACGCTATGGAGGGCGAGGGTTGTAGCGCAGTTGCCAAAAGTCGAGCGCAGTTCTCAACGGTTTTGCGCTGCTGGAACTGCGCAAACGAATCATGCACCCTGTCGGATAAGTCGACTCTTTCCGCGGTCGAGCCGGTTCTTTGCCAACGATGCCGTTCCAGTGGCGAGAAGAGGGAATCATGGTATCGATGGTACGAATCCGGCTCCTGGTGCAGCCATAGACGAGCAAGTTGATCGCCTTCCTCTTGTGCGTCGAAACTTCTTACAGCCGCTCGGTTACGAGAGATTGACAGGCACGCAGGAGCAGGCGTTACCTTTTTTGTTGAACCCGGCGAAAGGCTCTGCGCTCGTACGCGCAGCAACCGGTAGTGGAAAGACACTATGCTATCTCCTCTCCATCTTGCAGCAACTGGGTGACAGGCGCTTCAAGGAGGCCTTTCGGCCGCACACCGCCCAGAGGAAGAAAGAGAATGCCATTGTTGAAGCAACTAGTGACGGGTGCGAGCTAGCAACAACAGCTGGTGGAGTGCAGCAGACGATGACAATCAGCGCGGGTGTGCGGGCACTTATCCTTGCACCATCGCGCGAACTCGCCTTGCAGATCTCCCACGAGGCGGCAAAAGTTTTCCCCCGCTCTGACGAAGACGATGAAAATGGGCAGCATCTTCAGGACGATTTGAGGCTCAGTTGTTTAGTTGGCGGTCTCAGGGGTCGGAAAGCCGATTGCGCCGATCTGAAGAAGCGCAGGCCAGACGTAATCGTCGCTACACCTGGCCGTTTGCTTGACCACTTCGAGCAAACTCTGTTTTTTCATGATCTCTTCAAGAACCTGGAACTTCTCGTAATCGACGAAGCCGATCGGCTCTGTGACCTTGCCTTTCTTGACGATCTAAAACGGTTGCTTTCGTACGTCTCATCCAGTATCGATGCCGCGCCCCAAGGTCGAAGAGATGATGGTGGACCTGTACGACCTAGTGGCCATCCATTTCGCTACCTTCTTTTTTCGGCGACACTACCACAAGCACTAGAGACAAATGTGATTGCGCGGTATGTGGACGGATCGATCCGACGGATAGACTGTGTTGACGGACAGGCGGGCTCTGTAGTAAGTAAAAGCACTTCATCTGGCACTTTCGGTGCAACGGTAGCAGGAGAAAGAACTTCAGATATGAATCCAGTTGAAGTTATGAGTGCGAGTGAACACGGCCTAGACGAAGGACAGTCCACTAAAGGAGAATCCGTTTCCAGTTGTTGTACCACGCCGAATTCGATGCTACTAGCGCAGACAGCCGAAATCCAGCCTGCGGAAAACTTGCTTGCAGCGCTGCACCACGCACTTCTACGGGAAATGCGGCAGCTACCGACGAATTACAAGGTGATCGTGTTTTTCCCAACTGCAAGGTTAACGCAGTTCATGGCAGCTTTTTTTCGAGAGTTGTTGCGGTTTCCGATCTTGGAGATCCACAGTCGAAAAGACGCGCATCGGAGGCTCCGGACGAGTTGCGAGTTCAAAGCAGCCAAATGTGGCGTACTTTTTAGTAGTGACGTATCGGCACGTGGCATGGACTATCCCGAGGTCTCTTTGGTCTTACAGTTTTTGGCTCCCCACTCGCTGGAGCAGTACGTGCATCGCGTGGGCCGCACTGCACGCGCAGGACGACCTGGACGAGCGCATATCCTACTTTCGCAACACGAAATGCGGTTTGCGGACTTCCTATCCGGTAGAGGTTTAGGGAGTGGAGACGTCAACGAAAATTTAGCGGCACAGCCAGATGAAGCGATGACTGCGTCTGCGAAAAATAGGAGTTCATCCGCAAACTACAGCAAGACTTCTTCCATGCGCACGAGGATCATGCAACACGTTGGCGCCAGTCTTCCCGCTGTCCGATTCTTGGACACAGAAAATTCCACTTATCATTCCGAAGCCTTAAACGCAGCCACGACTGCGTGGGTGTCGTCCACGACACTCAATTCCCTTGCCAGCGCGGCATTTGCATCGCTGCTGGGTCATTTTAAGCTGTACACCAACGTCCTGCAGCTAAATAACGACCAAATTGTGCAGGTGGCGACACTCGTTCTCACGGGATGCGGGATGGTGCAGATGCCCGTGCTTTCACAAGAGCTCGCCGAAGGCTTGGGTCTTCAAGACCATCCAGGACTCAAAATTGCAAAAGACCTGACAGCAGAAGCGATGGCAAATGTTCCCACTGGGGGACCGCGTGTTGACCCAACGCTCCACACGCGATCAAGGGGCCGTCGTGCAAACGGAGGGAGACAGAATGCCGCGACAGCAAGGCAAAAATTCCTCTAGTACCTGAATGCAGGAGGAGTTTTTATTACCCGGGGGGAGGGCGGCACGCTGCGCGCTTTTTAGTACAGGAGCGGGCATCGACATCCACATCACGTACTAAAGAGAAAGTCCACATCCTCTGTCGACGACAATAAGACAAAAGCTAATAATTAATGTGTGTTTCGCATCCCAAACAAAGTCACAACATCCAAGGATGAGTAGAATCACATCTGAGGGCATCAAGGGAAATTCCAATGACACACAGGTAAATATAACGAGCTGTAGTTTTAATGGGGGAAAATATTTCATATTGTTCACGTCAATCAGGTTGTAAACACGCGCACCACGCGACTAGACTTCGCAAGATTCTTTTAAAAGCAAAGGGCGATACTTGCAAACTCGAGCTCGACGTTATAGATACATGTTGACTCGGGTGTGGCGTGGAAGTAGAAGACACCGAAAGCTGCACTTCACAGAGAAAAGCGAGTCGAAAGTACTGCGTCGAGAGATTTGATGGAGAGTTGGCGTCATTGGAGCGGAGGGCTTATCGGTACACCAATAACGAGAACCCCCACAACTCATTCATCTCAAGGACTCTTCGGAGTCCAAGGAGCACAATGCGGATATTAACCAACCATCAAGTAGGAAAAGACACCAAGGAAAGTAGTGAGTGCGCATTTCCGACAGAATACAAAGAATATTTTTAGGTAGGTAACACCTAATTAACGTGTGCTTGGCCCTTATTCATACAAAAAATTGGAAGCGAAAACGAAAAGTTGCCGCACGTCATAATCACCGCAACCCAATTTCTTTAATGGATTCGAAAACTCAAGAGCGAAGAAACGACGCGTCGAGCGCGTATGTCAGTCAGCCGCAATATGCAGATGTGACATTTGATGCGCATTGTTCTCGACATTTTGGGATATGTTTTTTCCCGCTCCCTACTCCTCTTCAACAAAAATAAAGAGCTCGTAATCGAACAATCATGTCGCTTCGCTAGTTTTTTGTAACCTAGAAAACCGCAAAAAGATGCTATCCGCGTTGGCGGACGTGGCGGCCCCAGCTCTCGTGAACCTCGGGTTGGAATGGAACGAGCACCGACGTGCGAATCACCTCCACAAGGAGGCAATTCTGCAGTCGCTGCGCATCCACGAGGCTGAGACGCAGGCCGTGAAGGAATATCACCGGGTTGAGGTGAAACAAAGCAATGATCAGCACGCGCGCGAACTGCTGCAAGCGAAGGTGCAGCATGAGGAGAACATCGATTCGGACCGGCGATCCGCGATACGAGAAAACCTAAGGGATGAGTGGTCCCAGATCACCGAAAAAGCGGAGACGGTTTTGATCGTAAACACCTTGATTTTGGGCGTGGCCTTCACAATGCTGATTGAGGGTCCGTTGCCGGATGAAATGATCCTGGAACATCCAGTGCTGGCGCAGATCTACATGTGCAGTCTCTCGATCTGCCTCGCGACGCTCTTACTCTCCGTACGGTACTCGATGGTGTTGCGCTTCCGCGTCGGACGCACGATCGTGAACGAGATGCGTACCGCGATTCATCGCGCCTTGCATTTGGACCGAAGGTTTCGATTGTCCGAGCAATACCGGCAGTGCAATCGAGCCAAAATTACGGTCGCAGCCTGCGACGACGTGAGCCACCCGACGCGGCTGAAAAAAGTGCAGTCGTTACCGAGGCAAGTGGCGATAACAAAGCAGCTCAGCGAGCAGCGCCGAAGACGAGCAGCCGAACGGGCAGAGGCGCGGAGGGCAAAGCGTCGCATCCGAAACGAGCAAAACGTTGGACGAGAGCAAGTCAATCCATCTGCCGCGCAGCATGCTTTTACTATGGGAAGTAAATCTGCAAAGCAAACGGCAAGCAGTAGCTCAACATCGCCAAGGTTGTCGTCGACACAAACGACGAAAGCGGCAGGCTCGAGCAAGCAATCAAACATCCCTGTGACAGGCTTGACGCAGCAGCCAATCGACGGCTTCGAGGACGATTTTCGAAGTTTCCCGGGAACTGAAGAAGCCGAGTTGGAGGACCAGAATATGACTTCACCGCTTATCTTGAGAGCAAGAGTCGATGACGATGATGAGGAGCAAGAGTCAGAGACAGAGAATGAAGAGATGGAAGACGACGCTTCGGTTTTTGAGCGTGAGTTCGGATCTATGCTTCTCCAACCGAGCTCGCTTGGTGGCGTAGAGCTAGGCTATGAGAAGCTTGATTGGGTGGCTCGCGAAATTGGTTACAAGAACCCACTTGGATGTCCACGCCGACGTAGCCACAGCACTCCGTGTTCTAACAGACAAAACAAGTCGCTAAAGGCTCTCCCAGCTGTGGGCATCAAGGGCGACTTAGCATCTTCCTCGTCGACGGCGACGAAAAACCGAAGGACAAACAAGGCCACGGGGTCCACCGGCCATTCACTTTCCGCCTCCTCTCGGACAGCGAGAGGTAGATGCCGAGTAAGAGGTGAAGAAAGGGGAGCCTCATACCCTGCAGGAAAGTATACTTACACCGAAGCCGGGAGTGGTGTACCGCGAAGTAGAGAGACTTACACTTTTGTACACGACCAAGAAGCATTGGACCTCCCTGCGGTAGAGACTAACAACCACTTCATGCGGGAAGGGTTCCATGAAGCTGCAAGCCCGTCGTCTAGTAACAAGCACCAGGGTAATTCATCTACTGATGATTGTAAAAACGAGGGGAGCGAGGTGTATCCAAGTTACGATCTTCACTGCGGCCGTCCCACGAACAAAACGGAGACTTCAGCATCACAATCATCTCCCACTCGAGTGCAGGAAGAAGTTATATTTACCAGCATGCATCATCGCCGGGAGCTGATTCCTTCGTGGCGAGAGGGTTCACACGCCGCGGAGAACGACCAAGCGCCATGGCTCAATTGCGGTCGGAAAAGCGGTGGTGAGACTGCGGGTGGCCCACAGATTTCAGGCGGGTCATCGTCTAGCTCTAGCATCTCACGGCAACCCAGGCCCACCCTGCGCAAAACAAAAACTGTGGGTCAATTTTTCTTCGAAGATGACGAAGGAGCCCTGGCGGAGATTGATTATATCTCTGACGAGTCCAGCGATGTTCGACAAGGTAGGCGCGAGTACGATAGAGGTCGAGGAGCAGATCCCATTCCGCCTATTAGTAGTGGTGGCAGGCAACGTTTATTACAGCTGCCACAAAATCCAGGACCAGGAGGCAGTAGTTCTAGCAGATCATCAGGTGACAGAACAAGAACTTCAGAAGACAGGAGGAGGCAAGACTTTTTCCATCATTTGAACACACGTGCGATACTCAGCAGAGGGCAGCAGAGCAGGGACCCTTACGGATTTGTCATTGGGAAGCGGAACCATTCTTTGACAAACGCGGTTCAGCGAGGAAGTGCCGCATCTTCCACGCAAGCACAATCAGGACACTCTGTAGATGGGAGAATCTCGAGTGCACAGCCGACGAACTTTATTACTAATATCGTCCGCCCGACCAAACCCGGGTTTTTCAAACGACTACTTGGCAAAAGAAAAGACGAGCCATCTTCGCGCGTACCTGGTGATCCCAGTAAAGCACAATCGACGAACGTTGGCACGCCAGTGCAACGGGAACCCGAAGGTGAGGACGACGTAGAGGGAGCTGCGGGTCGTTTGCCTCCTCCACACTCGGCTGAAGCGCTGGCTTCACTGAATACAGCAACAAATCATGGATATGGAACAGGTGGCTCGATCTCGGCTTCACAGGGTATCGGAAGTGCGACAGCACAACAGCGCAGTCTCCTGCCATCTCCAACTGCAACGTTGACGCCAGGCACAGTTTTCGGTAATCTTAGCTGGGCTCTGCAGGGCGCACCCGAACAACCACCGCGTCCGCCTTCGCAGGCAGCCGGCGCGTCGTTGCCGGGTGACGACTCCTCGGGAACCGCATCCCGTACCGGCCAAGGTCTCCCGCCTCGGTCCCACTCGCACGAGGTGCATGTTGGTCCCAGTGGGGAGCAGCTCCCAACGCCGACGAATGCGCGTGGACTTGAGGAAGATACGCGACGAGCGCGAGACTTGCAGCGCGAACTGCATGACATCGAGCGAAGCTATCAAGGACTGCTCGACCTTCGCTTGTGGCAGGACAAGTATCTGTCGCGCAAGCTGGACCTGCTGCGCAGAAATTGGTGCAAACCCTATGATTCCGCTTCCCAGAGCTGCTTCATGCTGGGCACATGGATTCTCCTAGGCTGCGCTGCACTCTTGGTGGTGAGTCGGGCGCAAACAAGATTGGCGAGGCCGCTTCAGCTGAAGTTTGGCCTCGCCTCGTCAGCAGTCTCGTTTGTCACGATGAGCTCTATCACGGTGGGCGGTTTGGTCCTCTTGTTAAGGCTACCGCAATCCATGCATCCCCAACAGCTTGCCACCTTTTGGGTAACTATTTTCCCACGGAAAAGTTGACCCAGTAATGCGGGTTGAAGAGCGTGCGAAAGCGAAAGCTCTAATATTGGAAGGGTTGCTGAAGCGGAGACACAAGTATGAGGCTGCAGTGCGAGAACTTCGCCATCAAATTTATGACCACTCGAATGCAGTCACAATATCTGCAGGAGAAGAACAAAAAGGGCTGGGTCCTGCTCTGACGATCGCAGGCGCAAGCCCGATCGTCCCGCAGACGGCAAGCCCGATCATCCCGCCGAGGGGAGGCAATAGCGGATCCTCTGTGGATGATCTAGTGAGCGTGGGGGCGGAGACGGGGCCGAGCAGACTGGTCTTGTCTGATCATCTTCCGTCAGACAACCGCCATCAAACACGCGGTATAAATATAAAAGTTGAGCTGGACGACCCCGTTGCACTCCCGTCACCGCCTGCAGGTGGCGGCTCGTTCAGCTACCTGAGCAGTCCTGGCTCGGTGTCTGGGACTACAAGTCCACGGCTTCTTTTCGAAGGGCAGCATAGGGATTCATTTCTTGTCGAAGTAGGACAAATTGATCCCGCAGGAGCATCGACAACCTTCAGCACCTGGGGTGACCACCCAGAACAAATGACTATGGCTGAGATCGAACAGGAATATTTGTACTTGGAATCGACCGTGCGCTTCGACCGACTGCCCTATCTCTTCACGCCGGCGCTGTTGAGCGTGTTGGCTTTTGTAGCGGTAATATTTGCTATCGTGGATGGCGTGCGGGAGCTCGAATATGGTCTCACAGATAAAGACGCCGACGCGCTAGACACCATCTTTCGTAGCAATGGCGCGACAGCGTCATCTCAGGACGCAACGGGGCGTGGCGCCGACCTTTTCAATGACCAGTTGCTTTTGGCTCTCACCGGTGGCGGCGCGGAGCTGCGTGCAGTCCCCAGAAGTTTAGGGGCGGCAAGTAGCACTCCAGGAGCTCCTGCGCTTTTCGCGGGAAGTGCACCGGCAGCGTTGGAGAGGTTCAATCAAGCTGCACAGTACCTCGACGTTTGCGGTCTCTCCTTTGCAAATGATGCCACGACCGCCGGCACTTTCTATTCGGCGTTACTTTTAGGGCCAAACAATGCGCTGCACCTGTACGAGAGATCATCTGCCAACTCCTCGTCTGGTGTGGTAGAGGATGTCAAGATTCTCAAAGCGCTGGAATGGACCAGCGGGAACACCTTCACTCAAGGATTTCTCGCGAAGCAAGGGACCGCGGTTGCGATGGGCTGCCTGCCGGTCAGTGCAGCAACAGCCGCGGGCGACCTTGAAGCGGAAGCCACCGCGAAGTTCTCCGCGGACAGCCTGCTCGTGGCAGGTGGAGGCGCACAGACGGCCATCGTTGTTAGCCTTCCCAGCAACTCGTCCTCTTTAACCACGAGCAGCAATATTGACAAGCCTCTGCGTATCCTCTCTGGCACGCGCGCGCGTCTAGCTGTTGCCGACGCAAGCTCTGCCACTGGCGGCAGCAGTCTTTTCCCTGACGCAGAGAAAAACCTGACTGCTGCTCTTTTTGCGGCCTACCCGAACGACGAGGAGTATCGAGTGTATCCGTCGAAGGTTTTCCTGGGTTACAGCAGCGGCGCGGCAGTGGCTGGCTACGTGGTCGAAAGCCTATCAGCGAAAACCGCAACAACCGCAAGCTTCCACTACTCTTTCGTGCTTACCGAGGTGCTCGGTCGCGACGCCCTTCTCGGCGACTTTCTTGCCGACGCAAAACTTCTCAAAATCCAGCCGCTAAGCTCAACAAGCATAGCCGCAGTGTATGATGTCTCCATGCCTTATCGGATCCTCGCGAATGTGCAGCTCAAATCAAGTACTGACTCAATTGAAAGCAGCATCATGATGAGTTTCTTCAACACCACCTCGTTCTACGTGGCCGTTGAAGGAAATATGTAGCATACTTGTCGACCCCGTCCTCCTGTTCTGCAAGAAATTGACTCATCAAAATCAATAGTTTCCGCTCCGAATCAGTATCTACCTTTGGAATAGAATAAATGTATAAATGGACACAACAGGCGCCAGCAGCTCAGTCGCGAATCTGGCCACAAGTACCGTCACTTGGTTGAAAGATGTCAACGAAGCAGCCCTTCAGAGGGGGCTGGTAAGGCGACAGGGCGACGCCTTACGATTTTTGAGAACGGACTTCCTCCTCCGACGTTTTCAAGGCGTTCAATATGAATTCACTTCGATTCATTGAGAACTGAAAAAATGTCAACGGTCCAAGTAGGGCGATGCTGCAGAAGATTAAGGTACCAGCTTCAGCATATTCTACTTACGCGTGTGCCACCTGATGGAGACTTTGAGTTATCCCAGACGAATATTTACAATTGTTGTCGGTTCTGGTGGTTGATAGAGGTGGGTAAGACGACCGCTCCACTTCTTAACATTAATTTCTTGTAAAGTCTTGACTTTTTGTGAAATATATGTTGTAACTGATTTTCTTGTAGCTGTTTTCGAAGAACATGTACAAGCTGCACAACTGCATCAAAAATCTGGCTCTTCTTCTCTTGCGCAATTTCACATTCACAGTGTCTTCATATTAAACATCATCAAATCATCTAAAGTTACCATTTTCTTTTCCGTAGTAAGTACGAGCTTACTTCTCGCTTTTTTACAGTTATTGTGATCACGCTTGCGTCGCCATTGCCTTGTTTGTCCATGAACGGTGCTGAATCAATGTGACAGTTACGTTTACTAGAAGAATGTGTTGACGCGCCCCGCCCGGAATCTGATTATGTGAACAAAATGGAAGTGCCTATTTATTTGGATCGATGATGCATGATGAATCTATCATATTAATATTTATGTGTGTGTGTGTTTCGATGTAGAAGTAGCGTAGTGAGGATCACATCAAGTAGTTAGTAGTAGTTACCAATCTCGTATCGAATTCGGATTCGCCGTCGAACTGATGGTCATCGATTTCGCATCGGTCGCCCGGCTCCTTCTGAGGAGAAGGCAAATCAATGATGAAAATATTTCGGATCGTGTGGCAACTAACGACTTTCGGTTTTCTGTGTTTCATTCATCTTCGGTATACTTAAGATCAAGTTAAAGGTGTACCATAATTAAATGATTGCGCACAGTGCAAATATCGGTTTATTTTACGACACCAGGCAAGACATACCGAAACCGATACGATCCCAGTGATCTCACTCATCCCTCTCTTTTACTCTCTCCGCCACGCCAACATTTTCCACCTGTGTCAACCTTCGTATTACTTGTTGATGATACTCGACGATAGTACAAATAACTACTGGTGCAACTTCTTTCATGCAGCTCTCTATTTTAATCTTCCCTGGCGTCGATTAAAATTATATTTTTCTTCATCTTCGTTTTCGCCTTCGCGTTGTTTTGTAATATCGGAAAGTTAGTGCGCGTAGTGAGCTCGAAAGGGAAGATAGTAGAAAGAATGGAGAACAAGATGAATGGAGAGCGGTGGGCAATCTCCTTTCATCTTATCATAACGACGACCATATATTAACAAGATTCGTTCATCTGATACTAGATTCTCGTCGTCCTCCCTTACGTTTCATCTTGTTGCTTGTTCATTTCTAGTGCTAGATAAAAAGCTACAAGATGGGGGACATCATCCAGTCGATAGAAGAAAGCACGAAGAAGCGTGCGAAGGAGCATGCGCAAACTGCGTTTGCGATGCAGCGCTTTTTGGTCCATCAGCGAGATCATGAGAAAAACATCGGAATGGAAACGGCTATCTCCGAAGCCGTGGCGGCTGTGGAAAGAAATGCAGGGCTGTTCGCGCATCACATGCTCAAGGCGGAGCAGACCACGCTGAAACTCGAGGAGGAGACGCGACGGATCCGCGGTTTGGTCGACGATGACGGGCGAGACGATGTGGCTTTTGAATGGGAGCACATTGCTGCCCAGAAGACGAGTGGACCGGAGCACGGTCAAGGCCCACTAAGGAAACTGAACTACACCCCTTACGTCCGGGGGTTTGGCGGACATCATACGCCCGCGCAACTGCAGGCAGCAGTGAAATTCCGCTCGGTGTCTCAGCGACGACTGCTGGGTGGGCTCATGAATTACGAGAAGTTTCTTGCCTACATCATGCTGCAGTATACCTTCCAGGGCTGGAAGTGGTTCATAATGGACCGAAAATTCACGATCTCCCGCTTCTACGGGAACACTCTAGTCGCGCTGCTCTCCATGAAACGAAGATACATGCTCTACGCGCTCATGGTGCGCTGGAAAATCTTCACCAAGTGGTCCGCTAAAGAGGAACAAGCAAGGTCCTCTTTCCTACATGTTTATTGTACATGGATTGCGATGCTTCCTGAGGTGGACCAACCAATCTCAACATTCCAACCAGTTGTACGAACTACTAGTACTGTTGAAGAATTCTTCATCTAGACGTACTACAACAACTTTGGGCTTAATATTGATGTAGAATCATGTGATGCAGAATTCACCGGGGTCTTCAGATTTTCACATGATCTTATCTTCAACTGCAGGACGCTCGTTATGCGAAAGTTGGTCGACCGTGACGTAAAGCGGATGAAAAAGCTGGGAGATGGATACGCCAAAGCGTTCCAGAAACTAGCAGATAAAGCAACGCACACGCGTAACGAAGGCTTTCAAGAGTGTCTCAAATTTCTCATCCCACACGCCTGTGCAAGTCTTACCGGCAAAAATGACGCCATCAATCCGCGGCAATTTGCCACTTTCTTCATCGAGCATGTGAAAAGGTACTAATCATTGTCATATATATTTTAACCCGTACAACAATATACAAAATGCAATCATCACAACGACTATCTTCAGCATCAGCGCTTCTTTCCACTATAATGTCAAATAATTAAGATGCATTGACTAGAAGTAGAAGTGTGTGCTCACATTTTTCAAAAATCAAAAGCTATATGAAAAATGTCAGGGTGCGCGTGCAGAAACAGGAAAAAGCTGATTGGTATCTGGCTCGCGGTCGATTAGAGCCCAAGCACGTTCTGCTAGAGCTGATGTCCCTTGCCAAACGACATGTCGCCGCGACTTTGAACGAGGAGGACGAAAGGAAATTCGAGGAAACAGGCCCTGACATCATTCTTGCTATTACTAAAGAGGTCGACGAGCGTGCCGAGGAAGAGATGCTTCGAGACGATTACGTCGATACGGCAGGCGAGAAAATGGCCACTCATTAAGGCAGGAGCTTGCCCAAATTCACTTTCATCCTGAGAAGCATCTTCTGTGATTAATAGTTTGCGAAGGGGAAAAGTAAAATAGAATATCAAACACAGTTCCAAAGTACTTACTTAAGTTAGAAGATGACTTTCTGTTTCTCCAAGAAGTAGCTGGGAATTTGGGCACCAAGGTTTTCTAAGGTGAGCTTTTTGGGCAAATCTTGCGCACTACGATAGATGCGATGAGCCGTCAAATGCGACAAATGGCAGAAGAAACGATGAAGGAGCACGAAGCCATGCTTAGTGCTACTTCCCGAAGTGAAGCAGTAGATACGTTGGAGGATGAGGCGTCTCAGAGCGCGAAGCTGATGGCGTCTTCTGGCGCATCTTCCAGGCTGGATCCTCTCACCGCAGGGGCAAGGGCTCCTAGTTTGAACTCGACAAGCGCCCAACAGAATCCGAAGCTTGCCAAAGCAAAACAACTACCATCAGTCCCACCGCTTACCAAAAACGAAAAAAAGGTATCGTAGTCTTCGTTCTATGAATTGCTCACGTGCATCTGGTTCTGTTTCTGGACTTCGTAGTTAAAGTACTTCGTTCTTTCTTTTTTGTCTATCTTCCGGGTTGCGGCTCATTGTGTAGGATCTGCAACCTAGCCTAATCACTGTCTCGTCCATAGCCATCATCATCGCCTGCATCATACTTCAGCTGATCGAAGACCATGTTGGGGTGTGGATTAAGGACGTTGCAACGACTGATAAGGTTTTTTATCATTTGCGTGTAGCAATGGCTAAAGATCTAGACAAAGCCGCCGAGCGTTTGGATAAGGCAAAGAAGGACGGGGAAGATCCAGGAAAGGCAGAGTCCGAGTACTACTCTGCTGAAAATGCCTCACAGTCTATTTTTCTCTTAAGACTTCTTCTCCACAATGTGATCATCATCATCATCATCATCGTTCGGTTTTATATTCCAAGAGAACAAAGAACAGCACTGACAGACTCTGGAACAAGATTCATACTGTAGTCCCTCATTCGAGGTGGATGAATCAGGATCGAAATTAGTTTTCAAATGAGCCAACGATAGCTACGAAGTGAGAATCTTGCTCACGCTGGTAAAGTCGAAGAATAGTCGCTTGAACTCCCATCGAGAGTTTTTTTTTAGGATTGTTTTTCATTCTGCAGATTATTTCTATCTATGTATTGTCTAATCTTCACGGAAATGCGCCGGCTGTTCGAGGAAGTGATTGACCGTGCAGAGGAGGTGCTGCAAAAGAAGTATCCGGCTATGCACGAGGTCTTTAAGAAGCCTGGCGCTCGCGATACTGAGGCACTCCGCACGGCACAGCAAGAGCAGAACTCGGGAATGGTTGCGGTAAAAAAGAAGAACAACATTGACGAGGATGAGGTTGGAGATGTTACGGCTACAACAGTCAAACCGACTAGAAAATTCTTGCTGTGTGTGAACAGAAAAAAGATAAAACTCTCTTCGCTACGTTATCAACTCAAGTGACGCATATAAGTAATTCGATTTTTTCGAATACGGAATGACTAAGGGAACGCTTACCGACGGTGAGAAATTGTCATCTGTTTTGCTCCCTTCTTGTCCTTGTAACTGTCGTTTCTTGCAGCTTAGCTCCTGAGTTACAATTACAGGCCATGCTTACTTTCTAAAGCTGCTCTCGCAGATATGATGGAGATGGGGGCACTTTTTAGAAAAAGCCCAGCCGAGACGGAAGCCAACTTTATCGCGCAGCTGACCACCGCAGCGCATGCTGTGAGGGAGCATCTTATCATAAGTCTCTCCTACGATCTGGAAAGCCTGCGAAGATCTGAAGTTCACCAGGAGTTCTTGCGTAAAGGACCTTCGGCGGATGTGCACGCGCGCCGTATGTTAATATTCTTATAGGAAAATAGTTTATAGATATACACGCTGGGTGGCTGGGCGGCAACGCCGGGGGGGGGGGCGCTTGGATAACGCTGAGCGGACTTGAGGGCCACCCATGCGGCACGCCGAGGCCGCGCCGTCGATTTGTTTGCGCCTCGGGGGCGCGGTGATGCGCGTCCCCTGACCACAAACAAAGGCGCTGCGCCACCCTCATGGTTCCGGGCAGCGCGAGCGCAGTGCTGGCGCGCCAGTTTGCGCAGTGGCGGCCCGCGCCTGCTCCGTGCAGAGCTGCGTTGTGCTGCGCTGCGCTGCTCGGTGCAATGCTGCGCCGCCCCTGTCCACAACGGCCCTGGCGGTTGCGTAACTCGCCAGCGTCGTTGGCCTACGCTTGACTAGTATTGTCGGGGGGGATTCTCAAGCGGGCGCCTGAAGGGCGGCCCGCATTTTGAATTGAGATCCTTGATGGCGTCACGCTGGGTGGACGCCTGGCGCAGAATTCGGCACAGCTGGCACAATCGGGTCGCCCAGAGACCCAGCGCGCCCAACGTGCCCAGCCCAGCCATCTTCGCAAACTGCCCTATTATAAACATATGCATAGTGCTACATCTGCTAGTCCTACTCATCTTGTTTCGTTTACGGTGCTCACAAGTGACCATATCAGGAGCGCAATAAACATGACATGCATCCAACTCATTCATCTGCCATCTTGACAAAATATTTTTTTTAATGGAGTTTTGACTCGTTGTCTGTGCTTTGTTTTCTTTTTGAAACCTCCATTCTTTTTGAATGTCCTACTTACGCGGTGATGAGACAATTATACACACTTGGGTAATTTTCAGTCTTATCTTCTCAACATTCGACTACAGAGGCTCTGAGCGCTGCCGAGCTTCGGGACAAGTTGCTAAATTTCATGCCGCGAGATGGTGACGTGGGCATGGTGAAGGAAGGGATAGGAAATGAGGAGCTGCCACCCGGCATCGAGCCGCCCGTCGCGTACAGCACCGACCTTGGAACCGGAGACGAACCTCTTGACACCGAAGTCTTGTCCCGAGCTCGGTTCATATCCATGAATTTCTTCCAGAGCATGAGCCCAACAGCCAACGCGCTGATTCGCCAGCTTATTATGGAAACTTGCCGCTACATCCATGGCCTTTGGGAGCTAGTGCGGAATGGAGCAATACCCGTAGATTATGACCCGACCATTCATTTTGTCACTTGGAGGTAGTCCTGGTTCTGATCAGAGAAAAAATACAGTGTAAAGAAGAACACGTCGACGTGCGAAATTACCTCGCTTAAGATAGTGAATTACTCTTTCTTGCCTAGTATGCCTACTACATTGTCCGTGAATGATTAGTAGGTTGTAGAAATTGTAATTGTTCTTGTCGTAGTCGTAGAAGTAATGTTCTTTTTCGCTTTCCTTTTCCTAGAAGAGGTTGTATTCCTTTCACCTCGCAAGACTCCTCGGTCTAAAAAGGAGCCCTCGCGGAGATATCTTCCACTTCTGCCGTTGCTCTGGCGCTCCGGACGCGAAACTTGACGGCCATTCTAGAAGAACTGGCGCATATCGAAGATTTTTTCCTTCGTCACTTCCTCACGTTACACGACGTCCTCCCCGGGCAGTCGGGGCAAGCCAGGGTCGCTGCGCTGTATGTCTCCACCAGTGCGGCGGACATTCTGAGGGCAGACATCGATAATGATCGACGGCAGATCCACCCAGGTACAACTTCTACAATTTACTACTTCCGTGGGATATGAATCAAAAGTAGGGCGCTGCAGCTACTCCTGTAATGTCACTCGTACTCAATGTTGAAATATGTACAAATATAACTTTTTTGTCAAAGATCAGTCTATCCGTGCTTCATCTTACCTACATCCCACTGCTCCTACAGTTAGTGCTCCTTCGTTGGGTGGCAAAATAATAGTGATGAACCGCGCTCTGTCGTATTTCATCCGGAGAGTCGAAGAGCAAGATGAGCGAAAGCTTCCGCAGCTATCAGAGATAACGGATAGGACGAACAAGCTCTTCCCGAAGCAACCGGATCTCGCGGAAATCCTGACCCATTTAGAGGCGCACGAGGTGCAGACCATGACTAGAATGATCCTAGACGTGTGGACCGACGTCGTAGACGAAGGAGTTGCCGAAAAGGTGCGAGATCTACTCCCACCACCAGAATCATTCACGCGTGACGTGAAGGACATGCATGATTTGAATCTCAGTCCCAAACATTAAGGAGGATTGCGTCTAGTTTACCTCCTTTTGCCAATCATTTTCACGAGAAACATGTACAAGACAGCTAGGAGATCTCTAATGACGAGTAAGTTATAAACTACCCTTTTTATAGAATGAGAATCATCTACTTGCTTCCACATAAAAACTAATCATGACGTTTCTTGTAAGTTGGGGAACGGGAACGTCTTAGAAGATGATGTGATGGAACGCAAGAAAGGAATTATGGAGTAATTAGCAGGCCCATGAAAACACTCTAAAGACAGGAAATTGCCTTGTCCGTGCTCGTGTTCGGGAAGGAGTCGAGGCGGTTGCGCGTTGAGCGCTACGTGCGAGAACTCAGGGCAAAAGTTCGACTCCTGGGCATTCTGCATCCGAATAGAGAGGCATCGGGGGCGGCGAAGAAGACCGTGGGAGGAGGCGCCGCCGCGAAGAAGGCACCGGCTGGAGCGATGACGGCGGAGGAAAAAGATATGCACCTGCTTTCGGACGTTGATCCTACGTGGTTTCTGATGCAAGTTCTCGAGTTAGCGAAGAAAGATTTAACGGAGCAGAATTTCTTCGAGTACGAGATACCAGGAATAGGTGTGCCGGCGCCGGCGCCGCCAATCGAGGAGACCGTGGCGCCGCCGCGAGATGCGGACCAGGACCCGGATTCTCTGGGATCACTATTTACTGGAGGAGGAGAAGGGGCGGCGGAAAATAGTTCCATAGATCCTTCAAAGCCACGCGTACTGGCACCGGCGGCTCCTCTTATTATGCTTTCAATGTAGATATAGGTGTTCGTTGAAGTTCCAGAGCAAGTTGTACTTACTGGAAAGAGATTGTAATTGATTATTGGGAATTAGCTACCTCGCTCTAGCACGACCTTCCTCTAGACAGAGAACGAACAAGCAGGCACTGTCGGAGGGTTTCGACTAAAATGATGTTCAAGCAACTACTAATAGTTGATCATGGCCTATTTTTACGGGAATAATCATGTAAGTTGATGCTGCACCCACGGAAGTCACGATGTTAAAGGAGATGAACTTGTGAAACAAATCTAATCGTAGCATGTTCCAGCATTTGCCGGCAGCGACGCAGAAGCTGCTGAAGCAGAGTATACTTGGGGTTCTCACCGGCGCACTCGTGTCCAAGATGCAGTCGCAGGAACCTGTGATTCCCGACTACTCGGCTGCGCACGTCTGCCAAGTCCTTTTTGATGACGTAGAGGACGAGGAAGAAGTGATGACGGGAGTCGAAGAAAGCGCGCAGCACAAGACGGAAGGCAAAGCCTTGTTGGATCGCGCGGTCGCGGGTCTCTCCGAACCAGTCACCCGCGGGAAGCCGGATACAGAGCAGCCTCTCCGCTTCAAAAAGACCCTCGAGGGGGTTTACTACGACGCCTATCTGGCGCAGCTCTTTGACAGCTACACCGTAACGGCTTACTGCGTCCACCCCGCGGTGCGGCCGCCCACTGTGACGCAGATCTCGCATGCACTCTCCGTCGCTCACAACGAACACGTCCGGTATCATTGGGTCGGTGAGAGGGCTGTATTCGTTTCCAGACCTGGTAAGCTTCGCACCGTTGAAGAAGTAGGCCACGTCCTCACTGAGTTTCTGTCTTACTGGGCAGGGCGTCCTAGTTGCAGCATTGCCACAATTTTCGAAAGTTTTCACAAGTGTGTCTGGGAGTTGCACACGGAGAACAAGGATCTCGGTAGTATTCCGCCCTTCAAACTTTGTCTGCAGGCGGTTGAAATCTCCATGGGCTTGATGAAGGACCGCTTCAAGTATTACAGTAAAGATCTCTGCGTTCATTTCTACAGTCTAGTGATATCCCTGTTCGCGGCAGACGTCCAGCTGGCGACGGATCCAAGGCTAAAGTTCATTGCTACACACGCCCCGCTTATTCGTGTACTCGCCTTCTCTTTTATCAAGATTATGGCTCCAATGCTAAGCGTTGAAAAATTGATATTTTTTTTGGTGGCTGGCCTAACCAATTACTACTTTAGAAAAAACCCATAAATATCCTATCTTTAAGGTATATCAAATTGTGACTTTTTAGCAAATCTGTTACAGATTTTCGTTTTCCCGAGAGTGTCGACTTTTTTTGATCCTGAAGACGGACCCGAAACGGACTCGAGACTTTGGATTTTTTACGAGTATGACGATGCATGTAGAGAAAGATGGCAGACGAAGGAGCAAGACAAAGGATCACGCCAATCCATCTGCCCCCCATTTTTTTATCAATTTTCTCACCGTTCTTGTCCGTCGATGCTTCAACACAATAAACGTCTAATGATCTTTCCCAAGTTAAGAAAGCTTTGCCTTTGTTTCGTGTGAAATACCGAGACACAGGCAACCGCGTCTGGCAGCTTTGAGCCCGGTGTCGCCTCTGTGTCTGTCTCTGTCCATCGAAGCCGCCCTGGCGTTCCCCTCTTCGAGTTGTTGCGAGGGCAATGTCCGGCGCCCTTCACTCCTTCGGACCCTGTCAATTCCCGCCGCCCTTCCGTCCCTCCTTTGCATGTGATACCCGTCTAGGGGCGGCGTGCCCTGGTCTTCACTCATCGTGTGACCCGAAAAAGGCCGCGGGGGTGGGGTGTTCCTTTGGGGTTGCCTCTCTTTGGTCGGGATATGGTCAGCACTTTCGGAAGGGCCAAGCGACGTGCGCTGCGGGTTTCGCCCCCCTCCACTCCGCTCTCTCATCATTTGCGAAAACCAACGAGAGGGAGCAAAAACCCAGAAAAGAAAGAAGAAATACCCGAAGCCCACAACATGATAGCCGCGGGGGCGGGGGTGGCAGTACGCTTCTGCTTTCTTTGGAGAAGGCCCAGACAGCACTCTCTCGCGCACAAATGCCGAGCGCGTGGCACCGCATAGACTGCGCGCGGGTGCTGCATGACGAGAGGCAGAGCACCGGGGGAGGGGGCTGGTGCTTGTAGCGGGGTAAAAGCTCTAGACCGCTCTCTGCCATGCTTCCCCTGGTTGTCTAGCTCCTCCATTGACGCCCAGCCCTGGAGAGCGGCACGCCCGCACCAAGGACGCCGTCCCGGCCAGTGGCGACCCCCAGGAAGATGAAGGCTGACAGGCTCAGGCAGCCCGCGGCAGCAAAAACGACAGCGAGGGCGAAGACAGTGGCGGACAGTCAGACGCATGAAAAAGAGACTCCAGCCGGCGCGGGTGGGGGTGTCGCCTGCTTCGCTCCTCCCCCGGTTCAGTCAAGCGCGCGCGGCGCCTGCTGGGTGCGGGTGTGGCTCTGCTTGTGTTGCTCGCGTTGGTCTGGTCTTGGTGGCGGTGGCTCGCTTCTCTTTTTTGTCTCTGGCCTTCTGCTTCTTTCGTCGCCTTTGTTCCTTTGAGAGAGTGGCCTTCGGCTTCGCCTCAGCTTATCTTATCGCAGCTGCTTATGGCGATGCCCCCCGAAATACCGTAGCCATGCTCCTTTGCCTTCTCCCTCCCCTGCCAGCCCTTCCCAATCCCTTGCCCCCCCGATAACCTCGCTGAAGTTCTGTCCCTCTTGCTTTCTGTGGCACCCTACGCGCCCCCAGTGTCTGTCATCCTTGTGGCCGTGCGTCGTCTTTTCTCCTTTCCTTCAACAACTAGTCTTCTCGTCCTCATCTTCCCCCGCCTTCTTGTCTTGGTGGTTGTGCTGTTCGTTGTTATTTGTGTTGCCTTTGTGATTCTACTTGGGCTTGTGCGTCACGCCTTCAGCCTCACCTCGCTCCATTGGGATGGGCTTCGGCCGTTTCACTTCTGCCGGCGTAGCTTGTCTTTTGTCTTTGGGGGCTTTGGCCTTTGTATGTGGCTTTCCCGTGTCATAGTCTTCGCTGGGTTCATTCTTTGGCTTATACGAGACAAGGCGGCCCAACTTGATAAACTTGACCGTTAACCTGTGACACAGACACTATTTTTGGTGTAGTCCTAGTTTCGTCCGCAGATTGTTTTCAACAAACATGAATATTCAGGAAGTAGTCGGTGTTGTAGGATTAAGACCTGGTTTATCGCAGGAAAAAGTGTTATCATTATCGTTTTTTTGATTTTTTCAGATTGGGGTAACAAATTCCAGGCATTGGTGGGACGCTGTGCGCGTGGGCATAAGAATGGAGGGGCGCCAGCATTCACCGCTTCCTCTTGGCGCGTCTGCGGGTGGGCTGCGCTTCCCATGACTCAGACAACAAACCAGCGGCGCCGCACGCGCTGCTGTCCTGCTCTGGCTGCTGGGTGGTGCTGCGCTCTCCGGGAGGCGCTTCCAGCAATGGCAGACGCGCATGCGTGTAGCTTGTTTCCCTGTCCCCTCGCGAATCTGGGGCCCGAGTGTCAGGGGATGGCCTGCAGCCCTGCTGCTTGCGGCCGCTCCGCCACCTCTGGCGCCCCACCTTCTCCGACCTCTAGCGACTCGGCGCCCCCTTCCTGCTGTGGCCGCTCTGGTCCTCTAGCCGGGCCGGAGGTGGTCCGCCGCCCCCCTCCACCGACCCCTCCAAACACTCGCCAAAAAAACGATAACGAGCAAGCAGAAAAGGCGCCCACCTGTCATCCGCTTGCCCCTCGAGGTTCTGAAAATTTAGCGCGTGTTTTTGGGCTTCGGCGAAGAGTGTCGGGCGCCAGAAGCGTTATCGCCTATCTGTCGGGCGCCGAAAGTCTTATCAAATGGGGCCCCTGAAAACAAGGACCCCCCTCGAACACCCCCTCCAACTGACCTCTTCAGCCGCTCGCGCGTCTGCGGCTCTCGATCGGCTCCTCGCCTCCTTGGATATTGAGCGAAGTGGCGTCGCGGCTTCCCCTCGATCGGCTTGGCGTTTCATATTGCTTGCCCCCAGGAATCACCCCAACGATTGCCAGCGGGGCTGCTTTCCGAGTGCGCCGAGCTTGGTGCCCACGTTGGGCTACTTTTGCGGATAAGTTTGCAGGGCCAGGCCACGCTACTGCCCCATGGGCGTGCGTAAGCGGAGGCCGCGGCCTCTGAGCTTAGCGGTACCATCATGCCCAGCCATGACTGAAGGGCCGCGTCAATGGGAGGAGGAGCGCAGCGTCTGCTGCGGCACCTCGTGGAGGGAGGGCCGGCTTGCCCATCGCAAGGCGGAAAGCCCCAGGATCGCAGTGCTCCACGTCGTGCTTTTCTCAAAAATTCAAAAAAACGATAATGATAACGTTTTTTCTCGCGATATGGTTGTAGCACTACCAGCACCAGGGCTGGCCATCGTCGCCCTCTAAGAAGAGCGTAGTGGAAGGCGGTGGAGAGCACAAGGCCTGGTTCACCAATTTGTGCAAGAACGTGCCGGAGTTTCGTGGAGTGCAGGACCTTGTGCCGCTTCTGAATCTTTTGACACGGTGTATGAGTGAGGCGGACGCTAACGTCTGGTGCGAGCGATTGCGGAAGCTACATAACACGACTTGCGCCGCTCTGAAACAACAGGCGGCACTTGCAGCAAGAAAAAAAGACCTCGAGGAGAAGGCGAAGGCCAATAAGAAATTATGCTGAGACCACGCTTCAAGAGTCATGTGTTGTGAAGAAGTCCTTTGAACGTACCTGCAACTTGCACACTTCAAATGAAGAGGGTACTGTTGTGGCATCCTAGAAGCTTGTACTTACTTGATTTATACTTTCACAAACATTGAGGTACAGGAATTGCCTGATACTGTCATTCATAGGTTCCGTCTCGTCACTTACCAACAAGATGGACCCTATTGCATTCACGAGAGGCCACTAAATGGAGAAGCTGCAAGAGGTAAAGGCAATAGCGGTTCTACTACATCGTCTTATCATCTACTCATCTGGTTTTGTTCATCTATTTGCACTAGACTTAAGCGCCCGGCAGTACTCATCCCACTAGAATCCTCCACCCTCTGCACGCACTTCCCTCGCCATTGCGTGCCTCCGCTTGCCTGGCCCCTTCCCCACGCGAAAACTGTCAGGCGGAGTTCATCGGCGGGACAGCACAGGCGCCGGGCTCTTGGCGGCCTGCGGCCATTGAAGGGGCACGCCTGGAAATGGTAAGCCCGGGAGCTTGCTGGCCTTCTGTTCAGTTTGGCATCTTTGCGGAAGGCTGAAGCTTTTAAGTTTCAAACTTTTACAACTCGTCCACTTTGAAGAAAGTTAAAAACTTTGCGTTCAATTTTTTGAAGTATATTCGTCTTTTCAAGTTTGAGACTTCAACCGAAAGCTTTTCAAAGTCCCAAAGTTTTTGATCTTTTGCAAAAAAACTAAACGTGGGCGCCAGGGTGGCGCGTTGTAGGCTTCAAGCTGAAGACTTGAAGCCTTAAGGCAGTCAAAGGCCCCACGTCCAATGCGGTTTTAATTGAAGTTCATGCGTCTTTGATAAAGTCAAAAGCTGCTTTGCCCTTTTCGCGCTTTCAAATTAGAGGCTTCAACCAATTTCAGAACTTTCAAAATCCCAAAGCGTTTAAGCTTCTCGCCCAAAAAGTAGACTTAAATAAGGTCCAGGGTGGCAAGTTGTAGGCTTCAAGCTGAAGGCTTGAAGCCTCAAGGCCGTCCCTAGTAAGTTCATGGGCTCGGGGGTTCGGAAGTGTGAGGCTGAGAGTTTGGCGGGGTCGTTGTTGATTTTTTTTAGCTCTTTAATATTTTCTCCAGTCATTATCGTTCTAATTTAGAAGGACTCGGTGACGGGCAGGGGCTCACAGCTGTTGCGGTCTATGCGAAGCCAACTAATGGAGAATTGGAAGGCCCGCCAGAGTAGTAGAATGTCATCACGTGACGGGGAAGTGCGCTCCTCAACTATGTCAAGTAGCTATGAGCTTGCGCAAGAGAGCAAGCGCGCGGCGAATATTCACACCGCAACTAGAGCTTAAGGCCGGTAGTTTTTCACTCACGAGGTCGGACCTATCATTATGATTATATGAATATGTCGGACTCCGATATAAGAATGCGTAGGTGTAGAACTAGAAGGACTAGAAGTAATAGTGTACTAGAAGAACCCCTTTCATCTTGATTATATCCAAAGTGCAACAGAGCATATCACCATCAATGACTACCTTCTAAAAAACAGTCAAAAAGATGCAGCAGTTACAGGCACAAGAAGGTGCAGCAAAAAGGGCACCACAGATGAACGCGCCAGGAAACGCAGGGGCTGGCCTCGTTGCAGTCAGCTCAGGATCAGAGTTAAGTCGTGGATGAAATTAAGTAATGATTTTTTGGAGCTCGGTGATAAATTTAATTGCTCACGAACACCACCCAGAACACCGAAATATGCCTTGCAGAGGCATGCCAGTCTTGTCGTGATATCATACATAGCGTTAGTGACACGACTAATTCGTTGTACCTACTATCGAAAAGTAGACTAATTTGTGTTAAATGTAGAAAAAATATTTATATAAATGAAAACGCAGGAAAGAAGTAATATAGTTGTTGTAGTTGCTATTTTATGAAAATATGAATATTACAATGATGTACACGCTGACAATATGGATGAAGATGTTTTTTCCATTCTTACGACCATCGAGGCCTCGTCCCCTTCTCCCCTTGAAAGTGTATAGGTAAAAAGGGAGACTCGATGGCCTGGCTACTTGCAAAAAACGCCACTCACTCATCGTAGCTCGTAGCACTAGACTTTAGTTCTTTATCTTCTTCTCCTCTAAAGAAGACAGATGGAGAGCAAGCAAATATGCAAGACTCGGCAAGGTTCGAAAGATGTGAGCGACTCTACGTGCCGGTACTTGCAAACTATGTTTACTTTGCCAGGGGTCGAAAACTTCTAGCAGCGAAAGCCGCAGCGGCGGGAAGAAAAGGAGGACGCTCAAGCTTTTATGCGCTACGTACCATAGAGGACGTGAGTCTGAGTGCTACCGATTGATAAAGTTGAAGAAAGACAATCAAATATGAAAATATGTAGCGAACTCCCCTTGTCTGGTGCGTCGCGACGGATTACCATGCATATTATTTTGACGGGTTTAGATTTCAAATTCGTGAATTGTAAAGCAGCATGGCTGGCATGACGTTACTTTACATTTTCTTGTCTCTTCATGATCCGGTACTTGGGTACGACGATCAGCGGGCGCATAAGAATGAGCATTACGTGGAAGGGGTAGGGTATCGCCCTGTCGACAACATGCAAGCGAAGGACGGCTCCGTTTTTGACGTAGACGCGCACAATGAAACTTATGACAACCACTGAAGATCATTCGTGACCAGTTGTGGTTGTGCCCCCGTGTATTTAATTTACACTTGATTGTTGGTACCGTTCTTCGCCTCATTTTTATTTTTTACACAACCTTCCTCAATACAAGAAAATAATGTTTACTAACGAGTAGTAACTACAACTAGAATCTTGGCCATTAAGACAGTTAGTTGAGAAGAAATGTGCTACATCCATAGAAAATGTCGTGATTGAACAATTTCAATTTCTGCGTTGGTTTTGTTTAAGAGCAGTGGCCAGAAGTAGAGCGACGAGTACTTGCGATTTTCTAAGACAAAGGGGGTGACCGATTTCATATCGAGAATCTGATAAATTCTGGGCCGTCCATCCTGATCACACGTATCCTCGCGCGCCTTCCTGCTCCCGGACTGAACTGTGTAGCAGCAGCTGAAGGCTTGATACACTTTTTCCGGACTACGTATCGTGTCGTACGTAACGATGCTCTAAACCATGACGCAATCTTACCAGGAGTCTCGCCGCTTCCGGGCGAAGCACTGGAGTGCATCTACGAACTCGGTACTTCTAAAGAACAATTTTTCTGATCAACGATTAGGGTTGATTAATTATGATTTATTTCTCATGTTTTTGTGGGAAACCATGCTGGTTGTATAAATATGCGAGGATGTTATGGTGCTGACGCCTTTCCATGCATTGTGATTGAGTCAAGAATATCATACATCCAAATCCATGTTATATTTTATATTAAACCACGATCCACATTCACATATTCTTCAGCTGCCAACGTGAACCTCGAACCGATTCTGCAGCTTGGCGCTAATACATTTGAGCTTCTCAGTGCATTTCTAGCTCGTGTATATGGGAAACTCCTAGTGGCTAACCCGGATTGGCGAAGGAACTTTCCACGCATGTTCGATTAAGGCTGTCGATGTTTCACCTTGTGTCTTTGGTTGCATCTCTCGTCGAGAAAGTAAAAGTACCTGCCTGCGTGTCCTGCTCGATGAAAGAATGCTTACTATCGAGATGCGATGGGTTTCTGCCTACTAGTAGAGATGAATAATTATCACCAGTAGCAAATGAAGCGCTAATTTGTTTACCTTCACGTTTTCGGTTTCGCACTCATAGAGTACAATTGGAAAGGCGAAGAAATATTAGGTCGCGAGGCAAGTCTCAAGGAGGATGAAATGCGATTTGCGTCGGCCCTGAGAGAAAGGGGCACCGGAAGGCTCGATCGCATTGACTCAATCGAAGAGCTTGTGCTTAATTCCGAGGATTTCGCACAGGTTCAGATTTTGATTTATTGATCCCTATGGTAATCAGTATCAGTCTCTCTTCTTTGCTTTTAGAAACAAGCGCGAGCGAAAGCGATGAGTATGTTGATTCCACCCACATGGACTTAATAGTGTACTACTACGAGGACGGTTCAGGTTCTTATATCAACCAGTGGTTATTGAATGATTTTATTTTTACCTCCTTTTACTCATACTCCCTCCATCATCCAAAGTATATCAAGTACTACAACAACTTCAACGTCAACTTCGTACTTGTCCTATCTACTGCACCTTCGACATCAAGGTTATGATATTATCGGCATCTGGTTTCCTGAACAAAGCTGCACAGTTGGAGTTCGACGACGAAAGAAGTGTGACGGACTTCGAAATGTTCGTGACGGCAGAGCTAAGTGACATTGCTCTTTCTTTCTGCTGGCAAGGTGAGTACGCGGACCTCTTCGTCGCCTTTGTGGCTATGGCGGTGGGCCGACGCATCATTTTCGAAAATCGGCAGCACTACAACACGCTCTTCATCCACTTCTTCAATCTCTTCACTAAAGTTAAGACGGAGTGCGTTAGTCCTCTCAGTCCTCTGCCTCTTTTCGCGACTCTTATTTTGTACTAGACTCATCAGTACATTTATTTTCTTAACAGTTTCTCTGTCTCTCCACGGTCTTCTGCTCGGCGTGACAAAAATCGATGCTGGTTTAATATTTTTTTATATATATAATACACGAGGACCAGAGGCACATTATTTGATGTCACTTTCAATTCCACTTAGCATGCTCGAGAAAAGGCTTACGATTTGAAATGTTCCTCTAATGATTATACAGATATTACATTTGATAATAAGTGCCACGTCGTTTTCCTCTTGCTTTGATTTGATTTGGAAACCTCTTCTCGCTCTTGCTTCTAAGAAAGAGTATCTATCGAAGGTGCCGGACCACGCAGGAATATTGCCGTGGCTGAAAGATCAGGTAAAACGGATATTCACAATCTGCCAGCGACCAACAATGGAAACCAGGATGGCACTTGGCGAGGATGACGCGGACGATGGCGCCGATTCGGAACTACCATACAGCAGCTCCCGGAATATGGAGAACGAGGATGAAGAGCCGAAAGACCGTCTGTTAAGGCCTCCAGTTTTATTTCAGCATGCTGATCCTTGTGTCGACATGTGAATGATTCTCCGCAGAGTGGATGAACTTTTTACTACCTTGTCGTCGGGCTTCTTACGTGAGTAGATAACATCAATAGCGTGGACGACCAGGTTCCTAGAGAAAAATCCTTCTCAAGGTAGGATGATGGAATAAAGCGACCGCTAAGTCACGGCTTCCCGCTCCCTCAGAAAGAAGAACCAGAGAAGAAAACGAAACTTCCGTTCATTTAAGGCCACAACGACAAATGCATGTGCATTCTCACAGCTACAAGCTCCTATTTTTTCCTTCTCATTTACATTCATTTTCTTTTGGATAGTCGACTCTTCAAGTTCTTTCATGACTTTTTTTTCATCAAAACAACCCACAACCACAACCACACACTCTCACTCACACTTAGAAGGTACTAAACCGCGAAGTTTGCCGCTCGCCGCCTCAGAGACTTGATGGAAGTCCTCACTACAATTTCACTCCATAGAGATACTCATCTTAGAAAGTCCTGGGTTCATCTTATTCTTCTTGTAATCATTTTCTTTTGGATTTTGAGTTGGATTAAGCAGAAATATTTATTTCAGTGAATAACAAACAGTCTTCCAGTTCTTCAAAAAGATGGCCACAAGGTGAATGCCCGGGTCATGAAGGCGAAAAATGCAGTTCTCGTAGATGTACTTCTTCTAACTTGTGAAACTGAACGTTGCTCCTGAGGGGGGGCAGGCAACGGAAGCCCCTGTTGTGGCCGCTGCAGACCCCGATGCAAATCTAGCGAGACTCGAGTATTCCAAGAATTTTACTCGCGGTGACGCTGGAAACAGGTAGTGATGCGTGACGCGATTGCAAGCCAGCACATTTTAAACACATACTTACATATTCATAAAAATGCCACCAGTAGTGTACAGGCAAAGCTGGTCCTCGTCTTTAAATGTTGTTGTTCGTCCTCGATCTTTTTTGCAAATTGTATCTATATATATAAGGAGTCGTAACGAAATTCACCTGTTTTCATGATGTTGACACTTACTAGATAGCCGTGAGTGTAGAAGTTCTAGATTTGAATCCTTTGCAAGTAGTCAAGTTAGTCTTAGTGAGTATACATTCATAGTTGTAGTTACAACATCCGGTTCTCCTCGAAATCGTAATTGTTACATCAATTCGCATATAGCGCTAGTAGCGCTTGTTGAGTTCATCTTTATGAAGATAGAAGTCTACCGAATTCAGTTGTAGCTTGTACTTACCTATACTCCTACGGGGTGAGTCTGAGTCAGCGATCAAGACCACGTGATGTAACATGGCCATCAAGCATACTGCCTTGAGCTGAAGGAAAAACCTGCAGTCTGCAAGCGCAACAAAAAGAACACCCCGTCTACGTGACCACGTATAGTGTACCGCACCACTTTCGTTGGCACCGCGTACCCATTCCATCCTACCAATAGATAAGTACTATGTATAGAATTGGTCTTGTAAAAAGAAAGCACTAATATATTTTATGCGCAAGATAATCATATTTTATTCTCGAACGTCATTCTCCTCCACCAATATCCAAATCATGTTAGCGACTCAACCGCGTCGTGGACGTGGTCACCATCCACCTCGTCATCTTTTCCCCATGAGCAGAGGATGGCCCGACGAACGTAAATTTGAGGCACAGTCATGGACTAAAAAGTAAAGTGGTTCTTTCTCAGACTTCTTTCACATCAAAAAGAACTCCCCCCTATGCCGGTAGCTACGCGGAAAATATGTAGGCAGGTTCTTCACGGAACTCGCTCGCGATGCAAAAAAAAAAAGTAGTAAGAAAGTAAATTGAAATTAAAAATAGCAACAAATAACATATTGCACATTTTTATATAGCAAGGTCGTATTCGCCTTCGAAGAAGCAACTACCTTATCAAGTTTATAATCCCAACTACATCAAGTTGAAGCTGATCATTCATTCATCCATGGATCTTATCTATTATTTACTAACAAGAAACATCCATCTCCAATCTTGTACAACTACATCCCCGCTGCGGATGAACGTATTCGATACCGTAAATTTAAGCCGATCTGTTGCACAGAAATGCATAGAAGAAGGAAAGATGAGAAAAATTAAATGTCATATCGCCACATTCCAAACAAAACTACTCGTTTGAAGATTAATAAAAAGTTGACGGATCTTTACTAAAGCAATAAACTAGTCGTAAATATTTTCTCCTTCTGAAGAAAACAACGAATGATGACGCAGAGAGAAACAGAACCAAAAATGCAGTTGCCGCATCAGAACTCTAAAAAGACACATCAAGATCTACTACGTCGGATTGCTGCTGTTGACGGCGCTGTCGCCCACCCGCGTGTCGAGCAGTATATGCTGAAAAATGCTAAATTTGTGATGCAAGTGGTGGCACGCAGGGTAGAAAACAATAGAACTGTTGAAGAATTCTATCAGCCGATTGATTTGAACTGCTTTATGTACTGGTGGCGATGAGAGAGCAACAGGTGAGTAATCACTGAGTCTGCAATCCGTCGGTCTATCAGCTCATGTTTTCGTACAAATCAAGCAGATTCCCTTGAATTGAGCAATCGCAATCTCTCTCACGCTCATCCGTCGATTTCCGATATTATTGCGTTAAAATACAAGATCATATCACAACTGTGTGCGCCGTCTCAGTGTGGTGCAGCGAGGAGAAATGAGTAACACTCGCGTCCCAGGACTACTTGTTTTTGTATTTTTTGGTCTGATTTTTTCGTATCTTCATCATCATCTCGTCATCGTGATGAGTGAATACCGATAAGATGATGATGATGATGATGATGATGAATACAATTTCGTAGAATGAACCTGACGAAATCCTTTTTTTTGGAAATTAAGGCCAGTTGATGAATGGAGGCACCTGGTAAACTTGCATAGACGCAACTAATTTCCACTACTAGTAGCCATTCAATTTTGCTACCATATTACGTGGTCGAAAGTTTTTTTGTAGATTTGAGTAATTGAAGAGTATAGCACTACATCAATAGAAGCGACGCGTTGTGGTTGTCATATTGAATCTTGTTTGATTGTTTTGACGATATCCATATGATGACCACGACAAGTGACGCAGTTTCTTCGTTTATCTTGTTCTGATGAAAGCAGAAGATGAGCAACATGACGTGGTCGCGTTCATTCTTTCTCGGTGCTTGCAACGGCGGACCTGATGTGAAATGTGCCGCTCTGCAGATGAAGGTCGCGCGAGCCACCGGATGGGCGTGCCAGGCCTGACAACTCGTGATTAGCCTGACGCAAGTACTAACCGCAAGCGGCTTGCCCAGGGGTAAGGGTAGCGACAAGAAAACAAGCCAGCCACTAATTCGTCTTCAAGTTTTAAGAACGAAACTAGGCCTGGAAGAAAGGATCAGAGCGCAGCTGCTTCCAGAAGTTTATCGGAACGCAAACGCACCAAGACGAAGACCACAGGGCAGACCGCACCAAGACAAACCTTAATCACGTCAAGAACACTTTCTGGCACCTCAAAAACACTACGAAATGTCGAATGCTTGGCAACGCCTTGACGACCTATGGTACCGACGAAGGGAAATCGGTGGTATGAAGTGGGCAGAGGACCCAGACCGCCTCTGGACTCATGTGATATGCGGTGCGAGATGCGGGGGTCCAATCGCAATGGTTAGAGACGAAAACGTCTTCCAGCAGCTCGGCACTTCTACAAGTCTCATACCGAAGTACTACTGCATTGCAACTTGTTACTTCTTGACTTTAATTCACTTTTGGTGATCATTAACGCTGATTCGTTTTCTTCGAATCAAGTGGAATGAAAATAGACATGGCTTGTTGTACTGAAAAAACTGAAAGTCTTGGAATTGTTTCGAATAATCGCATTCGCAAAGTGGATGCGTTCCTAAATTCAATTCATCTTGATGTGTGGCACTAGTACGTACTTGATAGATTGCGTGATTTGAGTTATCTATAGTGGATTCTGCTAGTGCTACATGTACTACGTCTGGCGAAGTCCTCCGCGCGCTGGTCCTATGGGGCGTTGATATTGCAGGCCTCACGGAGGTCCACCCTGAGGACACCAGTCTGCCGCTGCTCGTGCGGCAGTTTGGAAAGCATGGATATGAGGCGCTTGCGCGCAAATCTTGCAGCCCGTCGCCTCTGGCCGCCTCCCTGTTTCTGTCGATCTTCATGCTCAATGTGCATCTCGTGGGCAAGATGCTGCACGCAACAGCCTGCCCATCGGTTTAGCGGCAATGGTGCGCGAGTTTTTGAGTCTTCGCGTCTTTTCTTACCTGCTCAGCTGGGGGCCACGTCTGGAGACTCTTGCCGCCCATATGCTCGATTTTTCGAAGATGCACCCCCAGCACAGGCTTCCACGATCATGCACCCGGCCTGTGGGATTATTGGAAACGCATGATTAGACTCGGCTCCATGGCATTGCTGAACTTGAGCTGCCGGGTCTGCTTATATTCGCAAACCATCTCGACGCCCAAACCCCGGAACGGCGCGGCTGGGGCTTTTATGCGCTTCCTTTTGTTGGATGGTAATCGTTAGAGGCCTGCCGGTGTGCGTGTGGGTCCTTTGTTCCAGGGGTGCGGAAGCGTCTCCTCGAACTCGATTGGACCGGCGCCGCTTTTTGGCTATCGAAGGGCGCGCGCCTCTGGGCAATACAGTGGCGGCTGCTGCTAGTAGTCAGAGGTGAAACCGATGGAATCAGTCACCACGGCGGCGGCATCCTCTTCTTCTTATGCTCGCGACACCAGCCTCGGGGCTAGCCCTCGCGATCGTTTTCGAGAGGTAGCCCGACTCCCTGCACTATTTGAGGCCGACTCCCTCGAGGCCGCGCCGCAGGCCCTAGTACTTAATATGCCGCCTATGTATAGATCGAAGCTAGGCGGGGAGTTTTCGGCACTGTGGGCTTCGGTCGGCGTTGTGTTGCTTGGCTTTTCGAAGTTAATTAGCACAAGCAGCGGCACCGTGGCGGCGCAGGGCTGCCGCCGTTCTTTCTTCGCGCACTCTGTGGCTGTGGGCTTGTTGTTGTCGTCGAGTGGGTGTATGCGTTTGGGTATGATCGATGCAGCACGCTGCGGGGCGGTCTGCCGCTTTTCGCGCTGCGTGCCGTGCGTGGCTCTTTGGCGCGGCGCGCGTGAGGTAGTTTTCGTTTTCGGCTGAATCTAAAGCGCCTTGCCCGGGGCGCTGCGCCCGCCTGCTTGCTTTTGATTTTTCAGTGTGTGTTTGGTCGGGGCTCTTTGGGGATCTTGTTACACCATGACGGCACTGGCAAACGCAACCGGGCCGTGACGCCTTTCGTTGGGATTTCTTTGCTTTTGCCTAGCGCGTGCGCGTCGCTGTGCTTCAGATTCTCCTTGTTCGTTGTCTGTGTGTAGGTCTCTCACTCTCTGTGGGTAGCCGTCTACGCTTCTCATAATAATAGAGTATGCGTCTGAGTAACGAGCTTCGGGCTGCTCAAGTTCTTTCGAGTTGCCACGAGTTGCTGGGCCTCACCTGCCCAAAACTGGCCACCTTGAAACAAAGCGTAGCAACCCCCGGCGGCATGACGAGCCAAGAACAGGCCATGGAGCTCCGGAGGGGGCTCCTCACTTGTTGGCTTGCAGGTGTGCCGCTTGTATTGCAGAGGCATGCCTCGGCCGAGCTCTTCGAGGCTTGGTGAAAAAAGGCAAGGGTCGGGCCTTTGCTTTGAAGATTGTTTGAATGGCGCGCGCGCGTGCCACCCTTGCGAACTGCGGGCTTTTGCTTTGTTGGGTCGATGCCTCTGCGTCTTCGTGTTTTGCTGTCGGTGATGATCTGGCCATGCTTTTTGTTTCTGATGACTGAGCGACGGCGAGGCTGTTCGGCTTTGGGGTTGGGATTTAGAAGTGAGGTGCCAGGCTTGTTTCTTATAACGATGCCCCCTCGAGGAGCCAAGCTCACTCTCTGCTGCGTATTTTCTTGCGTGGTAGTGGACTTATGGAGTAGCGCGTCGCCTAGTAAATCATGTATCATTGCGCTATCCTATGCGCGAGGACACGTCAGCAACTTACTGGGTCGCAGCGCTAACTAAGTAAGTAGTCCCAAGCTACAAGAGCAGGGGCTGGGGCCCGTAGAGGGCGCTGACCCCGTCTTCCCCGCGCGTGCACCGCGCCCGCCGCACCAGAGAAGGGACACTATTGGCGAAGCCGTTTGTTTCTTGTGGAACGTGTGTGGCTTGTGGAAGATGCTGCGCCTGCGCCCGAAGGGCGCAGCGAAAAAATTAGGTGTAGAAGTGGAAGTGGAACTCGAGAAACTCGAGGCGATACAACCGCGCGAGAAGAGTCTACTTAATTCTATGTATAATAATAACACATGCACTACTTGTACTGTAACTACCTAGGTAGACGTTGTTCGTCAACAAGAGCTTTATTTTCAACATTGTCCGGCAGGCTGCACACGATGACGGCAATGGGTTCACCGCTTGCGAGTGTAGACTGGACGTTTAAAGGCCTGCTTGGGTTGTATTGGACCCCCGAGGAGGAGTTGGTGGCGGTTTTCTCAACAGGCCAAGTGCGAATTTTCGACGCGTTCGCAACACAGAAAAGACACTGGAGTCTTGATATGGGCTCCGAGACGCGCCTCACACTCGTGACCTTCTGGACTGGTGGGATCGTCGTCTTCGGAGCCACCACAAAGCGCTTGTACGTCAACCTCGGCTTTTCACGTCGATCTCCGGTCCAAATTACCGACGCAATCGACGCTTTTCCTGGTCTCATAACAGCGGGCACATCTGCCGGCTCCTCGGCTGGCGGAAGCACTGGAAGGGGTGCTTCTATGGCGGCGCAGGAGCATGCGAGTGACTTCTTGTTCGCTGCAGTCACAATTTGCGTTATGCCGGTCGCTCATGAACAGGGTTCTGGAGCGAGCTCCGCGGCTTGTGGTAGAGCGAACACGGGTTCGAACGCGGCAGGTGGGTCGGATATCGTGCAAGAGATCGACGTGCATGCGTCGTCGGCTGTTTTAACACAAAACGTGTTTGCGCTTCTGAATAGCACGAAAGCAGACCTCAGAGTTCTCCTGGCAACCGAGTGGCATGGCGTGTTCGTCTGTTCCCCACAGAACTGCTATCAACTTGGGGCGGGCGGAGAGCAGCTGCCAGACGGAGGAGCGCCAGGAGTCGGCCCTCCTCAAGCAGTTTCGCAAGGTCAGCCTCAGTCGTACCAGCCGCACACAGGCAGCAGCGGTGCGGGGGCAGCCTCAATGTCACAGCACAGTGGCCATGGAGGGCCAGGTCCCCGTGGCGCATCTAGTTCTCTCCCTCTAGCCGTGGCAGATCCCACGACGCATTTCGCTGTATCGCCCTCTGGTTTTTTCCTCGCGCTGTTGACAGAGAAAGGCGCGTTCAAGGTCTATGACAATCGATTGGCGCTGTTGGATGTGGCGCAGCTCGAAAGTCGAAAAAAGCCGAGGCAAATGGTCTGGGTTGGAGAAGACTGTGTAGCCCTGTACATGGCAGCCACGACGAAACAGCATGCACTGTTCGTAGGAGGACCACGAAATGACTGGATACCCTACCAGTATGACCATCCCCTTTTTCTTATATCAGAAATCGATGGCGCGAGAGTGGTCGGACAGAAGTGCGAGATGCTACACCGAATACCGGCGGCTGTGGAAGCGATTTACAGGTATTTGTAGTTTTATCCTCTCTTCTTGATACTGATAGATAAAAAGATAGATGCGCCGCCAGATCTTCCAGGTCGTTCCGCTATTTTCATCATGTTTTTTTGCGCTGAATCGCCGAAACATACCACTTGCAAGTAAAACTAGGGCCACTTCAATTAGACGAATCTGTTAACCCAATTTGGCTCAACATGTCACGTTCACAAACCACAGTATTGGTTCTTGTGAACCACCCGCTATGCTGTGCTACGCTTTGGAACGATTTGTTGAAGGCGATGTTCGGGCAGAGGAGTCACTTCGTGCTATCAAGGACGATCTGTACGATGCGATAAACCAAACAATGGACGCCGCAATGTGCGAGTTTGATGAGGACAACGTGAGTTCCTTACTCCAAGCTTCTGTTTTCGGCCGCACCTTTCTAGGAACTTGCATGTCATCATCGAGTGGCGCTAGTACGAGTGACTCTGCGCAAGCTCGCGCTGAGGAGGCGTCGCGGCGCTTCGTCGAGTGTTGCAAGTGGATACGCATCGCGTCTGCGTTGCGAAATGAATATGATCTGCCGGTAACGTGCGCGCAGCTGCAGCAAATCGGCCTGCCCGCACTGGTGTCACGCCTGACAGCGCGGCGGCAGCACTTGATCGCGAAGCGCGTCTGTGATTGGGTCGGGTTGCCAATGGTCGAGAAGATCCTAGTGTCTTGGGCCAGAGACAAAATACAACATTCGCCGGCAATCACTGACGCAGATCTCAGTGAAAGTATCCGACGAAAATTTTCGCAGCACGCATCGGCTAGCAAAGCTGCGGGAGGAGGAGGAGGTAGCTCAGCCCTAAGCCGCAGCGCGTCGAGTCAATCACAAACAGCAGCTCCAGTGAAGATGGTGCGCTACCGATACTGCGCGCGACCGCCTCAAAGCAGCGTAGAGGAATTGCCCGTTATCGACCCGGGTGCAGCGGACGTTCCCTACGCAGAAGTCGCAGAGTACGCGGCGCAAGCGCACCGGCCAGCCTTGGCGACCATGCTGTTGAAGAATGAGCCACAACCGGCACAGCAAGTGGCAATGCTCTTGAAATTATCGGAATTTCAACTGGCCTTCGAGCTAGCGGCGCAGCCAAAAGGCGATCCAGAGCTGTTGCGGGAATGCTTGAACCATGGATCCGACAGTAGCACTGAAGTTCTAATTTCAAATACGCGCGCGCGGTGCTTGCACATTCACTCGTTGCGAAAACTGCAACGGTGGCCCGAGCTGCAGGCCTTCTGCGAAGGAGGGTATCCACAGAAGCGACTCATCGCGGAGGCGCTCCTGCGTCAGGCTCACGCACCGCGAAGTGTCGTCGCAGAGAGGGTGGAATTCCTACAGAAGACGGCAGTAGCATTCGGCCAGAAGAGCTCGGTGGCAAAGAGTCGACCGACGCCGGCACCAAGCAACATCGGGGCGGCGCAGCAGCAAATGCAACAACAACCGGCGGCGGGCGAGAAAGACCACATTCCGCCAGACCACTTTAGCGCTGCAGTGACGCAGGAGCAGGCCTCACTTCTTAAAGTGCAGGAAGCACTGGAGCTCAAGGCAAAAGCCCAAAATTGGCCTACACTCCCGCAACTCGATCCGCCGAATGCCTCGGTTTCCGCAGCAGGTGCAAATTCGTTCTCCTCAAGTGGATCCTCTTCATCAAGAACTGATGGTGCTGCTTCCTCCTCATCTTCCTCGTCTGGCCAACAACATGCTTCGTCTGGCTCTTCCTCTAACATCCCCAACTACCTTTTTCTAGGACGGTCGCTAATGCAGACCGTGCGCATACTTCTCCTCCTAGGCCAGCTGAGTGAAGCGGACAAGCTCCGCAAAGAATTCGCCATTCCCGAGAAACGGTTTTGGTGTTGGAGAATACGCGCGCTTTGTGAGGCGCGAAATCTCGACGAAATTGTGGCGATGGCGCGAAGCGGACGAGGTACTCAGGACTACGTGCCACTCGTCGAAGCGTTGATTCAGCTGAACCGCCCAGACCTAGGAAAGGAGTTCGTCTCGCAGATCAAAGACGATCAGAAGGCTGCTGCTCTTCTACTCAGAATGGGCTACAGGAAAGAAGCCGAGGAACTGAAACAGAGCAAGGGGATGGGAGGCGGCATTCTCAATTGGTTCAAAGGGTCCTCGTCGAGTGGCTAGCGTTAATGAATGCGTGGATCAGTCTTGGCAGCGGAGATGATGGGCACTCCCAGTTTTCGGTTTCGGCGACTCAACGATTATCATTTATAAGGAAGTACAAGTACTAGATGATCTACATGTTGCGAAGTTACCCGTGACGCGCGCAAGACAGACAGTCATTGTTTTGTATTCAGAATTTACGAGTTGGCGTTACGACCATTCCTCTTCGTGTTACCATTCTCAAAAAATGTAATATTTCCCGTCGGCACCATGAACTGATAGTTTATGAAGGCACAGTTGTAGACTAGTCGTACGATCATGTCTAAAAAGTGTTCATCGCATGCAATCTTTTTGTTCAAGCTGTTGAAATGGGCACACCTTACTCGGTTTTCTACTAAGTACATTCTTTATCTGCAATTATCATTATCTCAATTTGACTTGTGTTATCTTCGTTGAGGAGAGACGTTTTGCGAGAATCAAAACAATCGTACTTAGTTAAGATCTTGCCGGCAGTGGAGTAGAAGTACTATCTTCTGAGACGCAAATGAATGAGTGCTCCTGTATGTGTCGGTCGTTACCGAGAAATGTGAGTGTGGCATCTGTCAAAGCAGAGTGTGTAGTTTCTCTGGACCAAGAAAGACTCATGAAAACTGTGATGAGCATAGTCCAACAGGAGCATGTTGACTTGAGGGAGAAGGATGTGGAAACAAACAGGAACCAGTTGTCGGTCTATTCGAGTGCAAAGATGTAGTCTGTCGCCAGAGAGTTAAGCATTATGCTGCTAAAAATTGATTACGGATTTTCATAGAGTTGTATACCTTTACCTTATTTTCTATTCGTTTTTAATACATAGGATCAAACATGAAAGAATCTTCCTGCGGGGACAGAGATGCAGCGCCGCTCAGCGAGCGGAGTGTCTTGTCCATTCTTGTAGATCATGTGTGATCGTAATCCAAAAATATCCAATGAAAAAGAATCCGATGTTGACTGACTAAAAGCATAGATCGACTCTCTCTCACGATGATCTAATTTCTGGCAGGGCGTAGAGCTGGCACTGGAAGTGATCAAGAAGATCATCTGCAAGACTGATTGCGATCAAATACCTATCCTTCGAATTCACAATAGCGATTGCGATTGTTCTCGTTTTTATATATACTATAAGTAGGCAAGAAGTTGATGAAGTTCTTCCTGTTCCTAGAAAATTTTCTTTTACGTTCGAGTTACGGATCGGATCCCGTGTATACGCCTCTGAAAATGAAATCTCTACTTCATAATTAGTGATAGTAAGTATTGAGTAACTCTGGCACTGGCTAGAATTCAATTTCAAACATTGCTGCAGCAGCAAAAAATATAATTAAGGAAGTAGAAGAAAACAACATTTGTGCTTGGTAGAAGATAGACCTATGTAAGTACAGCAAAAACTTGCATGCGACATCAAACCAACAATCACTAGGAAATATCGCTCCTGAATCGCAGGTCGGGTATAACACTTTGAAAGTTTGATGTGCAAATATCAAGAATTGATTGAGTTATACCAAAGATAGACTTGTCTGGTGATTCGTGGTGGTGCCGGGGACGAGAGATTGAAGACGGTGCTACTAGTTGTGCTTAGAATAATCGACTGAATTTTGATAGCTGCACGTCAGTCCGCTGATTCTTGACATTTCTTCTAGAACTTTCTCCTGCGTCCACCGACTGTGCTAAATCCCGCCAAGCATCCCCTTTTATTATAACAAGGGTGTCTTGTTTTTGTTTTTGATGATTGCATATTCCACCTTGTATTTTTCGAGTTAAGCAGTAACATCAGAACAGAAAATGCAACGTCGTTCTATGAATAGTGCTGCTGAGGAGCCGAAGGAGGAGCGGCGAAAGTCCCTTCTTGTTGCAGCCGGTGACGACGAGGATGAGCGATCCCGGTTGATTCGCGCGTTGGACCTGGAGTCGGGGGGCCAAATGGCTCCGCAGGGCCTCAATGAGCGGCGAAAGGGTAGACGTAACTCGACTGGTCAAGGAGAGTCAAGAGCGGGTGGCTCGTCCTCATCGTCGGCACCGTACCCCTTTTCAGGGAATGCTCAATACAACAGCCTAGGAGACACTGACCAAGAAGAGCGGATGGCGTATGTGAACGTTGGAGTGGAGCATAGTCCGGACCCGGAGGACGGACAACAGGCGCGGTTGAGGGGGTGCAACGTGGCCGTGGTGCGCGAACTGGAACAGCCGGTACTGGATGAAGAGGAGCGGAAGACCTATCGAAACATGGTCTTGCACGGTGACCCGGACCCGGACCCCGAGAACCGCGACACGTTCAACAATCGAACGACGAGAGAGAGAGGCAGCCTCGGGGGCCTCAACTATGGTTTTCAGCCAACGATAGGTCAGCTGGGTGGAGGAGGGCCTTCCGCCGAGTCTTCGGGAGCGAGTGACGCCGGTACGTCAGCAGCGCCAGACGGTCTGTTACGTGGATCTCGGGCAAATAGCATCTTGTCGCAAAGTCCTTCTGCTGTGCCAGCAGGCTATTGTAACCCGGAATTTGTGGAGGCCGTAACGCACGAGAAAAATCTGACACTCGAGTGGCGTAATCTAACGTTTAAAGTAGGCGGCGCGCAGAAAAAAGCGATCCTCAAAGACTGCTACGGAAAACTCTACCCAGGACAGGTCTGCGCGCTGATAGGGCCGTCAGGTGCAGGCAAGAGTACACTGATGAATCTTCTCGCAGGAAGGCAATCATGGAAAGGCAAGGGTGTTGAGATGACAGGAGAGGTCAGGTAAGAAAAACAATTTTTTATGTCGATTTGCTCGGCTCGATGTCGACGCTGCAACGAGTATGAATCCAGCTTCTCTTGTTTTTTGTGCTGAAGAGCGTTGCGGTTGTAGTACAAGAACGATGAATGCCACTAATCCGGTGGTCCCTCTGCAATTCTAATTTGAACGCTTCTGGGGCAGCTCGGTCAAAAACAAAAAATCTACCTAGATACAACAACCAGCAGCTAGACGTTCTCTCTGCACTTCCACCAAATCCTTCCAATAAGATGTTCTTCCATCTCCACAATTAACAGGTATGGTGGAAAGCTCGTCGAATTCGACGATTTAAAGTCATCAATAGCCTATGTTATGCAACAAGACGCACTTTTGGGAACACAAACAGTCTACGAGACGCTACTGTTCGCAGCACGCATGAAGCTACCAGCATCCACGAATGCGGAGGCGCTTCATCACAACGTTGAAACGACACTGAAACAGTACTGCTTGACTTTTTCTTTCTTTTTTGTTTTGAGAAACGAGGATAATAGAATGGACGATGAGATTGTTTTTACTTAATAAGTTCTCGTGTTTTGCCCCCCCAGGCTGTCATTTATGTCCACGTGTACACGTGTACCTAGGAGTAAGAATCCATATTTGGATGAGGTTCTTCTTCTTGCATAATATCAAAAAAACGAGACCAAAAGCAATTCCAGTTTTAATTTTTCGCCATTTTTCGCTCAACAGACTAGACCTCTGGGAACAACGAAACGTGCCAATCGGAGATGCGTTCCGAAAGGGCATTAGCGGTGGTCAGAAGAAGCGTGTGTCGGCAGCTTTAGAGCTCTTAACCCGACCATCAGTGATGTTTCTCGATGAGCCGACAAGTGGTCTGGACTCGTTTTCGTCCTTGAAATTGATTGCCGAGCTGAAAAACATTGCAGTCGCCGAGAACGCGATTATTTGCTGCACAATCCATCAGCCGAGTTCTGAAATTTTTGACAATTTTGATCGCGTCATCTGCATGCGTGAGGGTGAGATCATGTTCAACGGCTACAACGGAAAAGCAGCGGAAGCCTTGGTGACTGCGAACGCGCAGGAAGCCAACGCGCTTACGGCCGGCACAGTTGCTGGAGGAAACTTTTCGGCAGCGGCCTTGCAGCAGCAACAACTTTTGAACGACGCTTCCCGCATTTACACCATTATGGGCTTCCTCGAGCTCATTGTCGGCCGCTCCTTGCCCACTGGGTACAACACTGCGGATTGGCTCCTCTACCTAGCACAGAGTATGGACGAGGAGGAAGCAAGGGAAGTGATCGAGCAATGTGCTCGTGCCTACGAGCTGCGCAATCACGGGTATGCGGCGACCCGTGTGCCCCTGGTCGATTACAGGGCAGTGGAACTCCGGGACGCGCCTCCACCTAATGTGATGAGTCTCGATAAGAAAAACGTCTACTGGGGACAGGATGTCGGAGGGTACTTTCACACCTACAACTTCCTACTTTTAATACTTTCTCATCACTGTGCTCAAAAGAGAATTTGGGTCATCATTAAGTGCTAGTAGAAGGAGATATACTTACATAAAAGGCACCAACATATGCATTCAAACTCCGCAAATTTCGGTTTCGGATTTGCAGATAATAATGAAGAAAATCGAATGTCGATTTTTTCTTTTTCAGGGGCAAGACGGCATTGGATGATTTGTTTACTGTGCCGGAGCATGCGGAAAGCCAGTCGCAAGAAGCGGTGGTAGACTCTTCCGGTGTCCACGCTGAGGACCCTGACCGTCAGACCATGTTGGCAGCAGCCAAAGACGACGATGTCGACTTGGAAGAAAATCCAACGCTAGAGGTAGGCAAACAAGTGAGGAGATTGAATTGGTCAGCGGAAATCATCGACTACATGGACATAGGAGTCGGCCCAGATGCGCTGAAACGTATGCACGTCGATGCCCAGTGGATCCAAGAGCATCCAGCAACGAAGGAGCTCATGTTAGCACGACAAAAGCAGAACGGACTATGCTTCCAGCTCTGGTTTCTCACTCAGCGCGAGTGGGTGCACAGGCTCAGGTAATCAAACACTAGTATTTGTCTCCATTCGTTGTCGTACTCGTACGGAATAGCTTTTTAGCTTGTTATTGTTACGAGAAAGAAAAAGAATCACAAGGCTGCTTAATATGTTTGTCTCATTTGGCTGTGGCTCTGGATGATCGATAGAATTACTTCATGAGCGAGGAGCAGCACGTGACCGCAGACGCTGTCCGGATCAGCTGCACGCCTGTCCGCTCTCCAACCTAGATCGTGCACGTTTTTTTCTTAATCCAAAATCTCTTATTGTTTTTCACCTCCTTCTCAGGGACCCGTGGATCTTGTTTTACCGGTTCTTAATTCCGATAATGCAAGTGACTTTGTTCGCAGTAGGATTTACGAATATCGGGAGACAGCTTCGGGAGGGTCACTATGACAGGGAGGGAAAGCTTATTAAAACCCCTGGTGAGTACGGTGAGAAAATCCGCGAGCTTTACGGTGCAGCAAACAATATTATCTGGATTTTCATGTTCTCGACAGCTGGAGGATTCTCGCTCACCATTCCGCAAGAACGCGCCATCTTTCTCCGAGAGTACAATTCACTCTTTGAATATGAATTTCGATTTTGGCTTTGACCTAGGTTCCGTTTCCATTTTCCTATGTCTTTACGGTACATTAATTTTCTTTTTCAGTAATATTTCCTGCTACATAAAGATAAAAGCAGGTTGTCCACACATCGGATCGAACTAATGATATCCCTGTCGAATCAATATTCTACCGAATTATAGCATTAGAGCATCCAACGCCAAGAATCGAATTCAACGTGGCATCACGCCCCCCCAATCATAGGTACCATTCGAACCTGTATGGCATCATTCCATACGTTCTGGCGAAGATCATGATCGAGATGTTGATTATTCTGGTGCAGGCAGCTTTGTTGCAGGTCATTGTGTATTTTGCGTGGGGTATGAACAGCAACTTCTTCTTCCTCTGGGGCGTGACTTTCTTGCTTGGTATGGGCGGAAGCGCGATCGGACTTTTTCTGGCGTCTTTGAACTGTAACGCACCGGAACGAAGCGTGATGATGACCCCGATTTTCCTGAGCAGCGTGCCTAACGTGTTTTCCGGCGCATTTCGTGCTGTCAGCGAGATGCCTTCCTGGATGAACTGGATGGCGTACGTCATTCCTAGTACTCACGGGCTGCGTTTGATTGGATACATCGAGAACAAGGGTTACCTCGAAAATCATCTGCAAATCGCTGGACGGAAATGGAAGCCGCCGCATCCCGACGGAGTGTCACCGCCTTTGGATTTTCATGAAATGTATGTAGAAGCTCGTACAAAGTGGTGGGAGCGCCATATGATCAATGACACGCTTGTCATTGCCTACAGTTTTGCCCTTTTCGGCATCATCGCGCTCATGTACGTCGCCTCGATCGCCTTCTTAAAATTTGGATCTCGCAGTTTGTACATGTAACACATTCTCCTGGTGCGAGCACGCAAACAGTAGAGTTCAATAGCCGTCGATTGGGTCTGTGGGCATCATGACGAGCAGGACTCCTCTTGTCTAGCGTATCCGTAAGCAGGGAATCACTTGCGTGGTTGAATAGGATGAATTCGTCTCCGGAAAATGAGGAAATAGCTGCTTTACTCGAAGGGACGCGGGAAATACTTCAGTTCTGTTGTAGAGTTCACGAATACGTTTACATTTACAGACATGTTCTCCGTGTGTCACGTTGGGTGGCATATAGTAGCTCTCGTCTGATTTAAGCGGTATTGACCATTTCTCATACTCCCTCACGATACTTTTTGAATGAACCATTTTTTATCTTGCTACTGCTTCACATAGAAAAATTGATAGTGATGCTAAGTGTCCCTCGGTGTTGCATGACGCGGTCTGCGAGATCGCTGAGGCGGGGCGCTATTTTCCAATATACTATTTTCTTGCAATTATCTTCATTAGAAGTGTTTTACTACATTCATACTACATTCAAACATAGACAGGAAACGGAGGCACGCACATGCATGTCTTTTCTTGTTCCTCTAGCCCTACATTCATAACGGCATCTTCTATTGATGGTGGAGAGTTACTGCTTGCCCTTTTCCCTCGCAAAATGCTAAAGAAGTTCCACTATTGCATCGATTCTTTACTCTTTTAACCTTCGTTAGTTCAGGATAGAGACAACTAGTGAGTGTGAGCTAGCTACTAACTGTAAACAAAAATTAGTGATAATACAGAAGCGATGACACAAAAATATTTAGTGATTTCTTACTCCATTTATAGTCTCCTTTTTTACCACATTCATTCAATAAGCAGAGGAGAACCTGCACCCAGACGTTTCCTCAGGACATTCGGTCAAGCGTCCTGCTTAGCTTAACTACGTAGTCATAACTGTGCGATATTGATTCGTCACTGATGAAGCGACATCATCGTCGGACGCCTTCCCCGTGGGATGTGAACGACAAAAGAAACGCTCCTTGTCAATTTAGAATTATGGAATTCACGTTGTGTGACCGAGTGCCTCTCGCCGGGAAAGAGGAGGTCTACCTGGGCCAGAAATTTACGCAGGAGAGAGCTTCTGCACGCTCAGGGCACACTTAATGTGTACTATATGAAACACGTGACGGGGCTGACATGTCGACTCACCTTTGACCTCCTCAACGTCAGTACTACTGTGAATAGCTGGACCGGATTCCGCTGTCAAGATCCATGGCAACTTCACCGCAGAACAGGGCCATCGTTTGGAAAAAGATCACTGTGCTCTCGGGCGTCGCTTACCTAATAATCGACGGCAAGGATTTTCATATTCATCATCGTGGGTGATCAAAACAGACTGTAATAAAGAGTAGCAAGCTGGAGGCCATTAACCTAAAATCTAAAATTGCAAGTGACATTCTACTGAGATCTAAAGAAGGATCCAACTGGGAAAAGCTATGTTTTCGAATTCAAAGTAAGGTCGTATCCGAAACATGAACCGGGAAGATCTGTCAAGGAATAATTATGCATCCGATCCAGGAATTGATTGCATACACACTGATGCCCGCTGAAGTACGATTAAGACCAATCAGATAAATCTACGTCATATGTTTTTTATCAGTAGCAGTACGACATTCTTTCATCACCATCATAATCTCGACCCACTACGCACTTCATCCCACAGGACCAATTTGGACCCTCACTTTCGGGTTTAAATTACGGCAGACTTCCATCCAGTCTTCGAAATGGGTCTCAAGTACGTTGCCGCTTACCTCTTGGAGGTCCTCGCCGGAAAGGAGGAGCCAACTGCCGCTGATCTCCAGAGGGTCATCGAATCTGTTGGTGACTTCGACTCTGCTGTGGCTGAGAAATTGTGCTCGGAGATGAAGAGTATTTTTTTTTTCTGTTTCCTGAAAATTCTTAATTGAACTGCTCTTGAATTTGACAAATTCTTATTTGAACTGCTCTTGAATTTGACGTGGCAACTGGTATTCACCTATTTTGTGCATTTGCCAAATGCAAATGAGGTCAAAGCAATCCCATCTTGTCTCATCTCACAGGCACGTGCGTTCATGAGGTGATTGCTGCCGGAAAGGAAAAGCTTCAGGGCTTCGGTGGTGGCAGTGGTGGTTCCGCTGCTGGCGCTGCTGCTGCTTCTGGCGGCGCCGCAGCTGCTGAGGAGAAGAAGGAAGGTGCCCCGCCAGAGGAGGAAGAAGATGACATGGAGTTCGATCTCTTCGACTAATTCTTTAGAACTCTAGTCCTTGTTTGGACTAATCCAACGCAGCTCGGCCAGCGCACTCTGAAGAAAAACTGCTTGTACCTCCGGAGAACGCGGCTCCTTTCTCTGAGCGGCTTGTTGCGCAATGTGGTCTTGCGCAACCTGCTGTGGAAAACGTGTCCCCTTTTGGCTGGCGGATCGGAACTGCAGGCCCGTTTCTAAGGGGAAAAGAAGGTGAGACCTTTGAATGATCCAACAGATGACCTTTCGCCAAGCGTCGACTGGACTCGCACAGATGAAAACTTCTTGGGAGTAGAAAGCGATGATATGATCATCGTAAGGATGTCTTTAAGGCTAGCGTGAAAGTGTTCCCCGGTGACCCGGTTCGATGTTCAATTTTTCACAGGATGGTCACAAAAGAATAATTTAGAAGATTTCGATCACAACAGGATAGGTCATGAAAATCATCACTCCTGATCTGTCATCGTACGCAACAAAAAATAAGAATGAATAATGAACGACTTGACATAGATCAGTTCTTTGATGTGGATCTATAATGGATGCGATTCCTTCCTCCTCCGACTGAAAAAGTGATCTGCTGTTCTGTGCTCAGTTCTCCTAAATCTAAAACGAAGCTCGAAAGGAGTTCTCCTTCAAGAAAAGTATGGAGGTTCCTTCACCTTCAGAGTAACAGTCAAGATCAAAGTAGAAAGTATCAAAGTAACCGTCAAGACTCCTTGAACATGTTCACCACCATCGCTTTTTACATCAAATCTGAAAACAGGGAAAATCTAAAGACTCCTTGTGAGTAAAGTCATCTACCGCCTTTGGCAGTAAGGACATTTTCGAAAAATCGAGCTGTCAAGATGTCTGACGTCGAATCTGTGGCCGCTGCCTCTGCCCCGGCTGAGGAGGAAGTGACGGATCTCGGTTCCGCTGTGCGCCGTGTCTGCAAGAACGCCCTTGCCGCTGACGGTTTGGCCCGTGGCCTCCACGAGGGTACAGGCTTATCTTACCTTAGTTTGAGAAAGCAGGCATATTTTGGAATCAGAAGCGAAATTGAATCCGTCATGACAAAATAGTCTTAGCGCAAACCGTCCTTCTTAGAAAACACGGACCTTTTGAGTGCCGTTGATAGGGACTACCTTGTGAGAGGTGTCAGCTGCTATCTTCGTTTCTAAGGAATAACCACTACTTCCATCCCACCGTCTCCTCAAAGATATTTGTCATTGCTACGCATTTTCCATTGCTCGTTGATGCTCTTCATGTCTTAATAAATCGCATCTACAGGTGTCAAGGTGATCGATGGTGGGCGTGCCCAATTTGTGTTTTTGTCCGAGTCCTGCGACGAGCCGGCTTACAAGAAGCTGGTGAAAGCTTTGTGCGCTGAGAAGCAGGTGCCTCTGTACGAAGTCCCAGATAGCAAGAAGCTCGGTGAGTGGGCTGGCCTTTGCAAGATTGACTCCGATGGAAACGCGAAGAAGGTCGTCGGCGCGTCCTGCGTCGTCGTCCACGACTACGGTGACGAGTCCGAGGGCCTCAACTGGCTCCGCAACAACGTCAGCACCGCCTAAGACGCTACACGAGCGATCTTCATCGACCGTTGTTGATAGCAAGAGGATGGTGACTATTCCGTGTGGCTGCATGAGACACCATTTTTTCTTCGAAAAGAATTTCGATGTCTGTTGCTGACGGGTGGAGAAATGAAAGGCACTGGTGCGGCAAACGACTGCGGATCAACGGGTGGAAATGCGTTTTGGGATAAAATTCTGGTGGCAAGGAGCAAGCGGTGAAAGCTACTCTCCAGTTGTCTCGATTGTTGCATTGATTCACAACTGTAGTCTGATGTCAGACATTGCGGTGTAATTTCTTGTCCATGATGACTTGACCAAACCAAAGTTCGTAAAGAAGCCATACGCTTAGCGCGCGCGGTGCTTGTTGGATGGTTGTTCATGGTGCTGTCGCTCTGGTCGGTCAGCAGCGTCGTGTGCATGGCGATTTGTTAACCACTTTTATCGGTTGCCTTTCGCTTTCGGTTTGACCATCCTGCGCTGTACTTCAAGAAATGAATTGTTCCCGTTCCCAGAGTGTCTATTCGGATTGGCGAGAGAACAGACAAGTCTCCTTTGTGCGCGGCACGAAGAACATCGCCCTGAAATAGTGTTCAAGATCCGACGATGTACGAGCTGCTGAGATCTAAAGCCGACTCGAGGTCTAGAATTTGCATTAGAAGTAGACTATTTCCATCATGGTGCAAACAGATCCATCATCATGGATCCGGAGATTCCACCGAGATCTGCTCTTATGCCGGGCCAGTTTGTTTTCTAGACGTCTCGTTTTGGTTAGTATTCGAATTTGAAACTGGATTTCTCTCAGCAGGTTGAGAAAGAAGTACACAGATTTTTTCATAGCACACTCAAGTTACTACTCTCCACCCTTTAGCTCCCCTCCTTTCTGGCCGGCCACTCGTTGCCTGTTGTCCTCGCGTGCACAAGTTCGTGCTTCATGATAGTCATTGCTACACCTGCTTTAGTAAGTCCCTGTCTCAAAAAATGGTCGTTTTTCCCGAGACGATGTTGCCGGAGCGAGTGCGGCAGACGAGGTTTTATCGCATGACGGTAAAAAATCCGCTTCCGCTTTTTAGTATCATCTACGGGTTTTTTCTGTGTGTGAATGGAGCCACCCGACTCTCCAGTGTAGACCATTTGGTACCACTTGATGAAATACGGTGTTGCGTTCACGCGGTCTCTCTTGTCATAGGTGTCTACTGTTGGGGAGTACGCACTGCCGTGGCTAATGCGAAGAAGAACTCGACGAGAACTGAGGAGAGTCCATCGAATAAAGTGGCGACATCGGGCTCTTGTCTGGTGGAGGATACTACTGAGTCTGCGTCTGGTGTTGCGGATGAGCCAAAGTCCACAAACCCTCAAAGGATGAAGCACCAGGAAAAAACATCTAGAAGCGCGGCCGAAGAGTCTGGAGGTTCTGGTGCTGGTGACACTAGAACAGACCCCGAAATTAAAAAGGAAGGTGGTAAATTAACGAGCGCGGGAAAAAAGAAGAAGAAGTGGTGAGACCAAGAAAAACGCATAAGTAGAAGGAGCCGGTTCCTTCTGATATGCGACCTTCTTGCGGCGAATTCCCGAAAATGGTAGGGACACTCGATGAGAGCGGGAACGTCGGGAGATCGATATAATTCGTTTTTTTTTTTCATGGGATCTAGCGTAAACATGTCGATGTCGTATATGCAAGAGGAATTTGTACAGGACGAGTTTCGCGGGATGGTTTTTGACTCGCGGTCGAACCTTGTGGTGATGGGACCGTCGGAGCCTGCGTGGCGGAAATTCAAACTCGGGCAAAAGAGACCGGCTGTCGGAGTCCTCGCGGGAAAGAGACCGAGCGTCGGGGTCCTTGCGTAAAAGACGCCACATTTCATGTGAGAGCCGAGCGTGCCTTAACGATGAAGGTGATGCGTATCGGCAGAGCAGGGCGATGACGAGGGCAAAAATCCATGTGCTTGCCCATTTGTCTTCTGGTAGATATAGAAGCTGAAGATGGATCTCGTCATTCTCATGGGCATCAAAGAGCATATTTGAGTAGAGGGGATGGCGGAAGCGGACACTTTCAGTTTCGTTTTTCTTTCGAAGCAGATGTGGATGCTGAAGCACGCTATCGACCCGTAGGAGTTCCACTACAATGAGGCAAGACCGAGGTTGGCCCAAGTCCTCATCCAGGAGAGTAAGGTGCTAGAATGATCAGAATATCATGATGTGAGCAACCAGACGTGATTAAATGGTGGCTGGCGTCTGGAGATAAGACAAAAAGAAGGCGTGCAATACCTCGCACTAGGCACATACATTAACTCGCGCGCTATGCTAGTTCTAATTGTTCAACACTCCGGGGCCTCGCCTCATCCTCATTATTAAGCATTTCTAATTGCAAGCGGTATTCGACTTATATTAAGGTGGAACTGGAAATCTGGGTTACCTCTCCCAAGTAATCTGATAGATTGTGAGCTCGAGATGCATGGTTACTGTCGGATAAATGACTCGTCAGTCTGTCCATAATATCCTCGGTCGGGTGTACTTGAAACAAGGGAGAAGAGAAAGAAAATTCCAGCATGTATTAAAGTCAGCATATCTACTCCAAGTTCATCTAATGAGAGGTGACTGAAAGGAAACAAAAACCTCGGGTGGACCACGCCTCTCTGGCTGTTGGCGGCACTGACTTCTCGTGCAATACGTTGCATCGCCATCCGTCCGCCACTCTGTATTCAATATGTTTCTGTCAGCGCGCATCTTGCAATCGGTTTTCGTACACGAACACCCCGTTCACCTCTGTTCCCTCCCTCGACTAAACTCCTTTAATGCCGAGCCACTCTGAAACCTCATCTCGTATCAGCTTTTCGCCGGAATATTCTGCAGCTCTCAACTCTCCCCTCTTGGCCTCAATCTATGCCTTGTTCGCTACCACTTGCAGCGGTTTTGATCATTAACATTATATGAATATAAATATATGCAGCGGTTCAGGGTGGACCTGGTTCAGGCTGGCTCTCACTCTGGTTCAGGGTGGAACGCTGGCAATTTTTTCCCTTGATTTGGCTTCTATCCCACCCTGGCCCAGGTTTTTGCAAGTTTATTTTATCCCCACCCAAACCGGTCCGGGGTGGAATTTCTGCCACCCTGAACCAAGTCGCAGCCGCGATAATTATGCGAAAGGCTGCGAATGTTAGGCGCCTACTCGGTGATAGACAGGAGGCGGGCAACCCTCTCGAGCGAAGGCGCAAGCTTTGGGGGCCTTTTGTTTCGGCACCTTGGTACCCCTGCAGGCTTGCCACGGTTGTGCCTTGAAGTCGGGGCGGCAGTGCCAAGGGAAGGGACTGGGCCCCCGTATTTACTGGCGACTGAGTGCCCCCGGGGGGCTCAGCGCAGCTTCCATCCCTGACCGGGGGCGAGCAGCCTGGGGCGGTAAGGAGACAAAGACGAGCACCGCTCGGCGGCGCTGGTCTGCGGCCGCTGGTGCAAGTTGTTGCGCCGCGTGGTCTTTGCTGTCTCGCTCGCTCTTCCACCAAGACCCAAGCGCCAGCAAGGAGGACGCGCCCCAGGCGATGGAGGAAGTGCCCGCGCTAGAGGTTTGTCAGTCGCTCGGATGTGGCTTCGCCGCGTGTGGCATATCAGCCATCGCGAACGGCCGCGTGCTGTCGATCTCAGAGCGAGGGAGCGGGCCTCTGCTCTTCGTTGTCATAATCATAGGGGTGCGGCCGCTTGGGGCCTTCCCTTGGTCGACTCTGCCAGCCAGGAGAGCCTTGCCGCGTCCTTGAGATTGCCCCCCCGCCTCCCCCCCAAATTTTTGCAAGGGCAGCGTGGCGCAGGTAGATTATCGTCTTGAGATTTGCGACCAGCGTGCCGCTTGCGTGTCTCTGCTGTCTTTGCTTGCTTCTTCGCTTCTTTCTCACGTTCAGTTTAGTCCGCGCTCGCCCTTTTGTTCTTGGTTCCTCCACCCTCCCATCCTTCGGGCCCTTTCGCTTCTGGCGCCCATCTCTTCTTGTTCTCATCTCCCCTGCCTCTCCTGTCTTTCATCCCCTCCCCTGCTCTTCCGGCACTTCCCCGTCCCACTCGTCCCCTTTTCTCCTTCGTCCACCGTTCTTGCTCGCCTTGTCTGCCACCCATTCCCTCTTCTGATCTCGGCTTTCCACTCTGGCCCACTTTCTACTCTGGACCGCTATCCAACCCTGGACCACTCCATATATAAATTAGAGTACTCCGAATATCGAGTTTCGAGTTGCCACGGAACTCACCTGCCCAAAACTGGCCACCTTGAAAGCGTGGGAATCGAAGATGGTATGACGAGCCAGCAGAACAGGCCAGGGGGCTCAGAAGGGGGCTCTTTAGTTGTTGGCTCGCAGGTGTGCCGTTTGTATTGAAGAGGCACGCCGCGGCCGAGCTCTTCGCCGGGGGTTGGTCAAAGAAGGCAAGGGTCGGGCTTTTGCTTTGAAGATTGAAACTGAATGGCGCGCGCGCGTGCCAGCCTTGCGAAGTGCGGGCCTTTGATTTGTTGGGTCGATGTCTCTGCGTCTTCGTGTTACGATGTCGGTGATTGTCGGGCCGCGCTTTGTTATCGTTTCTGGTGAGGGAGTGGTTGCTAGGCTGTTCGGCTTTGGGGCTGAAATTTAGAAGCGGGGGGCCCGTCTTGTTTCTTAGGACGGTTCCCCCTAAAGCAGCCACGCCCACTCTCTGCTGCGTATTTGCCTGCGTTCGTTGTAGTGGCCTTAAGTAGTAGCGCGCCGCCTAGTGAGTCGCGTGCGATTCTCCCTTTGGGTATCCTATCGGCATGCTTGACGCGTTAGCAACTTACTAGGGCGGCGCGCTGCCTACCTTGTCCAAAGCTGCAAGAGCAGGGCCGGGATCCCTAGATGGCGCTACCCGTCTTCCACGCGCGTGCAGCGCGTCGCACCAGAGAAGGGACACTATTGGCGAAGTTCCTGGCTGAGGGCGGTTTGCGCTCTTGTGGAGCGTGTGTGACTGGTGGAAGGGCGCAGCGAAAAAATTGGGTGTGGAACTCGATCTCGATCAAGTGGAGGAACTCTAGCAACTCGGCCCGATATCGGGCGAACGCGAAAAAGATATAATTCGTGTAATATGCTTGTCTCCCAAAGCCAAAGCGTTGCTGTCTAACATAAGTGAAGTGCTTCAACGCTTGAAGCAAAGGTGGCAGCTGTGTTGTCAAAGGCGCGCGCTCTCTACAGCGTGGATCTAAGCTTATGGGAGTTGCCCTAATTCATCTAGAAACCAACTTTTGGCTCTCGATTTGTTAAGGCGAAAACAATAACAGAAACAAATGACTTTCAAGATGAACTTGGGTAGTGAAAAAACTCTAATAGAGGCAGCGTTGACAGCGGCGGAAGAAGACGACAATCGCGTTAGACCGTCTTCTCCGACTGCTGATGTCGTTTTGACGCTGTACAAGGAAGCTATAGACAAGGAACGTCAGCTACAGTCAAAATTAAGGTCGTGGGAATATTAAATGCATCACCTCCAAACTATAATAAGTCATCTGAACATCATGGCAAAGAATTAAAGATCCTATCTAAGTATGTCAATCAATTTTACTCAGTTATTCACATAAGTAAGATAATCAATCAATGGATCAATAAAACAGATGAGTAATTGTAAGAGAGAAGAACACAGAAAGAACTTGATTAATGAACAAGATAAAGGCACTTATTTTGTTTCCTACATCGATCACCACTAAGGAAAATTAAATATGCTTGGAAAATGCTGGATGTTGTTTCTAGGGCAAAATATGATGTTGACGACGTCGACGACTCGGCACACCAGCAATCGTCCACCGCAGGAGTTGATGGAGCGAAGCCTGCGGAAAAATCTCTCAGCGTCTAAAAGCTTTCTCAGATAATTATTATAACAAGGTGGTGAAGATTATTGCGAGATGCCGAATAGCAATAGGAATAGCTTCACTACTTTTTGGGGTTGCCTCAGTGACAGAAACAAATACTCAGGCAAAAAAATAGAAATAGCTCTATGCGAAGTCGAAGATACGATTTTAATTTTTTGTTGCATCCAACTACAACATCAACGGACAAGTACAATTTTGAGGAGCAAAGTTGATAGCAGGGCATGACCACCAGGTTGTAAGCAATTGTAATCAAAGCTGCTCCCTTCATCACTCACATCTGACTGATGATGAAGCTTGTCCTTCTGCTTCTCGCATTCATTGTTGAGTTTTCGAATCCTTAGAAGTTTTCATGGGACCATGTCAGCATTCAGACACACGACTGAAGAAGCAGTAGAGGCGCTCGCGGCGATCTTTATCAGAAAATGATCCTAGGCATTGTCTCTTATCCGAAATGCTGGCTGTCAGCTATCGGGAGTTTGCAAGATGAAAACTGTTCGATTAACAAATCTGTTCACATAGTACGACTCCGATGGTCTGAACTCTCTTGAAGATGAACTCTATTTCGGAACACCTAGCCCAGACTAGAGTAGAGACCAGCCTACACGCGCATGCACTCGCTTGACGGCTATGCTTTGAGCACTATTTGAATTCGACTCTGACAATTCTGCTAGAGACTCGCCAGCCTATGCATGATGTGTGGTGCATGTTGTCCGATACCATGGACCTAAGTCGTTCGGTAATCCAATACCTTCCGCGCTGCAACACAGCGGCGCGCCACTTTTATGTGTGTTCTTGCTCCTGGCGCGAAGCATGCGATTAAATCTGCGGGGAAAGGAGTAGCCAGCCGCGGCTAACCGGAGAACTTTGGGAGCGCGATCCTTCGGCCGTAGGCGTGCGCGCCGTCTCCGGGAGTGGGCCCTCTCTGGGGTGTGCCAATAAAATGCAAGGCCTCTCTGCTAAATAAGAACAATAGAATAATAATGATAAAGATAAAAGGTTGTTCTAACAATTACAGTTTTCGTTTTGTATAAATTAGCAGTTTGCAGATGCAGACCGAGCGTATTGATGAGTCACGTCAAATACATGCATAAGCATTACTGCTCAGAGAAAGATAAAAACTAGAGGTACGTGTAAGTACCTAGCTAGTAGAACTGGCACCGTGACGGTGACGCGGAGAACGTAGACAAAGCCATGACCTCTGCAGCCCTGAAGCCATAGGTTTATTTTCTCAGGTACCCGCTGGCTATCGCGCTTTCGCTTCCTTGTCTCGCTTTTTCAGTGTTTTTCTTATTTGAATTGGGATTGAGATTACGTGACAAGTGTAGGTGTTTTGCAACCTCTAGTAAAAAGTAAAACGGCGACGAGTGCATAGGAATCCTAATCAATGACTCACAGGAGCTACTAGATGAGCAACAGAATGATAAAAGTGAAAGGAGAAGATGAAAGCGAGGTTTCTGCGACGAAATATTATGATGAACGGGCGCGCATACTTACTGCAGCTCACAATTCCAGACGCGAAGCCTATTGTCCTCCTGGAGAAGCCCCTCGTTCTACTGGAGAAACAGGTTGTCCTTCTGGAGAAAGCGGTCGCGCTTCTGGAGAAGCCAGAGCCGGTCAAACTCCTGAGGAACACTCTGTTGCTTTCGCTTCTGGAGAAGCTGCTCGCGTTTCTACGGGAGACTGTATACTATTTGCAGACGTTGACAGACTGACAGTGGATCAACTGGTGAAAACATATTCTTACGACATTTCCGCGTTGGCTCACATCGATGACGAGGAGGTACTAGATGATTGCGCTGAAGACGATGAGCAGATGGTTGGTGCAGTACCGCCTAGTATTCGGTCTACAAAAATTCAGAGTGCATTTATACCAAATCGTATCGATTTTGGAAAGTGTTCTGCTGGAAAGTCGTCTGGTTGCTCGGGGTCGTCTGCAGATGTCGGGACTCTACACGAGAATGGCGCTCCCAGTGGTCCTCGCGAGAACGCTTCTGGTACAAGAATTGTAGGTTTAACTGCATCTGGTGTTACTTCGGCGACGTCAGTATCTGGTGTTCTGGTTACTACAGATTTACACCTTTCTCGGTCGAGTTTTTCTTCGACGATGATAAAAACTCACGTGAAGACGTCAGCCACGTCGTGTGCAATTGAGGTTGCAGATGGTGCAATTGGAACATCACGAGTACAACAACAAGATCCGATCGGCTATGGACCAACTCGCCACTCGAAAACCTCTGGAGGAAGGGGCCGTGAATGCATTGTTGTAACTGATCGGGGCCCCTATGGGAAGGAAAAGGGCAAGCAGCCCAGAGTCGTCCCTGCACCTCCACAGGAACAAGAGGACAAGGCGCGGAACACCAAATTGCGGGTAGCAAACGTGTCTCCTCCACGTGGATCAGAGGAACCCCCGACGCTTGACCCAACTGAGTTGGGCTTTGTTATGGGACTGAAGTTCAAATTATGATCATGAGCGTGGCTGCAGATTCATGAACTCCGGGAGGGCGAGGATGACGATGAGCCGCGTGGACTTCATATTTTGGAGACAGCTGCGGAGGATGAAGCTGTGTGACGTGGCGGCAGTTTGACAAAATCGGGCGGTGTCGAGTAACTACTTACTTGGTAGAGGCATTGATTTCCTCCGCCTACTACTATCTTTCTGAAGAGGCACGGTTTCATGACATTTCTGAACCTCCTGCGCATCAACAACAAGAGCATGCGAGACACTTACTTACTCATCCGAAGGAACGAGGAAAGTGGAACTCTTACTTGATGTCTTCAGCAACGGCATGATGATTTCCCAGCGACGGCAAATAGCCTGTACGCCCTCAGCGATATTGATCTTAATCAAGAATATGATCATAATAATCCTATGAAATGATCATTGTGATTCATTTTTATAATCTCGTTGTTCTTCTACTTCTACTGCTGGGAAGTGCAAGAACTGCGAACGCAAAGATACTGGGACTATCGGATAATTTTTGTTCGGCATTCATGTCGTAATTCCTGGAAACAAAATGACTGTAGCAGATGGTCGATTATAATACACACAAGAATAACGAATGCGCCACGAATTTGATGTTGATGTTTATGTTTGAAGATGAGAAGCACGCTGAAGACGGAGAGTTCTTGGCACGATAGTACAGGACATCTATTGATGCGTCGAAGCAATCGCAGCGTAAGATGAAACAATGAATTGAATGCATCATCAACAACATGTGATTGTGAATTTTTCAGAGAACTATCACAACATGAAGACGAGATTTTGAATGATGTTGTCCCAATGCAAGACTCCTCTTTACGTTGTCATGGACGAGCGAAAGCGTGCTGTCTGGGGAGTATTCTCTGTGAAGAGCATCTTCATCTCCTGATTTTTCCAAAACAAGAATTGAATTGTTCCTTTGTGCGACTGAGAATCTAGATGATAGAAAGATGCTGGTGGTGCTGCAGTCCTTCTACACCTGCACCTGCTGCACGAACTTGATTTGTCCTGAATTTCTTGTGCCTCTGGCTGCTACGGTTCAAGCAGGTCTCTGTGGAGCTGTTGACGTCTCTACACTGGCTACATTTTCATCCACCTAACCACGCTCCTTCGTGTTCAAATTTAATCACGTTTCGCCACTTCCTAAAGAGCAGAGACCGATTTTCCTATTTCGATGTACCAGTTAGAAATAGAAGGATTGATCTTTTTGTCTTTGATTTCCTGCTCTTGGTTCTTGATATCCAATTTTTGAGGCTGCCAAAGCGGTGGCTTCCTTCTCCTGCACAGCCGGGACTGATTTCAACAATCTTCCAATAGTAGAGCCAAGAGAATTTGTAGACATAGGTCAGTCGAAGTTCGTGACGCCGTGCATGTAACAAGGCCCACACTGTGGAGTCAACGCAGATCTTTTTGCGAGCACAGAGTGAATGAATGAGTGCCAGCCAATACATAGTAGTAGAAAGCACTTGGCATTGGCTAACAGAGGTTACTTTTTTTGTATGGTCGTGATCAAGAACACGCACCAGTTCGTTATTTTTATCTTTTGAGATAGTATGTTTTTAAGAACATGTCGCCCTAGGTAGCAGGGATCGAGTTCGATTGATTACTTTTGCGGTTGCGCCGCCTACTCAAGAAGTACGATGCTGGACAACCACTGTTATCGTCTCTTCAGAAGCGCAGCAAAACGTCCATGAAATGAATGTCATACTTGCTGCTTCCACATCCACGATCACCTTTACATCAACCTTGCCGCAGTCGTAATAAATCTAATGTGAGAACACGCTGTAGATGACGGCGGACAAACAGATTTGCTTTGGCCGCAGGCGCACCATCTGCAGGTTGGTCCTCCACTAACTGAGAAGCCGTAGCGGTCGTCCTTGCGATTCCAGGATGCAGTATGCATGCTGGAATGAGAAGACGCCGCTGCTTCGGCCAGGAAGAAATCGCGACTTCACGACTAAAATGCACGACTAAAGCGCACGTCGAGTTGGGCACATAGTAGACCATCTCGCAGCACCTGAAGCAGGTCGTTGACTGAAGTGTAGAGATTCTCGTGCTGGCGCCGCCTCGAAACAGCAACAGAACTTCACACCACGACGAGGACCTCACTCGGAGTAGGGGACCGACTACAACAATATACGCGCATGCAATAACCAGGAACAAGAGAAAACGCTTTGTTTTGCGTCACCAGACATAAAGGACCAGCACAACGAATGTAAATTAAGAAGTTGCTTGCATTGTTTACGCATCACCAGGCATACTTGGACTTCAAAATGGTGAAGAGCTCAAGCGATGAAAACGAAGATGAAGAGTGCCCGCTTTGCCTGGATAGACTGGATGCGACCGATCGCGTTTTTTTCGCGTGCACATGTACTTACTCCTTTTTTTTCTGAAGATTCAAATGCTTGGTCGTGTTGAAAAATTATGGTGAAGTTATTGATTAGAAGCAGTTCCTAATCTAAATGAACTTTTATCAATCTCCAGGATTTTTTAGCTCGACAGATGATAAAATAAAGATGAACTAGAACATGCTGAACCTTTCAAACGTATTTTTCTCAGGTAATTACCAAGTTTGCATGTTTTGTGTGCAGCATATCAGGGATTACGGAAATGGAACATGCCCTGCATGCCGTCAGCCCTACGATGACTCCAATTTTCGATTTCTCGGAGGCAGACCTGGCGCCACGGAAGAAGCACAGCGTCCAAGTAGTTACTTCAGTTCATTTTTCCTACGTGCATCTTCACAGTATATCTCAGAAGAGCCTTTATATATATGGAGTGGTCCAGGGTGGGATAGCGGTCCAGAGAAGTAGAAAGTGGGCCAGAGTGGAAAGCCGAGATCAGAAGAGGGGATGGGTGGCAGACAAGGCGATCAAGAACGGTGGACGAAGGAGAAAAGGGAACGAGGGGGACGGGGAAGTGCCGGAAGAGCAGGGGAGGGGATGAAAGACGGGAGAGGCAGGGGAGATGAGAACAAGAAGAGAGGGGCGCCAGAAGCGAAAGGGCCCGAGGGATGGGAGGGTGGAGGAACCAAGGAAAAGGCGAGCGTGGACAAAACTAAACGCGCGAAAGAAGCGAAGAGGCAAGCAAAGACAGCAGAGACACGCAAGCGGCACGCCAGTCGCAGATCTCAAGACGATAATCTACTTGCGCCACGCTGCCCTTGCAAAAATTTGGGGGGGAGGCGGGGGGGATCTCAAGGACGCAGCAAAGTTCTCCTGGCCGGCAGAGTCGACCAAGGGAAGGCCACAAGCGGCCGCACCTCTATGATTATGACAACGAAGAGCAGAGGCCCGCCCCCTCGCTCTGAGATCGACAGCGCGCGGCCTTTCACGATGGTTGGAATGCCACACGCAGCGAAGCCACCGCCGAGCGACTGACAAGCCTCAAGCGCGGGCACTTCCTCCACCGCTTGGGGCGCGTCCTCCTTGCTGGCGCTTGGATCTTGGTGGAAGAGCGAGCGAGACAGCAAAGACCACGCGGCGCAACAACGTGCACCAGCGGCCGCAGACCAGCGCCGCCGAGCGGTGCTCGTCTTTGTCTCCTTGCCGCCTCAGGCTGCTCGCCCCCGGTCAGGAATGGAGGCTGCGCTGAGCCCCCGGGGGGCACTCAGCCGCCAGCAAATACGGGCGCCCAGTCGCTTCCCTTGGCACTGCCGCCCCGACCTCAAGGCACAACCGTGGCAAGCCCGCCGGGGTACCAAGGTGCTGAAACAAAAGGCCCCCCAAGCTAGCGCCTTGCCTCGAGAGGATTGCCTGTCTCTTGTCTATCACCGAGTAGACGCCTAACATCATCCGCGACCTTTGGCATAATTATCGCGGCTGCGACTTGGTTCAGGGTGGCAGAAATTCCACCCCGGACTGGTTTGGGCGGGGATAAAATAAACTTGCAAAAACCTGGGCCACGGTGAGATAGGAGCCAAATCAAGGGAAAGAATTGCCAGCGTTCCACCCTGAACCAGAGCGGGAGCCAGCCTGAACCAGGTCCACCCTGAGCCGCTGCATATATGACAAACGTCTTTGCTGCTCGTTGTACTTGTCTCACCTCTGGTCTGCCTGGGTGCTGGTTCATTTGAGTCAGTGTTCTGGTCTACGATGTGCACGTTTATCCGAAATTACAAGGTAAAGTTCAGATAATTTGATGAAAATCTCGATCTTCTCTCAGGCAGTCAAATCGAATCTGAGCAGCCAGCGGTTGCCGCGCAGCGAGTATCCAAGACGTCGAAGGAACCTACTTCGTCTTACAACAAAAAGGAGGCCACTGCTACATTGTCACAACAACAAAAAACAAGCCCGGATAAGAAAGGAGTGTCAACAGCGAAACGCGTCTTCCCCGAAATCACTGATGAAAGCTTGAGAAGCAAACTCGTTGACGTGCTCAAGTCAAAACGAGTGCCACAACGAAACTCCGTTTACGTCACAAACATCGTTCCGGCTTTAGCACTCGATACAGCGTTGCGGGATGAGTCTATGTTCGGCAAATACGGAAAAATTTTGAGGGTAACAAAAAGAAAATAGAGTCTTGTGCATGTAATTAGTCGTATTAGTGCTGGTACCTGATTAAGTTGTAGGTTTGAAATGATTACTTAGATAGATGTAGGCTACATAAGATATGAGGTTTTTTATCGTTGCCGAATACGAACAAATAGTCGTCGATAATATTTATTTAGTGATACAACAACTGATCGAAGACGAAGATGAGCATCTTCTTCAATAATTTCTTGCAAAGAGGACGATGCTGATTGCATTACCACGGTTTCAACACATCAATAACAGGTAACAGTGTCAGACAAAGCATTCAAACCACGCGGAAGTGACAAAAGTTTTTATGCGGCAACGATTGTTTATGAAAAGGACACCAGTGCCGCAGCAGCCATCGCAGCTCTGGATGGAGACTCTTCTTTCGGAGAAGGAGCACTTAGCGTGACACCAGGACAGAACCGCTACTGTGTCCATTGGCTTGAGGGACAAGAATGCTTCCGAAGGGGAAACTGTACTTGTTTTTTCCTCGGCCATTTCTTGAACTACGTGATTGTGGTCGGTCGGCTACATTATACGTGTCAAATACATGATGGGCTAGGACGTATTAGCAAAAGTTGATGTAAGTACTAGTTGTACCTACTGTAAAAATGTTTCTGAAGAAAACACTTTCAGAAATTCATTTTCATCAATTTAACTTCAATTTCAATCAGGCAATTACCTCCATGAGTTGTATGAGGGGCACCGCGATTTGAAAGCGCTCGAAAAGGAGGCCGCAACGAAGGGAGGGAAAAACGCACTAAAAGGTTCTGGCAAGAAGGGCTATATTACAGCCAGCGTCAGCACGGGCAAAGGAGATCGCTATCCTATATTTTCAGGGCCAGCTGGGATCCCACTCACTGCGTCAGCGCCATCTTCTGGCAAACCTAGAGGCGCGCTCGTGCCGGACCCCACCGGTCGTGGCAGTGGCACAGCAAATGGCACAACGGCAACGTCGGTGGCCCCTGGCAGTGGTGTCCTGTTCTCGAGCACAGCGGCTGCTTCTAGTAGTAAGACCGGGACGACAACGTCCTCTAGTTTAGTCGGCGAAGGAAAGAACAAGAAGGGGCTCGGCAAATATAAACAAGCGCAAGAAGTAGAAGCATCATCTGGAGGTGAGTCAGGTGCTGATACAGCACGAAACCAAAAAACTTCTCCTGGTGCTGGTGCCCCTTCAACGTCTACGAAAAACGACGGGAAAAACTACAATAAGAAACAATCTTCCAAAGACGCTGCTGCTGCTGCTGCAGCTGTTTCCTCTTCACCTGCCACCGCCGCCCAGTCGAAGTGCTTTGATGAACGGGATGCACCTAGCCCAGCCAGCAAGCAAGCATTCGAAGAGATGGCGCTCTGTGACGTGTCCCAAGGTCCCAGCGTCAATAAAAAGCAAAAGGAGTGGGGCAATCGAAAGTGGGCCATTTATCACCACGAAAAGGTAAGCTCTGCCTACAGTGTGAATGAGTGGTTCCTCTATTTTCTCAAGAAGAAGAAAGACATGCTGGACGCAGAACAAGAACAACAGAAAGCAGCGGCCACGGCCACAACCACGACTAGCGAGAAGAGCAACAAGGCAGCACCACCACAAGCAGGTCCCGTGGAAAACAACCCACAGGCGTCCAAAAACGGAGAAAAGACGTATTTTTCTACGCGTGGTCAGTTGTACTAGGATTTTTACTCGTGCACCTGAAGTCTGAAAATTGTTTGATCAGCAGTTTCGTCTTGATGTTGAACATGAAGATGATGATAACGATGATCAAATTGTGCTCAAACCCTCAATCAAGAAGCCAATGAATGTGTAGTCGCGGTAGTTTTTAGCGTATCTTGTTTACTCAACCCGTGACTCAATTGTTATTGTAGTCGTCCTATTTTATTGTCTACATGATTATATTCTAGTGATGAGCCAGGATGTGAATGTTATCAGCCCATCTGCTTCCCTTGTCAAGCAAACATTATTTCTTTTAAATAACTCTTTATGTAGGCACAACAAGAAGAACAAGAAAAAGTGGGATCACTGGGAAGGCTGGGAAGAGGAGGCATGGACGCAAGCGGAGCTAGACCAATGGGAAAAAGAGAAGGCCGAAAGATTAGAAAAGAAAAGGGCTGCAAAGCAACTCTCCAATCAAGAATCTCCACCGAAAACGCCGCCGATTGTTGTTGGGGAGTCCACGAAAAACGCCACTCCTTTGCAGGCTTTTTCCGGCGCAGATACAGCCCCCGCGAATTCTGGCAAAAACGGGACGACCACCTCGACTTCTTCGACCAACACGGCGACATCTTCTTCAGCACCAGGAGCTAGTGCTAGTGGACTACATCAAGATGCTGGAAATAGTATGAAGATGAATAAGAGGAATCAGCACACGACTAGTAGCAACAACAAGAGCGGGGGCGCTGCAGAGGTCGAAGCATCGCCTCGGGGACCCTCGGAAGCAGTTGATTATGCGCCGAAAGTACCACCACCTTCGGACACAAGTACTGCAACTGGCGGTGACGGTGAGAAAGGAAACAAACAGAAGTACACGGCTCAATCATCACCGAGAACAACGAGCGGTAGGAGCAAAGAAAGAGGCGGCGCTCCTGAACAGAAAGCGACTGCAAGGGCTGCGAAAAAACAAGAGGCAGAGACGACAAAGAAGCAAGGAAATGGCGGAGGACATCAGCAGGTAGACAGATTTTTGTGAAGGTACCGATTCACCCGATCATGAAGTCAACAAAGATACAATTATCATTGATGCCCTCGCTGAGGAGGAGCAATAGCATCAAGATCAACGGCTGCAATTTATACTTATAATATATACTAGCTATGAGCGTCCGATAACATCCCCCTCACTAGGATCCTCACCCTCCCCAAAGTAAGAAGCTAAGCACTGCAAAGATGTGAGCGATATGCGTTTTCCAAATTTCGAAAATTTTCCACGTTTTTGCGTCGTTTTGGGATTGAATCCGGTGCGTTTGAAGTGGTAAGACCCCAAAACTTTTGACTTTAAGCCCTTTCTCTGCAATTTAATTCCTTGGGTTCGCGTTTTTCAAATTTCGAAAATTTTCCGCATTTTGTTGCCGTTTTGGGATTGAATCTTGTGCGTTTGAAGCGCTAAGACCCCAAAGCTTTTGACTTTAAGCCCTTTCGCTGAAATTCAATTTCTTGGATTTGCATTCTTCAAATTTCGAAAAGTCTCCACGTTTTGTAGTCGTTTTGGGATTGGGTTTTGTGCGTTTGGAAGTGCTAAGACCCCAAAGCCTTTGACTTTAATCCCCTTCCCTGAGATTCAATCGCCTGGGTTTGCATTCTTCAAATTTCGAAAATTTTCCACGTTTTGTTGTCCTTTTGGGGTTGAATCCTGTGCGTTTCAAGTGCTAAGATTGCCAAAGTTTTTGACTTTAAGCCCTTTCGCTGGGATTCAATTTCTTGGATTTGCATTCTTCAAATTTCGAAAATTCTCCACATTTTGTCGCCGTTTTGGGATTGAATTCCCTGCGTTTGAAGCGCTAAAGTGCCAAAATTTTGGATTTTCAGCCCTTTCCCTGAGAGTTAGCTTATTCTCGGACTCGCATTTTTCAAATTTCGAAAATTTTCCACATTTTGTTGCTGTTTTCGGATTGAATTCTGTGTGTTTGAACTTGAAGTGCTAAAGTCCCAAAATTTTTGATTTTAAGCCCTTCCCCTGAGATTCTTTCAATCGCTTGGCTTCGCGTTTTTCAAATTTCGAAAATTTTCCACCTTTTTCGTCATTTTGAGAGTAAATCCCGCGAGTTTGAAGCTCTAAGATCCCAAAGTTTTTGATTTTAAGCCCTTTCCCCCGAAATTCAATTCCATTGTGTGCTTCGTGGTTTCCTGGGTTCATGGGTTCATGGGTTTGGGGTTTGTTTGTTTTTGCGTCGGAGGTTTTGGGTTCGGGTGTTGGAGGTTTTGGGTTTGGGTGTTGGAGGTTTTGGGTTTGGGTGTTGGAGGTTGAGGTTTCGGAAGGGAAGTGTTTGCAAAGTTTTATTGCTCTTAATATTATAGATATTGCTTGTTTTGAAGAAGATGCTGTTGCTCCTGCATTTATTATCAAGAATATAACGATCGTTTTTTATTCGTCAGGTGTACGCGATCCCACAAGGTCCGAAGCCAGAGGGGGTGCCTGATCTATCGAAGTTGGAGCCACCGACCCCGTCTCTGCCTCCTTCGCAGGCGCCGCCAGCTAGCGTCTCGTCGGCCACAAGCAAACGAGTACAGAAGGAATCGGAGAAACAGTAACTACACATTTTGTTTACTTAGCTTATGTTAGAATTAGCAGTACGTGATTGTGATGCTGGATATACTGGTGGTGATGCGACGGTGAGGCAGGCTCTTTTTCTATCTTCTACAATGTCGCTCTCGTTCGTTCTTTGCATCGAAATTACTTATGCTAATTTTGTTCAGGTCTGCTTCTAGCAAAGATTCTGCCGCGGGAAGCCCCGATAGAACGGTAGGAGGGGGGAAAGAGGCACGCAAGGGGAAGAAGAATAAGAGCTCCTGGCAAAGAGTTGATCAAGCTTCGCCATCTTCTTCTCCCGAAGACATCAAAATGACTACGGCAGATGTGCCACAGAAGACCTCATCAGAAGTAAAACCAAGGCCAACTCAGAGTCCAACTGACCGTCTTGTTCCAACTGCTCCACAATTACCGCCGCCGGGTGCATTTGCTGGGCCAGGGTTCCCACAGTCCGTACCTCCATCTGGTCTATCCGCAAGAGGAGAGCGAGGCGAAGCGCCGTCAAGTAGACCACCAGGCTTCGACCCAACCGAGGGACCGCCTCCAGCTTTGGGGCATCCATCGCAGATGTTGGCACCCCCTTCGATTCCGAAGGGACCGCCGCCATCCACGATACCACAGGTCTCTCCGCCCGACCTGGCACCGCCTCCTGCACTCCCGCCACCGTACTAATTCTGGCTTCGAGTTCGACCGGAATTCCCAGTTTCTAATTTTTTTTCACCCTATGTGACTTTCATATGGTGTTGCATTAGTATTTTTTGTCAATCAATTACATCTCAACAAATAAATATGAATTCAGGTTCGTGCCTCCACGAGGTGCTCCTCCACCAATGATGAATGGCGCACCGCCAGGTGGCCGCGCTCCTGTTCCGCGACCGCCACCGAGCTCGTCCTCCACAGCGATGTCTAGAAAACTCTCTGATCGAGAGACGCCGAAAAACACAACACCAGTGAACTACAGTGCGTTCACCGGAACTCCGCAGAATCAGGCTGCTGCTCCGTCAGGCGGAGGCATGTCGTCACTCCAACTACAGGCACCGCCTCCCGGCTCCCAACCAAGCAATCACAAGCACAATTTTGCGCCATCGTTCAGGCAATCTCCTCGAAATTCTCCTCGAAAACAGCAGCAGCTCCAGCAACAAACTTTCTTTCTTGAGAGGCCGCAAAGTTTTTCGCCTCCTGCTGCGGCCCCCGAAGGCCCGCCTCCAGCATTGGGTCACCCACCTTCGGCGCTCTTGGGTCATCCAACACTGCCTCCCGCACTGCCTCCTGCAGCGGCACGCCGATTTGTGGAAGGAGAGCACTCAAAAGCAGTCTCTTTGACCGCGAGCGACGACAGCGCCTCGACGTCTGGGAGGGCTGCGGGGTGCCCTAATCTTGGCCACGAAGCTATCAGCGCGTCCATCCAGGATTTGGTTCTGATCGATAGCGGAGCTAGTACAGGAGGGTCGTTGGGCGGCTGCAGTTTCGCTGCGCTTACGAGCCGCTGCTTCGACAGCAACGGCAGCATCACAGAAGAGGAAACGAGTAGCGCACGACTCACGGCATCGGGTGGTACTGTGGTCGACGGCACGGAAGCAATGCAGCATGGGGGCTCATCTTCAATAGCAAATTCTACGATGCTCGACTCTATCTCAAGAATATCCGTGAATACTAGTAGGATGGACATTGAGAATATCATGAGTCATCTACAACAACCTCATGAAGCATCTACTTCTTGCGGCGCTGCTGGATCATTAGCACAGTTCAGAACACAAGATGAGGAGGAGGACGGCAGAGCAAGCGTTGTTCGTGTTACAGATTCTCAAGCAGGTGTAGGAGCTACATTGAACACGGGCAAACAGCTTCGTGAGAAAATACTCGACGAGGGAGTTCCCGGTTCACAGCGAATATGTAGCCGATCCGCGCTTCTTGTACATCGCAGCTCTGACGCAAACACAACAAATTGCGGCTGCGAAGAAGGTGCAGGAACAACGACCACCGCAGGAGGAACAACATCCACTACCATCGGCGGCACGGCAGCCGGGGAAACAACCCCAGCAGCCTCGACATTGAAACGCGCAGGCCCGACTGTGAGTAAGGCGCATGTTGGACCCAACAGTATTCCGCGAATATCAGCCACAGGAGCATCATCGGCCTTCAAATCTACCGTCGCTTCCAGCACGACGTCCAGCACCGGTTCGGCAGCCAGTGGCGTTACGCTTCCGGGCGTCACGAATGCAGGAGGCCCTGTGGCACAAGAATATGTTGTGCAAGAGATGCATTCTTGCGCCGCGCAACATCAGATCTTGACTGTCAGAATGCCACCCTCATCAATGCCAGGAGCTGTTTCCCCTCACCCACTTCTAGTTGGAGGAGCCGGATTCCAACAGCAAGGACCGCAGCAACCCACTTGTGGCGCTTTGCAAGCCCTTAGTCTGTCTCGCTTTGAAGGGTCAACATCAAATGCAGGAGTTCCGATGTCCGGGCAGATGCCGAGCCCAACACAGCTTTTGGCTCCCCATCAGCAGCTTCGGTTGGCGCCGAGAATAGCAGCGCCTGAAGCGATATCAACAACAAGTGGCAACTTCAACTCTAACTCTGGAATGTTGATTGCCGGACCACCTACGGTTGGTGGAGTTGGGTCTTTTCCCAGTACCGCAGGTGCTTCTTCTAGTAGTTGCAGCGACCAGCATCCCCAGAGGCAGAACATTATGAACGCGAGTCTAAATCAACCTCCAGCACCTGCGGAAACGAACCCTCGATTTCAGCACTATGGACAGCCACAACATCAATTTTCGTCAGTGCCATCCAGTGCACCCCAGCTGCAGTCAACTGCTTTTCGAAGCTCGCCAGTCGGGCAAATCACGCGGGAAACGCTGCATATGTTTCAGCAGAAGTCTTCATTGATGTCTCAGTCATCTTCAGCAGCTGCACCTCTTCCAGTGGGAACACCGGCTCCAGGAGTTGGAGCCGTTATTTCCGGACTTCCAGCTTCCTCTCCAACACCTGCTGTGGTCGCGGGCACCTTACACGCACCATCGACGTCGCCTCTCACGGGCATGGTTTCGATGCCTGCGTCTGCAGCGAGTGCTGCCAACGTGGGTAATGTGCTGGCATCTACTGATATCCCAACTTCATCAACATCGAATAGTGTTTATTTTGGTTTCACGCCAGCGACTGGTGCACCATCGCCCTTGGCTTCCTCGTCAAGCTCATGTTACCCACGAGGAAGCCGTCTAGCGAATCCGTCGATGCTGCAACATCAACAGCACCAGCAGCTACTAGTACAACAGTCAGAAGGACTTGCACAGCAGCTGATAGCGCAGATGATGCAGAATCGGTCGCAACAACAACAGCAACAACCGATGCAGCAGGCCCTGAGAGGTAGCTTGGCGGGGCTCTGTCAGCAACAAATAAATGCTGGGAGCTTCGTTCAACAAGGAGGAACAACAGTAACGAGTGCAATCGCATCAATGAATAATAGTACCACGTCGAACACCAAGAGCGTCAGTACTATGGAAGCACCTGTGATGTCATCCACGTCAACGACAGTCCCCCTGCCTCCATCTTCTTCAAACCACGAGGGTGTCGCAATGCTCAGCGGACCGCTAGGGATTACGCCCCAGCAACACCTGGGATTGCAGCTAGCTTTGCAGCAGCAGATGTCAATGTCAGGACCACCGAGTAACAATGAATTGCTAACACAGCAACGGCAGCAAACGACATCTTCCACGCAACAAGGTGTTGGCGGTACCACAATAGTGCAGGCAACGTTCCCCCCAAATACACGGCGAGGTAGTCGAGAATATTTGTCTGGCCGTGGCGAGCATCTTACTGACGTGAGCGGACGTGCGTCTGTGATGACTGCGGCAATAACACCTCATCATGGCCCCCGGGGCAGCGGTGTCAATTTGTTGCCACACACGAATTCTCACGCTGGTTCTTGTGCAACTACAAACAATATCATCAAGGGCGACAATGGCGGCGGTGGGGGTCCTCCAAGTGGATTACCGCTTCAACAGTTTGTGCAACATCCTCAGGTACAGACCCCTACTTCTACCTGTAACAAAGGTGGAGCGGGAACAACAGGAGGGCCAGTTGTGCACAACACTAGCAAAGCTAGTAATCATGGATCACTGGCGCAAGGGATGAGCATTCTTCACATCCTTGGCAACCAAGCGCATGCGCCGCCCAACATGGCAGCGCAGGAGCAAACGCCGTCTTGAATCCTGCAGGCGCCTCTTTAAATAGTGAACCTCTGATGTACTTTCTTTTTATCATGTTTACAGTCACAACCTTGTCAACAAGCATAGTTTGATTTGCAGCAGTCACAACTTGAGGCAGATGTTTTTTACGGGGTCTTCCAGTTCCTCTACGTAGATAATAGACACAAATTCAAATATCGTACAAAATTAAATCCTGCTAAGCCAGTATTTCTGAAAAACCGTTGAAATTCAATCTGTGACGTTTATTCGAACATTTTGATATTTTCTTCTTTCTTCATTATGTTGAGCAAGCAACGGGCTCATGCGTGATAGAATTCTAAGCTATTGGTAATCACTTACCCGACTTAAAATTCAATAGATTGATAAATATAGATCACCCCCGCTCACCCTAGCGAACAGGCTGGGCCTGCGGACGGCATTCCGATATTTTTTCAATTGGAATGTTGTCGTACTTATAATTTTTTCGAACGTAGAAGATGAATTTCTATTGTGTGTCCCTCTAAAAAGCGCCACATTGTCGTAGTCTACTTCAGTGGATATTTTACTCAAACATTGGTTGATGAGATTGTCTCGCGTACGTAATCAACTTCAAAGCATTTTTTTAAAACGCCCTGAAGATGAATCTTGTCGGGTTTTGTAGTTGAATTCTAGTCATGGTGTAATAGTTTTAGTTGCTAACTCCTTCGATGAGATCAGCGATCGGGTAGTGCGATCCGCAGAACTGCTCAAGTCAGATGCGATCAAACTTCTTCCTCCGTATGGGTATCGTCTTGTATTCAATAGACCTAACCTAGTTCCAAAGCATCAGGTCATTATATCTCTTTTTTGTCGTCATCACCCACACCCGTATTTTGTTTTTTTCGTGTCAATGTCAGTCATTGTCTTCGCTCACTATTGATTTCTTTTGTCGCTCGTCAATGCATCATCTTTCGGAATTAGAATACTTCTCACACTCACGACGCGGACGCGTCGTCTTGTGCTCCTTCTACAGATAACACGCAGCTCATAGATATGTGCTATTGGTACTATATTAATGTATCGTGTGAAGGAACGACTACTTCTCTGCTAATATTCCTTGTTGTACTAGTTGTTCCCCATCCCCAGCATCCATGTTGTATCTGTCGAAGTCAATTGAATGTTTTTGGCTCTTCTTCCCAGGTCGTAATTTTCACTCACAAGGAAGCATCATGAAGATAAACTTAAAGTTATTCATTTTCATAGAGTCTACTCAGGCATGACATTGCTGTGTTTATCCCCCCATCCCCCAGATGATTGGATTATGCATCGTCGTCATTATTAGCTTTGCGTATTAAGGATAAGGAAACTAGAGTTGATAATTTACCTCGGGTAGGCTGTACCTCATCTAGGCAATCGACAGATAATTACTCAGAGGATTTCACGAACTCCTCCACACGAAAAATTATATAAATATATGAATCCCTCATCTTCACCCAGAATTCCACCCGTCATCCAAGAACCAGAAACTGCCGTGACAATCTGCTATAATTGGTACCTCCTCCTTTGACCTTGTGGTCCTGGTCGTCGACAATATGAAATTTTTCAGCGCTCGACGGATGTACATGCTCTTTGTATTCCCTGGGAATATGCTAGGTCCTGCTTCAAAATAATTGCTTCGTCTGAATATGATATCGATTGTACTAAACGTTGCGGTTTTCAGCAGGCATCTGCTCTCTACTACTCCTGGTAGTACTAGTTGAGGCTCTTGCAGCTTCAGTAATGTTCGATACAACAAGAACAAGTTTTGATGATGTTGCGGCAACGCTGGGAACATGACCCAGTATTTAAAGCGGTCCAATCGGTAGTTAAGTGAGCACAATTATTTTGCGAGGAAAAATAATTCTACTAGAGCAGCTTATAATACTGGATGAGAGGACATAATCCGGAGCTTGTTCTAAAAATGACATTGATTGACGAGAGGAAAAAAATGAGAGGACGAAAAGTGCACCAGTCGTGCATAAGAATGGCACCTACTTTAGGCAGCTGACAACCTCACTGCACAAGAACTACTTGTGCCGAATCAAGACGAGCAAGAGCAGATTGATCTTGTCTTCACGTTAATAGTCCGAGGAATCTGAACACAACTCGAAGGCGAAGGCGAAGACCCCAAAAGCATCGAGAAAAAGTCAATTTGGTTTTTTTGCTCCTAACTCCATTGATAGAAATATATAGACTTTCAAGATGGAAGAGGTTCATTTCAGCACGCGTGGCTTGCTGCGATTCTTGGTCTCGTCCGCGTGGATATGGTCATGGTCTAGCTGGGAAGAATCCGCACTTGCAGGTAGTCGAAGGATCAAAAAGAAAAATGGACGCATTCTTGGCGGTGCGTCCTCCATCTGCGATAAAGAGATTTCAGATTCGTTATCCGAACGCATCCGAAATCTAGTCATGTCGCAGGAGTGGCAGGCGATGCAGCAGCTTATCACACAGGTTCACACGGACGCCGAAAATTCAGCAGACAAGTGCGACACGAAGGTACAACTACTTACTAGCTCCATGATTAGCATCATCTGCAAAGGAGATTCTAGAATTGACACGATCGAGCATAGAAGAGAGTGGGCTTCTGTGTTGTTACCGGAAAATATTAAGTTTGAGGTTAAGCTTAAGGGCAAGTCTTTCCTTTTTCATCTTTATCACTTTTTTCATATTAAGGATCAAGAGGAGTAGTTGTAAATGAATCTGAATGCTACTAGACTGCCAGCAAGCAGATTTTCACTTGGGTGAGGGACGCTGTGGACGACATGAAGTCTGAAGCGGACGATTTAAAGCGCATCGTCATCGACAAGAAGTATCTAGAAAAGAAGAACAGTTTCACAGACGTGCGTCCGGCTTTCCAATGGGCTCAAAACAAAACGCACTTGTTTTTGTTGATTAAAATGTCCGCACGTTGGAACGCGCCTGGCGCACTGAAGCTCATTCGCGGACCAGGTGCCACAGGAATGAAAACGGGGTCTGTGGTTAATTCTCTTGCGGCGGACGAGAAAACGGGCGCATCGATTGTTGTTATGACAGACGAGACAGAGCTATTCTTATTTCTTCATAATATCATGTTCATGATGTGGCAACGAAAGTGTTGTATGCCACCTCTATTGTAATTCTAATTCTCTAGAATACGATTTTTTCATCAACTTCTTTCAAACTTCGTTTTCGTATACATGTTAAGGATGTTGTCGGCGTGAACACTGAACATAATGAAGAAGGTTTGTTTCCGTCCTTCCATAAGTTTCGGGACCAGTGGCAGCGCGGGTCTAGGGCCTTTTCTGTCCTTGCGGCGCAACGAAATGCCATTTGAGCTGAACTTCACAGCCTATGGCCAGATTTCGGCAACCAAGTATCGCTATTCGCTAAACCTACCTCTGTGGGATGGTATCTACTCCGCAAACGTGGTGCTGAATTCCGTGGGCAAGTTTTTGGTCACGATCGAAAAGACGTTTCCTGGAAGGTGGAAAACCTTGACTCATTCGGGTACTTCTAGTACAGGAGGTACAGGAGCTGCTCCTTCAACGAGAACAACAGCATCTTCAAGTAAAGGGAGGACTACAACAATGTCTGCTACAACTTCATCTTCTGCTGAGAGTAATAATCACATGCGTTGGGCAGAGCGACAAGAAATCGAAGACAAAAAGGAGTTTCCTGTGGGAAAAGAAAGCGACGACGAAACGGCCGGAGACCGCGCTGCACGGACGAACCGGAAGGACAGTCCTGCGAGTTGCGAGCCGAATGGACAACTCTACTGTCGAGCGAGAGACCACTGCGTTCTCGATTGCGCCATCTCCTGTAGTGAGGATTACGGAATCATCCAAAGGGGAGAGTGTTCTGGTCGCCCAATCATTGACGGGCCGTCGCCGGACACGCGAATACGTGTGAATTTATCGGACGAACACCCAAAACGTTCCATTTTTTCGGGTCTGATGTCGGTCGAGGCAAACTGGGGTATTGTGGATGAGGTAGATGTGCATGCAGCTCAACCTCCAGGGACGACAACATCAGCTAGTAAAGCAAAAACTTCGCGGTTGCTGTTCACGGCCACTCGGGAGAAACCGCGGTTCCAGGTAAACGCATTGGAACTCGGAGCTTCAGCCGAGGTGGAAATCACCGCGCGAAACGTCTTTGGACAAGCCATCCGACCAGTGACTCAGGTCCTCGTGGATATGCCGTATCTCCCGGAGTTTGTCGCGGTGGAACTCGTTTGTGAGGACCTCAACGCAGACAAGAAGTGGGCACGCTATAAGTTTGCGCTAAAACTCTGGGAAGATGAAAAGGCTGCAAGAGATGACGGGTCATCATCTAGCACAGGAGCTGACGTTGAAGTAGCAGAAGTTGCCCGCCCTACCACAACACGTACAAAATCAAAATCTCGTCCGTCTTCAGAAGCTTCATCAAATTATAATGCTGATCTCCGTGCGACTGATTACTACAAATTTGTTTGGGCTAAGCGGCGAAACTCTGCGTGGGAGACTGTCGAAACGAAAACTATAACTAAGCAGCTTGGCCCAGATCCGTTTGGGCGGATAGAGCTTCGAGGTGAGTACGAAGAGAACGTCTGGACTGCGAACATGCCCCATGACACGCAGGCTCCTTCTGAAGCAACCCACGTCGTTGCCATGCCATACAGCAAACACGGAGCCGGGCCAGTATCGACTTGGGTGGCTTGTGAAATTTTGGATGATAAATCGGAAGATCAGGGTGCTGCAGCGGGACCAGAAAACGTTGATGTTGTACTAGATCATGATACAGCCGCGTCGTCCCTGGCAGGAAGATCTACAAGTAATTCAAAAGATGAGAATCTGAAATTGAAACCAGAACAAGATTTTCTTCCAAATTAATTGGACGAGTACGCTTGTAATTGTCACTGCAACTAGCTTGCATCCAAGCCTAATTGCAGGGTACACGCTGGCTCCAAGAGCAACCACGACCGGGCTAACGTTCAGTTTTGGTATCACGGCCTGTTGAGACATAGATGAAGACACAACTAGCTACTATTGCCGATGTAGCTACTCTTTCGCTCCGCTTCTTCTTCTGGATTCTTGCATGTTCCTTCGACACGATCGTCCATGATTTTTGCAGAAAGAATCTGATTCTGTCCGTTGACGATGACTTGGGGTTGCATTCCGCAGCGACTTTTTCTTGCGGGATAGAAGCAAGTGCATCATCAGTATAATACCAGTGTAGAGGTTGAGGTTTAGAGACTGAAGATCAGACTTAATGCCGAGGAGAAGAAGAAGTACCCCCTGACAGAGAGGCGCAGCACGTGCAACAATCAAGTCTGTTCTTTTCGCTATCTTCGGTTTTGGTTTTGATTTTATTCCCTCCCAGGTTTCCCAACAGCAACACTAAATCCGCGCAGCTGCCTAACATCGTTAGTTAGGAGACGGAATTATTATTTTTGGATAGAAGATCATGATTTTTCTTCCGTGCTGTCGTTGAATGAACAAGAAGCTTTTCTCCTGCTTGAGTCACATCTGCATAGTCACTTTTTCATCATCTCATGCCTCAACGTGTTATTGTTAATAATTTTTTCTGGTGTCGCTGTGTATTCGACTTATCATGGTCCTATGTATTTCACTCCAAGATGAAGTAGCTTCTCCCACTTTTACGGACATGAAGAAGATGGGATTTTTCTCTCTCAAAAATGATTGATGAACTATCGTTTTCTTAGGAGGACCTCTCATAGTTTTTTAGTTCTTCTTCTTCTTTGATGAATACATACTTTTTTTGCGATAGATACAGAACACGGAGGATTATTGCTGGATCAACGACAAAAACGCCGAGTGTGTGCAATTATATCCGTACCCGGGAAACCACTAGTAGTTACTGCACGATGGCGGACGACGCAGCTGCGCCCGAAGTTGGGCGAGCCGTGGAGTTGAGGACGCTGCCTGACGAACTCGCGGATAGCGTTTATACCACTGAGAAGTATCCACTGATTCTCGACCCGACTGTTAAGGCTTTCCACTTGCTGTAAAAAAATGTTGTTGTAGTTAAAGAAATTGACTTGCACTGGGTGGTGGCATATATATTCTAATTTATGAGCCCAGCCGCAGCCACTTTTCGCGCCTGCGCGTCCTTGATTGAAACTTCTATGATGTAGTTACTTAAGCGTTTTGTTCTGGCTCTAATATCCGTGTTGCGTACAATTTTTTGAAATATCGTGGACGATGTCTTTCCGCAATGCGGCAGGGAGACCTGGACAAAGAGAGTTTGCGCATTGGGCTTGTTCAAACGATGCATAATGGGGCCTGGCTGGTGTTAGATGCGGACGTGGTTGACGTTGACTGGAGCGCCCTCTGCGAAGATGATACATGCTTCCCACCTGAAGTTTTCCAGGGACCAGCTGCGCTGTTCGATATGGACGTTTTTTCGAAGTTGCCACGGCCAGCGGACGAGCTGGCGGCAAAAGTGTCCTACGAAAACCTGAATTTGGAGCAAGAGGGCCTGACAGACAGAACCAAGACTTTTCAACCGGAAAAATGCGTAGAAGTCGATTCGCGGTTTCAACCGCAAGTTAAGAAACTACTCTGCAGAATTTGTGCTCGTACAGAACAAATATGAAGACCGTTCTTCTTCGACGAAATCCCTAATGATCTGGTGCATTTTCTCCCTCTAAAGCGAAAGCCTTCAGGTTAATCGTTGTTACGAAGAAGACGACGCCACCGCCATTCTTAGCTGAGAAGATGGATGTCCTGACCGTCGCCCTGCCGCGTGGCAGTGCTGGTGACGATGCGAGTGCTATGGGTGTATGGGCTGGCGGCGAACCACCCGCAGCAGAGCGGACGGGGGCGCAAAAGAAATTGGACAAGGAATTCTTGGAGTGCAGTTTCGACGGCGACCTTGACGGGGTTAAAAAGATGCTCGGGAAGGGCGCAGACAGCAACGCGGTGGACTCCAGAAAATACACGGCATTGAGCGAAGCAGCGTGCGCTGGTTCCACGATGATCACTTTGTTGTCGAAAACCTGCTTAATTTTTTTTATCCAGTCACAGCTGTTGCTTCCTTGGTATGGTCTGTCTTTTTTCTCGTTAGGTCTGCTCCACCACGATCATTAGGAGGTACAAGTGATAAGAATCTTGTAAGTAATTGGAGTTGTAAATGTAATTGTACTAGTTTCTCGTTTGCTTGGATGCTCTACTAGTTGTCAGATCAACATATTGTTCTTTTTGTTGTTCTCAAGCACACCCGACTTCGACGACGACCAGGTCATCTACCTGTCGTGGAGTATCTCCTGGCTTACAACCCACCTCTCGGCTCGGATCCAAATGCCAAGAGCGCTGACGGACGCACAGCGTTACACCGTGCCGCATTCAACGGCCACTGTGCTATAGTCGAGATTCTGTTGAAGTTATGAGCATGTTATCCAGGATGAGCAAAACCAAGTTTGAAGTACTTATAGATACACTAGAGTTTAGGTGAAATCATTAGATGCAGGACCTCTACGGCGAACGAGTACTACCAAAATTAGTAGAAAACTACAACCAAGTAGTCTCGTTAATTTTGAATGGAGCCGACCCACGGATTAAGGACACGATGGGGGATCGATGCTACGACATAGCAACAAGTAAAGATATTCATGCTCTCCTTGACGGTTGGAAGGAGGAAGACTCCTTGAAGATCATGGAGGAGCGGAAAAAAGCTCGCGAGGAAGCCGAAGAAGGCCTCGTAAAGAACGAGGAAGAAAGTACTTACTTGAGGTAGAAGTAGAACGATGAAGAAGTAGAAGTTTCAACTATCATTCTGATTTTGATTTGAATTTGTACCTTGTCTCTATCAGTTTTTGCCTTGCTTCCTCTCATCAAGCAAACAAATGCTTTCAATTTGTACTAGAGTAGAGAAACGACGACCACATACACATTTGCAATCACCAGGGAAGCGGTTGATGAAATCACGCAAGGCTGCGAAAATTTTCGAATGGATTGAGGAGAACGAAAAGGACATGCTAGAAATCGAAGTTACCGGAATCGAGCAAAGCCTATCATCCTATCGAGACGAGCGTGGAAATACGGCCTTACATCAAGCAGCTTGGAAAAATCGATTCGAAATATGCCAGTTCCTCGCTGATTTGGCAGATAGGAGCACTGCCGTGGTAATAACATTGAAAGTATCGATAAGCGGCTGCTGCTGCAAGCACAGTTACTCATAGTTTTAGTTCTTGTACGACTAGTATGGATCCTGAAGGTAATCTCGTTGTCGTTCGTGTCACTGTCATTCCCATGTAACAATAACACTTCTGAAAATTCGACGCCTCCAACTTGCTCCACACCTCGCCATCTGCTTCCATCAGATCGACGCTCGTGATAATAAGGGCTGGACGCCTTTACAAGTTGCGAGTTTCCACGGACATCGAAAGATATGCGAGCTTCTGCTTTCGAAGCGGGCCAATCCTGAACTCTTCAATGGCTACCGCAAGAACGCAATCGACCTCGCAAAGGATGACGAAGTGAAAGACGTTCTTCTCGCTGGCACAGCAAATGCGATTCGTGTTTCGACGAAAGATAAGGCTGCAGCAGCCACAACAGCAGCACCAGCTACAACGGAGCCGTCAGCAAAAGCCAAAGCCAAGGCAAAGGCATTCGCGAAAGTCAAAGCCAGAGCAAAACCGAAGGCAAAAGCGGGAGCTGCGTGAGAGCAGAGATTCTTGACTGAGTCTAGCAAACAAAGACTTTCTGTTTTACTGGCAGGGAATATGTGGCAGGCGCTACTTTGCTTTGTTTTTACGACAGGACTGGGACAGTTTTTGTTTTGATGCCTGGGAGTTCGTCTTCACCTAGCCCAGCCTCAAGTCCCTGTGTAAGTGACATTGAAGACAGAAATGTGAAAAGAAGGATGCGATGGAACCCATCTGCCGCGCGATCGGGGCATGCGTTGAGTTGAAAAGACAACTTGTCGTGTCGAGTTGTTTTGGGTGTGCATGCAGATACACAAGAAGATCGAAAAACTGAAGACCAAATCGTTTCTGATCTTCTAGCGATCATCATGCGAAGCATCAACCTTTTTCAATAATGCTAAATAATGTTGAGGTCTCTATTGGTCTCCATGTTAATTAGGCTGCATACGCTGAGCTATAGTGTATCTATATATAAGACTAATCTAATGACGGCAGCTGCGAACGCCGACAGAAAATGTTTTCTTGCAGTGCTGTGTTTCAGGACGGCGCCTCTTCGTGACATTCTGGAGGAAGAGCAGCCACTCGACAACATCGAGCCTAAGCGATTGCGGACGCATAAAACACGACAAATAATTCTAGGCGTTCAGGTTGTTAAAGAAATCTGTTGCATCCTAGTTCCACGAGAGGAGGAGCCACTTTCACTTTCTGGTGGAGGAAGCGACGGACGAGGAGCTGTTGGAGTTGAGTATGCTGCCTTTCACAGCAGTGGCATCAAATATAGGGTAAGCGATCTTTTCGCGAGAATCGATTATCACCTACAGGAGCTCCACGACGATAGCTTCGGGAGTTCTGATGAGGACGATGGCAAAGAGGCGAAACTGGAGCAGGACACATCAAACACGAAAAGTAATGCAAGCGAGGATGTTATCGCCCGCGATCCGTTTTTAAAAACTTTCATACTAGATTTGGGAAAATGGTTGGAAGTATATGCAATGACGGGTCCGGGCGCCAACATGAACATTCCCGCACGACCGGAAGTTCTGACGGGGAATGACTGCGACCTTAACCAACAGCAGGTCCTTAAGATTCGTCGTGCCGCGTATGCCTTGTCTGTCCAATCAGGAGCGGAGGAAACAAATATAACCAGGAAAGCTGTTGGCGCACGGAAGAGGGAAAAGGGGTTCCTTGACATGTGGTATGAAATCAAAAGTCCTCAGCAGTAGTCATGTTTTCTCTTGCCTGTCATCGTGGCACAACGTGCAAAATTCGCTCGCTGATTATCTCGCTTCCTCTTCCTCATCCGAGCAGGTGCGTCGCGCACTGTACCGCACTTTGGATGAAGTATTTTCCGCTAATGTTGTTCCAGAGTTGAACGCGCAAATACCCTCTGGGAAGTTCAAGAATATCGACGACTGCGTGGCGAATCTCGTTGTGAAATACTACGGCAACACACGGAACGTAATCACGAAGATTGGGCCAGAGGAAGAAAATGAAACACTGCAGGAAAGCGCATCCGACCGCATGGTAGAGCGGACAGCAAAACTTAGGAATCTTGCTGTGGAAGCCGCATCGATTGCAAGCGGCAAAACGCAAGGGACGAGCGCTACGGAGAAGGCCGCGTTGATTCTGAAGAGGCTCGAGTTGTTGCTTCAAAAGGGAATGAAAATCGACGACATTATTTCTGGAAAATCGAGGCGTGAACGCAAACTCGCCTTTTCAATATGAAGCAAGCGAAAGCTGGAATACATGTGATGATTTGCTGTGTTTCCGGACATGAAATAAATGTCAACTTCTTTCGGATTCTCAAGTACTAGAAAATACTGGTCCTTCATGTTAAACTCGAACATCACCACAGTGGTAATATCTGCATATGCACTACCAAGTCGTCATCAATGATGATCCATATCAGAGATCAGTGACGGAAGCCTTCGCCAAACTCAAGTTCAACAGTCGTCGAGAAGCGCAGATTGAGGAGAAGATCCAAGAGATACTGTAGAGTACACTATTTATAATGACAACCAATATTATGCTTTTTATGCTTATGCTTATGCACAAACAATGAGCCGAAGCTCTACCTCGTGAGTCGAACGTCAAGGAACAACAATTCTGATTGAACTCTTCGCGAATCCAAGAATGGATTGGCTCCCGATTTGTGGTTCACAATCCAAAGCGAGTCGTATATTCATTTATTTCATGATGTTCAGCTTCAGGAGGATACCCGCTCCACCAGAACCAGGCTGAAGAGGGTGTGGGTTGACAGGCTACGGCGCGAGTCGTTTGCATGATCTTTCCTACTAGAAATAGAAAAGTACTAGTTTCTGATGGGGTCTCAGTGCCGTAGGAATGCTGTCGTGTTGTGCACATGTATCGGACGTCCTTAAAAGAACGTGATTCGACAAATAAGAAGATCTTCATCTTCTTGTATGTTTCTCTGTGTTTAGAATTAGAAGAACCAGAAGTAGGAGCGATTAAAGTTTTCGGATCACGCGACCTTTGGCTTTTGCATACTTGCTCATAACGTTTTGACAAGGTTTACATGAGATAAGACGTAACGTTAAGGAGCACGAACGACAGAGAACATCGATCAGCAGAAGGATCAAAATGAAGGTGCGCGGTCGTGGTAGGATGCGCGGTTTTGCTCTCCGACTGTCAGGCATGCTATTGCCATTCGTAGCAGGGAAGAAATTTCTCGATGCAACTGTAAAAAACATAGACGATGCGCGGTCCAGGATACAGCCTGTGATGGGAACACTGTCGAAACTCGATCCTTCGGATATTGAGTACCTTTGAATTTAATGAAAGACGAGAAGTAGATCATCTTGTAACAAATTTCTTCCCGCCGCCACCAAGGGGAGGTGGACTACTTCGTGCGCCACTCTGCGTAGGCCGACGCTTGTGTATGACCACTAGGCTTGGATTTTTTTGTTGTCAAGTCGACATGATGATCAGTCGCCTCTATTCTCTAGATGAACATGACACGACTCTGCCAGGTACATTGTGCAGAACCATTTCTGGGACCTGGCGACAGAAATAGTCACTGAGTCGCACAAGCAGAAAGTGGATTTGTCATTTGCAGTTAGAAAGGCTGTGCAAGGTGTGCGAAATAAGGCGGATGAATTAATTCGCTATCTGAACCCAAAGTACCACGAAAAGCAAAAAGTTACGCCAGTCTACAGATGGGCCCAGAACTCGACACACGTGTTTGTCACGATAAAATACTCTGTAAAATGGGATGCACCGGGAGCAGTTAACGTCAAGGACCCACAGGTAAGCACAATCTCCATGATCTGATCGTAAGATTAATTAATTCCAGTTCTTGATAGCTGCACTTTCTCAGAGCTCAAACATTACCAATGACTGTGCCCGTAAATAAACCAGCACTACTCGTTGGAAACTCTTAAGATGTGAAGAAGGCGCAGCATGAAGAACCAAGTAGTACCAGAACAAGATGAAAGATTCTTCTTGTTATTCAATAAAAGAGCAGCCCCCCCCCACTGCATCCAATCTTTAAGGTTGTTTTCGACGACAATGTCTTTCGCTTCACCGCGTCCGGAGAGCACAGTGGCAACAAATACGAATATTCCCTTGACCTCGACTGTTTCGACGCAATAGATGAAGCAGGGTCGACATGGTAGCTCCACTTAGCTTCTGGAAGTAAATAGACCTCCTTAGCCTTACGAATCATGCTAGTAGAAGCAGACGCTTTCAGTGATCATGAGTACGTGTGGATGTGGAAAATAATGAAGATGAGCTGAGTTAGTATCTACACGAGGTAGTCGAGGAACAAGAGGTAGACATCATCATTTACTCTGCAGGTCTGCAGCTTCTGTGGGCCGATTTACTGCCGTTCTTGCCAAGCGGCGGATGCGACGGTGGCCCAGATTGCTTCTCGACAAGAAGAAGAAGGGAACCGGACGGCCCGACCTTGGTCGGCAGGAAGAGCTGGACAAGGAGGACAGCCCAGCTTCCGTAGTGATGCAGTCAGAAAAAAGTTGTGCGGTCAGCGAGAAAATATACTGCCCACACTCTGACAAGTGTATGGGCAATTGTACCACCTGTGCGGAGTGGAACATACAGAGTCATGGCGGAAACTTTTGCAGCGGTGCTCCCCAGAAAGCACCAGACAGTGTCGTTTTCACAGACTCGAACATGATGCGATACCGAATCGACGGAGAACTCAAGGTTAGTTTTTCTTGGTCCTATTTTCAGGCACTTTTATTTTAGGGCTGATCACAGAGATTGATAGGCTTGGACGTTCTTGATGTCAACTTCATATCTAAAGACTTTGTCCTCACGGCAGGAGGGGCGCTTTCATCTATCACTCAACATCACGACCAACCCACCTACAGATCGAAAGCAAGGAGCAGTATCACGTGGATAGCTATGTGATAAAATATGGTGTGGTAACAAGTGCGGATCGCAAGGCGGATGAACTCGAGACGATTGCGGAGATTCCCGCGAGCACGCATAGCAAGTTTACTGTGAAATCGCTTTCTGGCCTGAGACCTTATTCGGCTTTGGAAGCCGGGCAAGAGATGGCCCTCGCCGTGTTCTCGAAGAACACCTTCGGCGTACTAGAGACACCAGTCTGGAAGACTGTGGAGGACGCTTTCGTCCCAGAGAGCGGGCCAAAAAAAGTCAGCTTCTCGGACACCAATGGCGATGTTGGAAAACTGACAGGCGATGTCGTCATCGAAGGGCCAACGGAGACGGAAGACCCCACTATCACGCAATATGCGCTCTACTTCGGTGAGATTTTTGATTTTAATTGACCCAATGAGCAGAACGAATTACAACATCATCATGATTTGAATTTGATGTGGTTGCAACATATTAAACCTATTGGTGAATGACGATGACAACAAAATGCAAATACAGCCAAGCGCGGCGGTCGGGTGCTGTCAAGCAAGAGCGACAGCTACATTGGTGTCGAGAATCGAGTCGCCGGGTCTGGCACGGTGACTTACAAGCTCACAGACAAATCAGTACCCACTGGCACACAAGGAATTATAGCATTTGCGAAGAATTCGTTCGGTGAGAACAGGGAACAAGGAACTTACATCGACGTGCAGGACGCGCAACGACCGTGTGCTGGTAAGAAGAAGACATTTTCTGCTAGACAATTGTAACTAACTTTTTTTTAGTGTGCCAAACGCCAAGGAATTGAAATGAAACAATGCAGGATGCAAGTTCTCATTACAGTATTTATTGAGCCGTACTCCCTTTCACCTAGTCTCGTCTACTTTGCCCTATCAGCAGAAATATGTACGACTTACATGAAGAACCTCTCGTACAACTATGCACCAATTAAGATTGGTGGTGTTTGTCGCAGACCACTACATGTCTCGGTCTGCTTGTCGCTACGTCAATTTTGACCGTATCTGCGCCGTGGAAAAAGATGGGGATGGAGCAGGCGCAACATTTCTTTTCGGGCGCGATTGTGGTGCTATTGCTGGTCGTGATCTATCCGCACACGGCGCTACGCCAGCTTGTCGATAAACTAAACAGCAGGTGCTCAAAAAGTTTCTTTTTGGGCAGCACGCGAACAAACAACTGCAGGGTCTGTCATCATCCCCATCTTTTTCCATCGGGCGTGAAATTTGAGTTGTACGAGGACAGGCCTGTCTACTTCCGTTCTTTTTTCCAGATCTTCAGGAGCCAGTCAGCCGGCACCCCTACGTGCTCACTTCCTGTCTGCACGGCCCATCAAACAATTAGCACCATCCATATCGCGCTCCCAGCACGTTCAACTTCATCGTTGCTTTCCTAAAAACAAACAGGTGAAGACCGTGGAAGCTCGGTGAACTGTCCACCGCGGATTAAGAGTATAACGGGAGATGCATCTCCAGAGGCGAACGTTATTTCTGTTGTCCTCGATCTTGACAAGACTATTCCGAAAGGAGTGACGGCATCGGTGTATTTGGCAACTGACAAGTCGTGCACCAAAGCATCTAACTACAAAGTAGTAATATCACGGCTTGATGATCTGCATTGTGATACTGTCAGATACAACGTAAAATTGCACTAGTACTGTTCATGAATACCTCCAGGTTTATAATTCGATATCAATTCGTTACGACATCATGACGGACAGACAATATAGAGACAAGATTGATTTTCATTTTGGTATCAATTCCTTCCTGTCACCTACTTCTCCCAGGCTGTGGAGCACCAAGCAGTGGAGGCACAGATCTTGTTAGATAATACTCAGCTGAATGGAGACGGGGAGAGTTGGAGATATTCGCATATTTTGCTTTACACGAAAAACGATTTTGGGACTAGCAAATACTGTTCTGCGCACGCTTTCACGGACGCTGGAGCTGATATCGCGGAAAAGGCTGAACTCTAGTCGACATTGATCATAATAGTTCTTCTTCTCGCTTCTACGGGAGCAGCGAGGTGATGGTGGAAGAAGAGTTATCTTTCGAGCAGGTGGATGAGCGAATACTAGCGTCAACATACTACATAGACGGACAAATAATGAAGCGTGGGGACAGGGATTGGCTCAGCAGATGCGTGGATGTATAGGTGGAGACGATCATGCGTGGTGGCGAAGTGCCGACGAAGGTAAGCAAGTTCCTGTGCAGCTCCCAGCTGAAATCACCGCTCTTCATCCACATGATCATGCGTAGTACCACAGGCGTACTGGTGTTATCGCAGCGCGCACTTCCAAGAATTCGAGACCCATCCACCGACACCAGTTGTCACGTTGATTCAAAACTACACGATTAAGAATTGATGGTTTAGCATAAAATACGAAAACCGAATGACAAAGTCCAAAGAACTGATGCTGTAGTACCCATTTAATTTTTTCATCGCAGCACAGGCAGTTCGCAAGCAAGTTACCAGCTTTATTCGAAAGAAACGTCGTGTCTCACCGTATTAATCAAGTTCGAGTTTTCATTTCCCCTCCGACCACGGAGAACCCAGATGCCAACATGAATGAGTCCCAGCATCCTGCACTGGGAGTTGTTCAGAGACCTCTCTCCACGACAAAGAACAATATCTCCCCACTCTCCACCTCCCCCACCCACGCTTCGCCCCCGAGTTATCCCGTGACTTCATATTCCCCCAACTTCCCGTCCTCCCTTCTTGTTTTCACGTTGATCATAGCCACCACAAACATTCAGTAGGGAAGCTTGAGACCTCAGATATTTTTTAGAACAAGGCTCCGACAGTGGTGAACCACAACTAGCCGCTGTGGACACTGCGGTTGTGTCTTCCGCTGCAGGCTATTGGTCCTTTTGTTATGTGATCATACTACTTACACCAGGCATGTCGCTGCCCAGCGGTTTACTGTAGTTTGGAAAGATTAGATGGATTGAAGATCAAGATTAAGTACCTCTAATGATCATTTTCAGATATCCTTCACAGTTCACCATTGTGAATAAAAAAAGCGAAAAGATCACACGGTCATCGTTACTCCAAGATGACGCAAGGAAGATCCACCGTCTCTGCTATATCATCATTAGATCCCAAACACAACAAGCGATGAGACCGTTCTTTTTCAATCCACACCTTTAAATTTGAGCATAGTGAACAATTGCACGATGAAAGATCCATGAGCGGTGCTGTTATATCCTGTCATAACTGACCTTCACAATCACATCGGCCTCACTTTTGCCATGACCAGGAGTAGAACGGCGTTTTTATTCTGTTGGTAAAAAAGGTATACAGGAGCGTGGAGTAAAGCATTATAAAGGTTAGAAAGAGATCGCCATCAAATCAATCATCGTGTTATCATCGTTAGTAACAATTATCGAATTATCAAAATCGAATAAGGGAAAATGTTGTTGCGCTATTACCTCGATTTGAAGGGAAATCGGGTCTACACGACCGATAACAAGGCGCCGGATGGAAGCCCGACTTACAGCGCACACCCGGGACGCTTTTCGCCGGATGACAAGTAATTTTTTATGGTTGATGTGCTTATTTCATGCTAGGTTAAGGTTTACCACGTTCTTGTTGCGGAGATCTTATTTGTTTTTGATCTCAATGAAGTCTATATAATTCACGAACGTCATTAATTGATGCAAAAATACGAAAAAAAATTCAGGTTTTCCGCCCAGCGGATTGCGTGTAAGAAGCGTTTCGGCATCCTGAAAACGCAGACTCCGGCTGAGGCGATGTAGAAGCGTGTATGAATGTAGGCTAGAACAAGCGTGAGGAGGACGCACTGCAAAACCATGCATGTCGAAGAGAAGCATCGCAAATGCTTTTATTTAGAGGAGGAGTTTTCTACGGAAGGAAAAATGAAAACGAAGTAAAGACAGGGAGTTATGACGAGATGTACTAAAGACAATGTTTTTTTACGGTCATACATCATCATCTCTTTTTTGGGAATGAATTTTATCCACTGGTGAGATCCATCGTGCTTGCACGAGTGATTTTCGCAAAAGCGGGGTTTATGCGCAACAACCCGGCCAATCAACGTAAAACACGCAACAAGGAACTGTTTTTCGCAAATAAGGGAAGGCGATTTGAAATACGGAGAGCTCTTGCCCTGGGAATCCAGAGCAAGGGCATGCACATAGTTCTGCACCAACGAAATTGTTTGGTTGTCGGTGGTTGTTCTGAAGATAATGATTTTCGGCGTGCATCATGAAACAAATTTTCCTGCAGTAGGCAGGGGAACAAACAACGCTTGCTGAGAGCGGAAGGAGTAGCAATCCCCAGGCAGACTAATGCTGCTCGCGGTCGATCCTGCAGAATGCGAGTCCGTACTTTCTTCGGGGCAAAATTTCTTATGGCTTCGGAGCTGATGTAAAAGTAAGTGAGGGCGAAGGCGTTAGTGGTGCTGATCATGATAATCGGTGAAGATTATCAATCAAGAGAAAGAGCCGTTCCGATAATCCTAATAAAATCGATGATGTTGGTAATGGTGTGAGAGAATGTTCTTTGATTGCGATCTGCCCGTCCTAGACCTGCTATGGTCTCTTCACTTTTGTGAATCTGAGTGACAGCTCTGTATGGCGTTGAGGTCAAAAAGACGAAGGACGACATTTGCGGGGGGTGGCAATAGTGATGACGTGATTGAAATGAATTTTCGTTCAGAGAGCGCGTCAACAAAATAGACGGTACTTAATTAAGGCAATGCTCTGTCCCCCACAGCCATATCCCCCTGAATAGATGGAGCTAGTCCTTGTACTGTCCTTCATCCTTGTCTGAGTTCTTCCATCGTTTACATCCATTCCATCGAACAAGACCTGTTCAGTTGATTTTTTTTCATGCAGAATGTTCGTGGATGTCTGATAGAATGATTACACTTTGGCAGGGTGCAACTACCGATAGCAAATGATCATGCATGATTTTAGAGTTTGAGAGTCGCCACGAGCCTGCTTTCAAAAAATCGATAATTGGCGCATAACATCACCATCGTGACTATCACCGCATGGTAAGAATGTGTGTCCCACGTAGCAGGTATGTCTCAGCGAATGTTCTTGTAACCACTTATTCACCCTCGAAGGATCTTTAGAAGTAGAAGCACAAGCAGAATGTCGATACCCTCTCCTGACGCTCTTGGCGAACAGAGCGGCAGCTCTGCCTGGGAGTTCGTCTGCAAAACCTCGGAGTTTGATGAGCACAATCGCTGCCACCGAAGGTTGCGAAGTGGACGGTTCGTGACCGTTGTAGCGCACAAAGACCGATATCATTGCATCGACAGCATCTGCTATCACATGGGCGGACCTTTAGGCGTGGGTGATATTGAGGACGTAAAGGTGCCGCGTTCTGCTACAGGATCTAAATCTGCTGGAAATTCTGAGCTGACCTCAGGGCAAAAGCCTAGAACGGGGGGAAATTTGTCTGAGTTGTTTGCGCCAGTAGGTGGCCTGATACGAAACTTCTTTGGCGGGAGCTCTAGCAGCACGGAAATCGGCGGAACTTTTCATGGATCACCAGAGACTTTCACGCCGCAATCATCGGGGACCGGACAAGGGCGTGCGCATGGCAGCAGGACATCGCCGGGGACAGCGCCACATCCACCCGATGGTCACCCAATGCCAGAGGAGCCCGTAATTCTTTGCCCGTGGCACTATCATAAAATTTCGCTAACAACGGGCAAAAAGTTTACGGAGGGCCTCAAGCCGCATCGAGATCGATTCACTGGTGCATTTACCATGAAAAAGTGCGGTCTGCAAGAATCCCCGCACGCTTTCCAGCAGGTACATGTAGCAAAGGAGGAACAAGGTAAAATTTTCGTTGTGGAGTGCGGCAAAGAGGAGGCTGCAGCAGGTCTGAGCGGCTGGCTCGGTGTAGCAACTGCCCCTGCCGTACGGGATTGTGTTGGCCTGGAGCCTCCGCCAGTCGCGAAAGCGAATACCTATGCTTTCGATTCAACGTGTGCTGGAAATTTAGCTGGAAGGCCGCAAATTCATTCACGACAATACAGAGCGCAGTCAGCACCATACTCAATAGACAGTGGGGGAAGCATCTCTTCAAGTGGACCAATAGTGGCTGCCCCAATTGGTGGCGTCGTTGATAGCTCGGCCTCTTGCATAGGACCAGGAGGCAGCATGGGGGTGTTGGGAAACATGCCAGGCCCCAGCTCTTTAGGTTTCGCTCCCGATTGCTCACCAATAGTGGGAGCCACGACAGGAAAGTTGGATTTGGATGGAAATTGCCAAGACCCGATGCTGGCCGTACCGCAGATGAGAAAACGATCGTTAGAAGACGACCCTGTACATGATGCGCCCGCATCGAACTTCGTATCAACAAAAAGGCCGCGTTTTGGTACACCTCCAAGCGTCTAGTTTTTATTTCTTGATTGCGGTTGTTGCTTGCTTTTGCTTTTAAACAAACGGTGCGGGAAAGCGAACAACCTGCGCAGGGATTGCACACATAATGCTCTCAACCTAGTTTCGCAGACGCTGATCTAAACCTTCATTTGGATGATTTCGCGCTAGCAGCAGCTAAATGACAGCTTATCGGTTGACACAAAAGGAACAAGAACAACAGATCCGCTTTAGAAATCAGGGAACAGACCTTGAGAAACGAAAAATGCACACGCGTTGATTCATGATTATGGAATGCAAGCAGGTTCAAACACTAGGAAATTCAGATCGAACACGTGCGCATGATAAGATCGAAACGAAATCCATAGGGATTTCTTAGAATCTCCTGCAGATCTAAATCAGTTAGATGTTGCTTTTTGAGCGGGTAGAATCTCCTGCAGATCTAAATCAGTTAGATGTTGCTTTTTGAGCGGGTCTGACCGCCTTTTAATCACAAGATCCACGCAACAGAAAGATCAGCTCTAACTAAATCCACTGCAAAATTCAAGGATCAAAAGGTCGCGCAGTGCCATCTTCTAGAGATCATCAGGATGGCTAGGCGATCAATCACATGTGACTGCTATGTGTTGCTCTTTTGAGAGATCTAAATATGTCTCACGCAATTAACATCGCGAGGAACAGATTACAGGCGAAGATCTAATATCGAAGACGGATGGCCTCCAGAAAGAGGTGAGATCTCTGTGACGTCCCTGTTCGATGATCAAGTCCTAAAGCCTACCGAACATAGCACAGCGATCCGGATCTTTTCAATGTAAACTGCGATCCACAAAGTTCGGATGTCATCCAATCAAAATCTAAAACGAAGAACTTCATTAGATGGGAATTTGCTCTTCTAACTGATGTGATCTTCTAAACATAATTGTGCGTGTGTGGGTAAGCTGATTGTGATCTCTCATCAACTTCTAATTGTCGCGACCTTCTCTTTATCTACTTCTTGACAGGGAAACTAGGACAAGTGTGTTTTGCTCCTCATAAAGAAGCAATAGAACCAACAAAATGGCGGTCCGTGGCAACAACGTCATTCCGAACAACCACTTCCGTAAGTGGTGGCAAAAGTACGTCCGCACCTGGTTCAACCAGGCCGGCCGCAAGAAGACGCGCCGCAATGCCCGTGAGGCCAAGAAGGCTAAGATTGCCCCGCGTCCGTTGGGCCTCCTCCGCCCGGCTGTGCACCCGCCGACTGTCCGATACAACTTCAAGCTCCGTGCCGGACGTGGTTTCACCAAGGACGAGCTGAAGAAGGCCGGTAAACACCCTATATTTTTCTTTTCTGTGTTGGTTTTAGACCCCGATTTTTCGTGTCTCGGAATTTCTAGGTAGTATGAACGTTCAATAGTACAGAACATCCCGGACTGAAAGATTTCCTTTGGCATTTAGGTCTAAGAACTCTCTCGGTCCGCAAGATAGAGTGTATTGCATTGTTTCTAGCCAGATCTAAATCAATTCAATCTAATCGACTTTCCAATCAAAATTTAGGTATCCCGAAGAAGAAGGCTCAGTCCATCGGTATTGCAGTTGACCACCGCCGCAAGAACAAGAGCCAGGAGTCTCTCGATGAGAACGCCGCTCGCCTCGAGGAGTACATGAGCAAGCTCATGGTTATGCCGCGTAAGAGCAAGGCCAAGAAAGGTGATACCCCGCGCAGTGAGTTGGAGGTAAAAAAGTCTAGTTTTCAGCTCTGTCTGACTAAGTCTTAGCCGTAGCCATTCGATTTGAGAAACGATACTCTAACTGTGAGCTCGGTCGTTCAGTCTTTAGGACATTGTGTGTAGTGTCAAATTTCGTGAGCCTAATGGCTTGTGCATGCATCGTTTTTCCAGGACATTTTTTTAGAAAGACAAATTTTACCTCAATCTCATTCTACAGGGCGCTGTCCTCGCCGCTCCGTGCAAGACTCTTCTCCCGATCAAGAAGCCGGAGCTTCGCGTGAAGTCCCGAAAGATCACCGCTGAGGAGAAGGCTACTTCCGCCTACAAGATCCTCCGTAAGGCTCGCGTCGACAAGAAGATGTTCGGTCGCCGCCTGAAGCGCGCTGCCGCCAAGGCCGCTGCCCAGAAGGAGAAGTAAGCAGACAACTTACTAGTCATCTACCTCCGCAAGAGTTGTGGCAACAAGGGACGTTGAGTAGCGAGATTACATCGTGAGCTTCTTTCTCAACTTCGTGTTCTGCTGCAACCACTTCTGACAAGGGATCATCGAATGCGGACGATGCAGATGGCAAGGTGGATCCACGACGAAGAGACGCCTAAAAAGAGTGAAATTCAGATGAGGAGAACACACACGTCAAGTCACCGGCTTTGTTCACAGAGATATCGCACTGAGCGTATGGCTGCAACTCTGCAGGATCGAAAAATCATTTCGCTTCGCGGGTGGACGATGCAAACATATTCTTCTGTGTATCTCATGAGAAGCCTTAGACAACAAAAAAGAGCCTTAGTAGTGGCAGTGTTTCTGCCCACCAGACGAAAAAGAAGCCGTCACTGATGACATTTATCATCGTGTTCTTCGAAGGTACAATCGTACACATTTTGGACAACATCGGCCCGTGACTTATTATCTCGGTAGACGGCCTGATCGAGAGGGTGCTGGAGAAATTTGAGAGACTTTTTGTTTCCGAATTGAAGTCGGACACAGGATTCGTGGTAACATCGAGTATGCGGTGGGCGCTAAGTAATTATGACTCGATCGGTCCTGAAATTTGACAGGACTGAAAAAGAGAGTTCTCGAATAGATGAGCGATAACATAAGAGCGATCACTAAAAACAGCTATTGATTCTGGGATCACTGTCTCTCTTCGTTGTAAATACTTATGTAAGTACGACGCCGACTTTACATTGTATATTCGTTCTTGTTCTCGTCACTGACACAGAGAAACAGAAACGATAGATGAAGATGAGCGTATTGAGACGCCTCCAATCATGAGGGGTAGGGTTCGTCTCTTTATAGGAAAAGGTTACACCATCCTCATGTGCAGTCCACGCGAATAGAATCTCGTCGAGAAGAACTCGAAATGTGCAGGACCGGCGTAGCACGACCTTACTTACTTTCCCATGTCTCCCTCCCACCTGACGAAGCGACATATCCAACTCGGTGACGTGCGATCCGAGTCCTTAGGTAAGGAGCGGGGTGCAAGGCGGGACATCGAGAAGTAGGAAGCGTGTATCTACCAGGCGATAATAGCAGATTCTTCTCTCATCCGACTCACGGCGTGAAGTTTTGCAGGAACAGCTGTCGGCGTCCCGCCGCTTGAGACCGCAATGTCGGCAGACACTGCACCGTACGAGTTCCGTGAGTTTCCTCCAAAAGAAATCGCGTTAACATGGTGGGGCACCGTGATGACCGTGTGGAGCTACGTCCGGGTCTTCACGTTGGCCCTGATCAAGGAGATGGTAAGTTTTTCAAGCGAATCCTTTGCCTTTTCTAGATAGTTACCTGTGTCATCGGTTTCAAGATTGTGATCCCTCAAATTTTCACCATACTGCTTCTGCTATTGGTGGTGAGTGCTGGTAGCGCGCTCCTCTAAGTCTTACCTTCCGACGTGCAATCACAGGCATGGTTTCTGCAAGCGCAGCTGGGTATTGAGCCTGGGTATTCATTTAGAAAACGAAGGCGGCCCGGCATGGAGGCTGTCTTTATCGAGCATGGGTATCTTTACGCGTTGGCGTGCTCGTTGTTTTCCTTCGTCTCTGCTTCTAGAAGAGTCTCGAAGACGTCGTGAACGACTCCTGAATCTCAAGATAATTCGATCGAAAAATAGGAATATCATAATAAGCAGTGTAACTACGACTACCTAGACGTGACCAGCACTCCTCGATAATGACAGGTATGGCTCATTGGCAGACTGCTGGAATAGACCGATATCCAGTTCTCCTAGCGCCTATGTGAAAGTGGTAAAGCGCACCCGGAAGAGTCAGACATTTTTCGAGCCTCTCAAACCACTCACGCTCACGGACGAGGAGGTACTCCCTTTTTGTTTAGAGTAGCTGCTGTGCCTCAGTGCTTGCTCGGTCAAATTGGGTCAAGTAGGCAGTTCTTTTTCTCACTCTGGATGAAAATGACTCCGCGCCAGGTTGTCTCCACAAACCTCGCGAGCTACAATTATCTCGGGTTCGGTGGGGTGGATAATTTCTGCACAGAATTCGTGGCAAATTGCATTGCTGGTCCGTGTGGTTTTTCAACGTGCGCAGCGCGAGGGGGTGCAGCGGGCACGCGACGGATTCACCTCGAGTTGGAAGCCAAAATATCGGACTTCCTGGGCAAGGAAGACGCACTAGTCTACGGAATGGGATTCGCTACGAACAGCATCCACATCCCAGCTCTAGTAGACCCAGAAGGCGATGGAAGAGGGTAAGTGCATCTTCGAGTACTCAACTTGAACCCTTTCCCAGACATGTACTTGGTTATTTATTCATTGAAGATCTGTTGTTAATTGCAAATTATGTGAATAAACTTCTAATGAAAACTGTGAACAGGGCGTTGATATTATCCGACATTTTGAACCACCGGTCCATCGTGGAGGGCGTGCGGATGTCGGGTGTTTCTGTGAAACCGTTCAAGCATAATGACATGGTAGACCTAGAGCATAAACTGCGCGACGCCTGCGAAAACGGACAGCCCAATGGCAAGGGACAATGGCGAAAAATCATCGTGATTGTAGAGGGTATATACTCGATGGAGGGTGATTTTTGCCGGCTGCGCGAAATCGTGGCGCTGAAAAACAAATATGGCGCGTACCTCTACCTAGACGAGGCGCACAGCATCGGAGCTGTCGGTAGAATTCGCGCTTTCATCTTCGTAATCCCATAGCTTTTGGTTAACACCTCTACGACAGGTACCTGAATTATGGCAGTCTCGAGGGTCCCTTCTATTAACTCTAACTCATTGATTCACAATTTCAAATTTTCTCCTTCACGCCCATCTAGGTGCATCAGGACGAGGTGTATCGGAGTTGCTGAACGTCCCAACTGGAATGATAGATCTGTTGATGGGCACATTCACAAAATCGTTTGGCTCCGCTGGTGGTTACATCGCAGGCGACAAAGTCGTCATAGACTCACTCCGAAAACATGCAGCTAGTTCTGGATTTTCTGTTTCCATGTCTCCAGCGTGTGCGGCGCAAGCGTACTCTTAAATATTTTGATGCTTCTATGTGTATGCCGCAGTGCGTATGTAGTGTGTAGTTTTGAACAAGAAGTACGTTTATGAACAAGCTTAAGCACTCTTCTGGTTCCGACTAAAAGCATCAGTGAGTGCATCCCGCTCAAGCTCGTCCTAAACCAGGTATGCCGCGCTACACGTCATCCAAATGGATCCCGTTAAAGGAGCAGCAAAGCTCAAAAGTATTCGCGAAAATAGTAACTATTTCAGGGAGAAGCTGATGCAGATGGGATATTCGGTAATTCAAATATGCTTGGTGTCCTCTTTCCCACATAATTGATGGAAACGCGCAATCCCGATTTTGATTCAGTAAGCAGACACGTCAAGAACACTTGGCCATGAAGACAATTCAAAACCAAACCGCGACCACAGGTGCTAGGGGACGTGGACAGTCCAGTGATTCCGGTCTTGATGGATCCCCTAGGCATGCTGGAACTGAGTAAGCGGTGTTTGGATTTAGGCGTTGCCATCGTGGTGGTTGGTTACCCAGCCACCCCTTTTCTTCTAAACCGAGCGAGGTTTTGCATTTCAGCCGCGCACACACGCCCACAGCTGGAATCAGTGCTGGACATTCTGCGAGAGCAAGGAGAAAAATTAGGGCTGCTCTACAACAAACGATGCCCGAAGTTGTTGAATTGGGATTACTATCGTTACATTCGAGAGTGCAGGTTAGAAACGAAGGAAGCCAGCGTGAGACGGCCCATGTTCGAGCGTCTGGCAAGCAGGGAGAAGCGACAAGAGGATGCAACATGCGCGGACGCGCGAACAACAAACACGGGCGAAACGAAGAAGAGTATTAGTGCCGGATCCGTTTCCGTACCCGTAGGACGTGAGATGAACAGTAGCGCAAGCACGGTTGAGTCATCCGACAAGAACCTCGTAGCGCAGCAGAGTGTTACGCCTGGAGGTGGAGAAGTAGATGCACTCATGCAAACCTCGATAAATGCAAGCGGGAGCAGCACGAGCGTTGATAATGCTGCAATGCGCGAAGGACCAGGAGGAAGCCGACGGGACGTGCAGTTGTCAGATGCGTCGTCTCACAGAAGCCCGACTCCCAGCCTCACCGGGCGCGGTGAAAGTAGAAGTACTGCCTCTGACGCAAAGACCGAAGAAGTTGAGCTACTCGGGGATGATCATGACGAGGAGCAAATGAAAAATAGTACACGAACCACGACCGCATCAACGTCTTGTTCGTCACTCATTTCGACGGCTTCATCGTCAACGCCATCAGAAGACGTGATGCTTAGTCTCAAGGGGCGCTCCGTCGCGTCGCTAGCGACCGCATCTACGACAACAGCGTCCAGTACCACAGCAGGAGGAGCACTCGCACGAGGAGACGTGGAGGCTAGAAGGTCATCGTCTTCCGCTTCAAGCGAAACTAGGACAAGTACGTCGTCGCGCGTAGCACAGGACGAGGTCGTCAACGCCGCAGAACTGCGATCATCGTCATCAGAAGACGAGGATGTGAGTGACATGAGAAATGCAGTGAAGAGTAAACAAGACTGCGAAGAAACAGAAACACCAGCTGAGGACGAGGACGAGGACACCACCACGGGCACGGATTTAGAACTAGCGAGCCATCATCCGGAACAGCCGTCCACACCTGAAGAGGATCAAAACTCGACTGCGTCGAGCGAGTCGCCAGACGAGGAAATCGCTATGACGCAGCAGAGCCTTGCCTCAGCGGCATCAAGCTCGTGTTTCGCATCAGATGAGCTTAGGCAGAGAAGGGGCGGCAGCAGCGCTGTTGAAGACGCTAAAGATTCGTTAGCGTTTGCGTCTAGTAGCTCTAGAAGTACGAGCAAAGCAGCCGGACGTGGAGCGCCTTCAACCACGTCAACAGCAGCTGTAACATCATCGGATCGAGCGTGTGGCGCAGCATGCAGTCAACAAGGCCGCGCCACGTCTACCAGAACCTCGGGAGAGACAAAAAGCCGGACAGATCATGAACCAAATGACGCTCCAGGGCCTGTCTTGACGGGTGACAGTGCTGCTTCCTCCTCAACATCGTCATCGAGTGCGTCTTCGAAAGCCGCTGCTGCCCGCCTATGGGCTGGGGTCAGTCGTGGGCACGACCCATGTCACAACGGTTTCTGTATGTTAGATCCTCTAGGCCTGGCCAAGGATCCACCACCTCACCTTGCGACCCGCTGTAACGAGTATCTCTGGCGCAACGGCTTTGGGGCATGTGGGCCTAGAGGGTTCTACGGCGGAACCATGGAGCACCTTTTGCTGGAACAGAAACTCGCGAGCTTTCTGGACAAGGTAGTAAAGTATGTAAGTCGTGAGAGTCAGGTGGAACTTTCACGACGATTGCGAGTTCGATTCGTGGGATTTGTGCTCGTGGTCAGATTGATTATGATTTTTTTGTAAAGCGCATGAAGTAAATGAATGAATGTGCATCCGTTTCGTCGCCAAAAATTTTCATCCAACGGCACATCACAACAGGAAGAGTGTGTGTTGTATTCGCACAGTGTTACGGTGGCTAGTTCCGTTTTTGAGTCCATGGTTTTGGCCAAGGATCACGTCTATTGCCAAGATAATGCGAACTTTGGCATAAAAGCTGGCCTGCGTCTCAATCGGTCGGGCAATCGCATTTCTTTTTTTCGCGATCTAGATCATCTAAAGGAGCTTTTAGAGGAGAAGGATGCAGTAGCACAGGAGAAGGTTGGTGGAGCAGGCATCGCTAACGGTCGATGTTACGTGGTTGCAGAAGCCTTGTGTCATTGCGACGGCAAAGTGCTTGATTTACCTGCGCTTCTCGAACTTAAGAATCGCTTTCATTTTCTTCTCGCTTTGGATGAAAGTTTTAGCTTCGCTGCACTCGGGAGGAGAGGTAAAATTTTTAAAATGCAAGTAGTTTAGTTTTAGATCGAAATAGATTGATGAAAATAGATTAGCATAATCAGGAGGAAGATTGTTCATGGTCAGAAGCTATATTACCTCCTGACCATCGGATAACGATAAGAGCAGCAAGAAGCTGAATCCGATTTGCTAGGCCACCGGTAGAACTCGGATCAATCTCTTTGCAACTGTTGGCAGGTATTTCCGATTATTTCAATGTGTCGATCCGGGACGTCGACGTGATATTTGCTTCCTTGGAGTATGGCGTTGCCGGCATCGGTGGGTTTTGTGTGACAAGCCATGCACTGATACGCGATCTTCGATTGACAAGTAGTGGCTACTGCTTTTCGGCATCTGCCCCTGGCGTGTCTTGCAAATGGGGGCTAGAGGTTCTCGACATGTTGGAAGCGGGACAGCTCGACGGGCGCTTAGAATCTTTGCGGTGCAACAGCGAGCAAATTCGCGAGCGCCTTCGGAGCGGACTCCGTGACCTGAAAATCGAAGTGTCCGGCGATGGCTACATGTTTTTTCTTCGACCATGCAACGATGCCGCCGGTTCATCTTCCTCCACATGCTCAGTCACTCGATTGCGGCGTATGCAGAAAGCGGCCGAGAGCAAAGGAGTGGTGCTGGATCTGTGGCAGCGCGGAGCGGTCGAAAAAGCGTTGTTGCGCCGCTTCAACCTCTCACAGGATGCAGGAGAAGCCTCTTTGAGGTTGTGCGTCTCCTGTTTGCACTTTGACGAGCAGATAGCAGACGTAGTGAGCAAACTGACTGAGGCGTTCCGCACCTGCACCGCTGCTCTCACGTAGCCAACAAGCAGTTGTAAAGATTTAACTTCCATAATTATCTTCTTTAGGTTTAGCAGTTGCTACGCTTTGAAAATTTTTTAGAGCAAGGGGTGTCCTCCGCGTTCACTTCTCTAATGAATAAGGACGAAATTCTAATCCATGTACAGTTATGTGAAATCAACGTGCGAATGCGTGCTCATCAATCTGAAGTTTTCAAATTATCTATCATCTTCCACACTAGTACCACAGTGGCAAGCGGCGAGTCATGCAGCGCGCCTCGTGGTGGTGACCGGCAGCGTTTCATGTATAGACCTGCTACTCTGCTGAGCGTCCTCGTTGTGACGCTGGTCATCAACGTGTGGTTTTTACAGTAAAGAACAACAGAAATTAGATTTACAAATTAGGTTTGAAATAATTTGATTCATACGCATCTCCTTCTCGATTAACAAATTATAGCCCTAGAACCCGTGGTGGTATCCGTATCGCAAATGATATAGAACAATATCGGCATTTTCACATAGATGAGAACTAAGACTTTCAGCTGAGCATGATTTTTGTTTTCGACTCGAAAATAATAAGAGTAACACCGTATTCAAGAACAGAGACGATAATCCCGAACTGCAAGGTTGGTTCGGGTGGATTTTGCAGGGTGCTTGCAGCACCCGAGGGCGGTGGCAGTAGCGTGAATATGAAAAGCATCAACGTTATTCATCATTGTTCACATAGACTTGCAACATAATTCATTGACTTATGTCAATATTTATACATATATGAAGACCCACTACAACAACTACGTGCATCGATCAAGATGAAGTACACTCTAGCTGACAAATAACCTCAATTTTGTATAAAGATGAAATGCTGAAGCCTAGAAAATGCCTTGGCATGATCGTCAAAAAGTGTATTTTTTCCTGGACGAAACCTCCGAGTTGTCAACGATATCTCCATAGCAGTTCCAGTCAGTGGCTTTGTGTCACTCACCGATTAGAAGACTGCTTAAGAAAAATCGCCTTCGCCTTCGCGTTCGCCTATTAATTTGTGATGTCTACCTACTCGCCTTCATGCTTCTTTTCTGAAGAAAGTCGACATTGTTACACTGACAGGTCCTGATACACTGGCAAGAGTTTTTTACTGATTTCGTTTCCACTCAGCAAGATGTATCGTATGCATCTTGGTCTGACAATTTCTATTCCGTTGAGACTTTTTCGTCCGGGCACATCATAGTTGTTGGCCGGAAATATCATAGTGCATGCGTACGCGAATCATCATCATGGCACAAAGATCTTTCCATCTTAACGTGTGTAGTGAGTTTATCGATCGGGTCACGCGTGGTAGTTAATAATCTTGGATAGAAAATGTCGTTGTGAAATGTTTTACTTTTTACGTAGCTGCTGGTTCCAGTTCGATCCTATGATTATCATTATCGCATCCAAACGCGGCCAGAAGGATATTTTAGTAAGTGTTGTGTAGGTTGTATCCTAGGCAAACACAGACAGGAGTTAGAGTTCTGTTTTTTCGTTTAGCAACATTGTCGTTTAGAGCCGTGCCTCGAATAATTACCGTGATTGTGGATTCTGATATGCTCCTGCTCGCTCAGCAGCTGGCGGTTTCAGATGGTGTATTTTGTTTATGGTCGCAATTTCCGAACTTGTAGTTAGCAGATTGATACATACTTGTGCCTTAATACTTATTCTAGAGTAGTTTATAGCACGCATGGCGCATGGAGTGCATGGAGCGCAGAGCTTTAAGGGGCGCAAGAAGCTCCCCCTTTAGCTCCATGCGATCCGTGCACTCCGTGCCATGCGAGCTGTGAAACCTTATAAATTGCTCTGTTATAATTCGTCTCCGAATTCGAAAGCGAAGCCGGAATGAAAAGCTCACGCTCAACCGCTGAAAATTTTGCAGACGGAAGAGTCGATCAGCACGGTGGCCTGGTGACCAATAACAAGCAAGAACTTCACCGACTTTGATGTCGATAGAGACATAAATATACTTCTAGCAATGCCCACGCATACGCAGGCAATAAAGATCTATAGTCAGGTGCAAGGGGATGGGGAGCAGAGCACCAGTAGACCCCTCCAGAAGCGGGTGGTCCGTTCTCAGGTTTATATTGTGTCGATTTTCGTTTTCTTAGTTGTCGTCACCTCTAATTAACAACCTACGTAGATCATGCCAAGTGGAGCGGAATTTTTACATATGTGTTAGGCTTACCACGACCAGTCACCAATCAGCATCAGCATAGGTCGTGATTACAGTTACACAGGAGGTGTTAGGTGATAATTGATCATAAAGATTAAAGTAGTTGACTTGTTTGACAATCGACGTTAGTGGAGTTACCCGTAGGCCGGCCCACAGTAACCTCCAATGATTATATATTTATAGATACATTGTTGTGAAGATGAATCTCAGGATTGACTAAGAACGCAGGAATAAACGAGACGTACTCAACAGCAGCAGGGCCATGATCGTACAGATTATACCCAAATCCTTGGCAAAGTTTTTGCGAGACATTTTTTGTCATTCAACGTTTATAACAATACCAAGTTTGAGGTTGAGCTTCTACGGTGGTCATTAACGGCAGAAATTTATTCAGGAGCACACATATTAAGCCATCCACACCCTGTTCCTACCTAGCTATCAACACATCAGCTTCTCCACGGGCAAGGGATCAGCACCAACTTGTTTCTCGATCTTCCGCAAGCTTTATTCTGGAGATGCGGACGATGGGCAGTCACTGGAGAGATACGAAGTTTGTCATTGGCCAGGTTTTAGTCCGCCACGTTCGGAGAGGAAACGGCCGTCCGTGCTCCCAAGGCACTTGCGCGAGTAAAACGATCGTTTGCCTGTCAAAGAGGGCCCCTTCCCACCCCATGACATCAACTCGAAAAATTGGAACTCCTTTCAGAAACTTACAAATACGAAATAGAAGTGCTAGCCGTACCGTCCTAGTACAACTCCCTGATCGCAAGTACGCTGATGATTAAGTAGAACTTGATCTTACTACCCATTCTCGAATATACTAGCTTGGAGCGTCCGATAACATCCCTCCCACTAGGATCCCCCTCCTCCCCAAAGTAAGAAACTAAGCAAGGCAAAGATGTAAGCGGTGCGCGTTTTCAAATTTCGAAAATTTTCCACGTTTTGCCATCGTTTGAGGGTTGGATCTCGTGCGTTTGAAGTCAAGGGCTAAGTCCCCAAAGCTTTTCGTCTTTAAGCCGTTCCGCTGAGATTCAACTTCTTGGATTTGCATTCTTCAAATTTCGAAAATTCTCCGCGTTTTATGGTCGTTCTGGGATTGAATTTTGTGCGTTTGAAGCGCTAAAGCCCCAAAGTTTTTGACTTTCAGCCCTTTCCCTGCGATTCAGTTTCTTGGCTTTGCATTTTTCAAATTTCGAAAATTTTCCACATTTTGTCGCCGTTTTGGGGTTGAATTCTGTGCGTTTGAAGTGCTAAAGTCCCAAAATTTTTGATTTTAAGCCCTTTCCCTGA